>JAUBOC010000127.1:11155994-11167270 GCA_032275365.1 Anablepsoides cearensis | reverse complement strand
TAAAAAATCTGAAATATCAATAGAATTGTCTACATTGTCTCTTTTTGATGGTTTGCATTTGAAAATTGCTCCATTTACTTTAAAACCTCTCTTCTGTGAATACATGCCTGATATAAATATATCGAAAACAAAAACATAAACCCTGTGCCTGGATTTGGACAGAATCAGGTATCGTTCGTTTTCAGGCTCACTGTAATAATGTGATAGAAACTCTTGAAGTCATCTGTGCAAAACTGTGTGTTGAGTCTGTGCCCATGTGAGTCCGTGGCTCCAAGTTGCATGATAACGCGCGCTGAGAGCTGGGAGTAAATCTTTGTAGCGGCGCCGTGCTCACCTTCTTAGTGCAAACTGTGCACCTGCAGAGCATAGATTAGAGCTGAATTATCTGAGGAGCGAGCTCTGCAGCAGCCTCTCTGGCTCTAATCTTGGCTTTCATCAGAGGCTTGTTATTGCTGTTTTCCTCATGCTGAAGGAACCACTTCAGGACGCTGTGTCTCTCGGAACACCTTGGATGTGGATTGCATGTTAAACGTGTTGTGGCGGTCGTAATAAAAAAAAGAAGACAACCGTTAAACTCAAAAACCTCATTACAGTAACTATGTCCTTACGCCAGACGTCATTACAAAACGTTGTCCCGTGTCTCTTGTGTCTTGCCCTGTTTTCGTTACCAGTCTCTTCTCCTGTACATTGTCACAACAGCACCCCCTAGTGACAAGAGGCAATAACAGCAACACAATCATAAGCCTCTTTTACAAAACATACCCGCGATCATGGCGCCAAGCCCTGCCCGGCTAAAAGCCGGCCCGTTCATTCATAAAACAAAAAATAAGCCGGCCACATCCTGGCCTCAATGGAAGCATTCACAAATAGTTTTACGGAGCGGGAAGATAAGAGGCGTGCAAAAAAAAACCCAGCTGTGATTACGTATTGCTTACGTATTTAACGTGAGAGTCCGCATCTACCTGCATTCCTGGTGCACGGCTCATCAGCGAGGCTCATCACCGTTTTCCTCGGTGGGGGTGATGGTGGATGAGGTGGAGGTGCTGCAATATTCAAATCATCAGCTGGAGCCGCAAACACATTCCGCCTCTGTTCAGAAGCGAGCAGAAGCGGGCAGGATGCGGGCCTGTTACTATCAAGCTTCGCGGCTCAGGGGCGGGTAGATCTGTTTCGCCTTTCCGCAAATGTGATTTTTTCTGAATGGAGGACAGATCACGGAGGACAGATCGCGCGTTTGGCACGGAACGACACGTCTTGTAAAAGAGGCTATAAATGTGACCCTTTGAACACATCATCACTTTGAGGTTACAACAAGTGTTACAAGAAAATGGGTGGTTATTTTATGATATTTGGATTTTGTTAAGAAAATGGATAAATACCTTATTTCTGGTCTCTTAAAGGAAAAATAAAAAAAAGATCTAAAAATCTGTTTAAACACTTTTCAACACTCACAATTTCAATGAAGTTGAGGCATTGTGTAAAACATAGATAAAAACAGCATACAAAAATTTTATACAGACCTCAAAAATAGAGGTATTTTTTAATTTGTTTATGATTTTTATCTTGTGTAAATGTTTCTTTGGAATGTTTTTTACATGACTGGAGTCCTGTCGAAGACAAACTTCTGTAACATTTGTTGTCAGACTAATAAAGTATTCTATTCTATTCTATTGTATTCTATTCCATTAAAAAATATAATAAATGTTCAAACAGATAAACTTTGTCTTTTTTTCCATCTTAAATTCCAGGAAAAATAGATCATACAGAACTAGTAAAGTAATATTATTTTTAAACAACTTCTATCTAAAGAAGGTCATAATGTTAAAAATTATATTGCCTTCATTTTGCCTATATTTACACAGAATTCTATAATTATTGGCTAATAAAAGTAGTGGCAACATTCTGAAGCTGCTTGCTGCAGTCTTTAATGACAGTGTGAGGGTTTGTGATGTGATTCTTAAACTGGAGTTGTTTTCTGTTATCAAGACAGCATTTCACTTTGGTCTTGGCCCCACTGTGACTAGCCCTTAGCTCATCAGCTTTATACAGCTTTAAAATGAATCAGAGCACTATTCAAAACAGGTAAAATATTAATTATTCATATCCAATACACAAAACACAATTCATCTGAACTTTTCCTTAAACACTTTAGTAGCATCATTGCTTTGCTACATTACTTAAGCAATGTATTTTCACATAAGGACCAACAATATGTTCTTTCAAATATGAAACAATGTTTACTTTTAACAAACATTGGAGCTTGATGATAAACCAGCATTCAAAAATTGAAACAAACATGATTAATCATTGTCTAATGAGCACTATTCATTATATAGTAAGTTGTGACATTCAACTGAAATAATATTGAGCCCATCATACGTTAATATTCAGTACATATGTATTACTTCATGTCAATGTGCAGATGGATGCAGTTAAAGTCTCAGTCTTTATTGTAGATCAGACATCTTTAAATAACTGGTAATTCCTGCTGTTATGTGTTTATTTTAACTGATTATATAAATCTCTAACAAACATGTCATAGTACTGCCTCTAATGGCATCAATAGTTTGAATGTGCATAAATTTTACATAGAATTTACATTATTTAGCATTTATCAAGTCCATGTTTATGAATGGTATATTTAAATTGTACTTCCACTGTTTTATAGCGTGTTCTTCCTGTAAAGTAGAATTGTTTTATTGGGGTAATTTAAATTAGAGATGTCCATTGATATTTACCTAAACAGCTCAAGAGACAAAAAATACAACATAAGCTTTATAGTTACTGCTTTCAGGAGCCCGGTCACAGCTGAGGTCAACTTGTGAAAAGTAATTGGACCCAAAGGATGAACTTGGACTCAAGGCAGATGTTGGTAAAAGCAGTTCTAGATCACACATTCAAGGCTTTGCATCTGACAGGTACTGTAAGTCAATATCAGAAAAAAAGCTTGTAGTAACACAGAAAGGATTTTTTGGTACAGAGAAGAGAACAAAATATAGATTGTACTGCTATGGATGAAAAAGAAAAAAAACAACTGATAAGGGTTGGGGAGTTTCAGTATGTATTAGCACCATGAACAACAGCTACAACACTGCAGACAAAAGAACGGGTCAGAAGATGAGCAGGGAAAAGAAAAACTGGACAGTTACAGTCAAGCAATAGATAGTAACATCTGAACAATAGCACAGCTCAGTACCAACATGCTGAAACTAAAGTTTAGATAAACTTTTACTTTTTTTTTTACCAATGAGTTATGTTTTTTCAGTATGTTCCCCCACCCGAATCATGTTTATTTTGCTCCATGTCTTTTATTTTTTTCCCCAAACCATATTTTAGAACAGTTCTAAGAAAGGATGCACCAAGTCCAGTAGATATACAACAAAAAAATTTTTTTTTGAAAGATCATCAAAGACATTTTCCAAAGCAGATGACAAAATGGTGGCTCTAACGTCTTATTACCACAGCAAGGCATTGTCTGTAAATCTCAATGCTGAGGAGGGCACACGTTAATATGTCTGAGATGTAGCATTTAGGAACAATATCATTTAGATCTTTGAAGGTAAGCAGCAAAGTTTTAAATTTAATATGAAATGTATCAGACAATTAGTAGAGAGTGGCAAGAAAAGAGGTAATTTATCCATGCTTTTAAGTCCCTCTAATGACTGTAACTACCATGTTTGAATGGACTAGAAATGATAGAAGGAGCCCTGACTGATAATTGAATTAAAAAAAACATAGACACACACAACAGCGGTCACAGTAAGGGTAAGAAAAAGGCACACATAACTTTTATAGTCAATTATTTTATAAGATTTAAAATATACATATTTGAATTGTACATAGCTTAAAAAAGACCATACAACAAACTATCTTTAACTCAAACATGAAAAATTAGTTTGGAATAAAAAGGTCATATTTCTTATGGAATGGATGCTCTTACTGGATAGCTTGAAAAAAATAATATGTCTATATTGATTATATCATAGATTAATATAAAAAATTGTGTCCTACAGGATTTAAGATCAGAAAAAACATAGCATTGATATTGAAACACAGAACTGGGTTGAGTTGATTGTCATCTGCATACAATGTTACACAATGTTTAAACAAGTGGTCGGTAGAAAGCATGTATACAGAAAATCAAATGGAACCAAGGACTGATCTCTGTGGTACACCACAAATACACTGAGTCCTTGTGGACACGATTCCAAGCAGCAGCAAATGTTCTATTTTATTTTAAGAACACGGAGCTGCTGGAAACTTTCTTTTTAACATTTTCACAAACTTAACCAAAGTTTTTTCTCCCCTTTACAAAACCTAACCAAACATGGGAGAAAAAAACTGTGAGTGATAAACAAACAAAGTGAAAGTCCTAAACTCATCTTGGGTCATGAATACAAGTTCAGGAATCTATTCTACAGTCCTAAAGATTAGGAGTGCTGGAGACATCAGCAGCATTTGTGTGGTGTTTATCAATGCTTATTGACTTAATAATTTTTGTGTCGAGTACTTGTGTTTGTATCTGCAGGGCATGCAAAGAAATTTGTGGTGTAGACAGTTTTTGATGTATATTTCTTACTTAACCCTTCACCACGGCTTAGTATCTGTTCAAAACATCATAACATCTATGGATGGTACAGGCAGGCTTTTCATTAAGCTTGTATAATATTTCAACCTCTACCTACACCGGAGGTCAGATTTTATGCATTACTCCGATGTCAGTGTTTCTGGCATCCCATGAATGAAAGGAAATGCAGCTTATGACAGAAACAGGACCTTTAAACAGTAACCGCTTTTTAGAAGTCTCAAAGTGAGTGTGTAATATGATGCTTTTCTCATTTAAAATGTATCTTTGTCAACTAGATTGTAAAAATTAACTGTGTTCAGGTGTTAAAAGTTACGGGTATGTTAAAGTAATATAAATAATATAGCAAAAGCTAGAACTATGGCTGCTCACTTAGAACCTAAATTAGGCAACATTTGATAATGAAGAGCAAATGAAGTGCGTACTGCTTTTAACAAACAGAGGTTGATGTGCATTTGTTGCACATTAATGTCCCTGATGGAAACACAGAGGTGGTGACTGGGCTGAAGTTGATCCACTGCTGATAACATCTCAAGGGAAAAGAAAAAGTCAGAGCTAAAGTGTGAGGTGGCACGTGTGTCATAATGCTTCTACTAAGCTATGCTGTTGTTACTTTTCTTTTCTCCATGATGCTGATGTGTGTTTTTTCCAATTAACAACAATTTGTGTGGTCAGGGCAACACTAATGTGAGCAAAAGACTTGCATCCGAAATTTTGAAAAACTAGGGAAATGAGATAAACTTAAAGCATAATATTGGCTATTTCAACTTAGTCCTGTTTGTTTTTTTGGGGGTAACTATCTTGCACTCTGCAGAGGTGTGTCTGCTTTATGTGAAGATTTACAGCACTTCAGACAAAACATTTGCTTAAACATAACTTTAGTTTCAGTACATCCCACTACTCCCTTACTTGTAGTAATATTTATTGGACCTATCGGTCCATTAAAATCTCTACGTGAGGTTGCAAGAGGAGGCAGGGTCTGATCTGGATGAGCCGGCCATACGCCAAACTCACTGCTCAATGGAGCATTTCAAGACGCAGCAGGGATCTGTTGGACATAATCTGGGGATTTCAGTTGGCAGTCAGGTGTGAAGAGTTTGACAGACAAAGAGGTCAGCCGAAACAGCAGGGGGCCAGTATCACTGCTCAAAAGTACGCTTAACACAGAGGGAGGGCAGCTGCAACAAACAGCAGGGAAAACAAGGGCGAGAAGAAAAGAGGGAGGAAGTCACCAGACGTCAACGAGTTGGCACAGCTTAGGAGAACCACACCACTTCAAAGAGCATTTGTGACTTGAATACCCAAAGAAAGCTTTTTGCATGTTGTTTAAAGCCGTTGATATAAGTAATCTCAGGAAGGTCAGATGGTTAGCCGATTATAATGACAGTAAAGAAGGGGAAGATTGAGGTCAGGTCAAGGATGTTGATCATCCGTAAATCCGTAAAGACCGCGTGGCATGAAACGACAAGCAAAACAATACAAACGGATAACAAGCAAATTAGTCTTCTTTTCCAGGCAAAAATGTAGAATGAATCAGCAAATAAAACAGAAACAAAATCGTATAAATTTGTGTAAACAAAATTTGTAGACAATTCATGTCGCTGTCACCTTTCATGCCAGAGTTTTAGACAAAGGTCCTGATTGGACATAAATAATCTCATGGAAATACTGAACATTTTCCAACTTGATTGTGAAAAAGTAACACATTTCCACTGTGCTTGTTAAATCTACTGGTAGTTGATGTGATTTCTGTGTTTCAAAAGTATTTGAATTCACACTGACACTTTTGTCTTGAGCATTATAAAAATACTTCTAAAATTGTAAATTCATTATCGGTTGTAACTGCAGAAATTACAGAAAAAAAGATGACTGCAGCTGTTCATAGTGTGTGATTTCACATAAGTAATAGATTTATGTCAGGCCATTCTAAACACCTCCACCCCGAGACCAGGATTCAAAATGTGTCGGTGTCAGAAAAAAAAACATCTGTTATTGTGTACATCAGTGTTTCCCAACGTGGGGGCTTGCCCTCCCTCGGAGGGCACCAGAGAGCATGGGGAGGGGCATAACACTTTCTCAGAGGTTGTGAAAATATCAATTTATTGTTTGCATATAAATTCACCAAAACAAGTCCATTTGAGCAATTAAAACTCTGTTTAACTCAGTTCCTCTTGTCCCCCCTTTTCCACATAAAAGTTTGTAACTAGTCACTTCATTTTTTTATTAAGGAGATAAAGGTTGAACGTGTCTTGGGGAGAGGTGGGGAGTAGCGATGGGTAATGGTGGTGAGGGGCTCAGCTTGGCTTGGCAGTAAGAAAGGGGGGCTTTAAGGAAAAAAGGTTGGGAAACACTGGTGAACATGAATAACTGAAACCCAACAGTTTTACTCAGGTCATAATCACATGTGGTAGTAGACTCGGTTCAACTGGAGACCAAAGTTGCAACATTTACAATTTCAGTTGATGCAGTTCCCATTCACACTGCACTTTGTCAAACAAACTAAACCCTGTGAACAACCTGAAATCCCCTCCAAGAACCACTGAAGGAAATGACACAAACACCTCTGAAGAACAAAACTCAGTGCAACTTCATTTTTCACAAAATGTAAACAAACAGGCAGGGATGTCAGATTTTAGTGGTTGTAGGATTTCTCTTTTGTTTTTGGCAAATGTGCCAAACAAATACTAAGCTCAGCATGAGCAGAAGTTGAAGTACAACAATGGAGAATATTGTTTTTATACACAAGGTGGCTGAAACGACAGAGTAGGACCTCATCCAACTTTATAGCATTGGACTAAACATGGGTGGTGTGAATACACCCTCAAAAACTGTGCATGTATGCATGATTGAAGATCAGCTTCTGTGACACAATGACACAATTAAAGTCATATTTATGAACCCTTAAAATTAATATAATGCACAATCTCATTCACTACTGAAAGTATGTCTTGTAAATGACTTTCAGTTACTATTATATTGAAATCTGAGCTCAATACAATAACTGTAAACCTTTACTAAGTTCTGTGTCTAATTTGAATTAAATGTGGAAATAAAAGTGAAATCAGCTGTAGAGGTACGGTACATCTAATGAATATTGTCTGAAAGTTCCATTAAAATTTGTCTTGTGGCTTATATGATTCTTTTAGAATCAGACAGAGAAACAAAAATGGGCATCTTCCACCATTCATCAGCAAACAATAAATATTATAAATGATAGAATATAACTTGTGAATCTGTAGTTAAATACAGTTAAAAGACCAAATATGCTTGTCATTGTTTCTTGTACAATTTAAATTTCAGGACTTTTTCTCTACAAAACAAACTTACACATTTAGTGTTGAGTATCTATCTGGGTCTAACCCATCTGTGCGTTCCCAACACAGATTTATGACGCCAAGGTTCAGTGCCTGAAGTAAGCAACACATCTCACAATGAAGCTCTTAATATCTGCATGGGTACCTCTGCTAATGGACAGTTATCCTGCTATGCCCATGACCACCGTTTTCAGCAGCCATTTATTCGGAGCGTATTTTCATGGCGAGAGTCATTTATCAGTCCTGATGGCTCCTTGCACAATAACGGGATGCAGGGCCCGCTGACACAAATGGCTCTCGCAGCCCTTTCTGGGCAGGAACACATACAGAGAAGATGGTCTCGCTCTGTCCTTTTCGCCACTTTCCACCCCTCCCCACAAACACTAGCGCTCTGTATTCTCCTCTTAATTAGAAGGCCGAGAGCATTGGATGGATGATGACAAATGAAGCTCCAAATGGCTGCAAGAGATAGAACACCTTTTAGAGGAGGTTTTCCATACTAATCATACGGCCGTTAAGAAGCTTTTGTTCTTTTACAGCCTGTGACATGATGAGGGTGCGAAAGTAGCTGCTTTTTTTCTTTCTTTTGACAAACTGTACAAAGCTATATTATCAAGGTTATCAAAGCTTTAGTTCATAGAAAGGACGCAGAACGTACCCTGCTCTGTATATTCATGTTTTACTCTGTTATGTAGGTCTAAAACCCAGAGCTTTTTGAACAATGTCCAACAAAATGTAATTATCAGCAGTTGATTCAAACAAGTGCTTTTTGCATGCTGGGATATGTTGACATGACATTTTCCTAACTGACCTCTTTTGAAGCACTGCCCTTTGTTTTAATGCACCTAATAAATATCATAACCTATAGAAATCTGCAGTGTGTTTTTCTTTTTTTTTTTTTTACAGGTCAACCTTTTTAGTTTTTTCTCAAAATTAGCACAAATCCACTGAGTTTCACAGCTGAAAACTGTGAATGACAGATTTATTATCTGCTGCCAAAAAGCTGTTATTTCTCCTGAAGTTTATTGAAAATTTGAGTCACAATGAAGTCCCGCCGAGTCATTTGAAAACCTCTGCAGTGTTTTAAAACGTGCACAAAAACACTTTTTTTTTATTTTACAATACTAGGCTGAAAAACTGCACTGATTGTGTGACCAAAATATCTGACAATTATTAGAAGATAGAAGGGAAATGTGGTTAATTTATGACCACAACCATTCATCCATCTATTCATCAACCTGATCTGTTCACTGCTGAACTTGTAATACGAATAACATTTATGAATTAACCGATGTGCAATAATATTTATTAATAAAATAGTTTAAACAACTAACTGCATAGATAAACCTTGCTAAAAAATTTAACATCACAGGCAGCTTATTCATATTCACTACTTTATAAATATATACAGGACCAGTACAAACTAAATGCATTAGATGAAAACATTTTTTTTGTATATTACATTGTGGAATTATCCACCTATTATCTCCACATGCCTGCAGGGCTCTAGGAAACTTGTCTGGTAGTTGTTTTTAATGATTACTTTATAACTTTAGCGTACCTGTGAAAAGATTACCTGAAAACAAAGTCTAATAAATCCTCTTTGGAGCCAACACTTTGTGGATTTGTTCAAGCAGAGGAGCATATGCCGGCCTCTGAGGCATGAGCTGATAGGGCTTATAGAAGGTAATCAGGGCTGAGCCCAGTACTGAGCCTCCAATCCATTTATTTAGCCAGATCTGCACCTGTCACACTCTGCTTCCTGTTTCTCAAAAGCAACAGGAACTAAATACAAAACTTACTCTTTCCAAGAATTCATTCTTGGACATTTTTAATTTTTTAATCAACATCATCAAACTGATTTAAACTTGTGGTCTTTTGTTTAGTTTTACTTGCAAATAAAATCTTCCCCTCAGGACAGTTCAAGCTACTGAAGTGGAGTCAAATCAGTTCAAGTTCAGTTCATGTGAACTGAAAAAGAGTTCACAGACAATTACAGATAAGACACAAAATATAATTCGGATTGTACCAACGTCTGTTTTTCTCAGTCTTACTTTTTTTTTAAACCACTCTGTCACTCCTTGGGTTGTTAGCTCTCTGATAGTGACAGCTTTTCTCTTTAGGGTTTCTTAAACAAATCTGACAAGCCCTGACTGCAGAGAAGACAAAACCACCAGTCTTTGTGAAACAGTTGTCTTCACGCTACTGTAAAGAACAAAGACTCAAAGACAGAAATGTACTTGTCAAAATAAATCCTTGTGCTCTAAAAAAATAAAATAAAAATCAGTGTATTTTGTACAAATGCATACCTCTGATAATGAGGCTGCTGTAGCCCGGTGGTCAGTGCTGCAGTCTTGTAATCCGGAGGCTGCAGGTTTGAGCCCAGGTTGCAACAGGAAGAACATTTGGTGTAAAATATTGCCAAACATGTCATGCAGCTAAAATAACAACATATACTTCAAATAATGTGAAAGTTTCTTCAACAAAGCCAGCCTTGATTTCTTTGTAGTAACCAGTCCTTTCACAAATGATTTAACCGACTTCAGATTACGACTAGGGCACAATAAACTAGAGTTTTACATTTTTTATATAGCTTTAGTTAGATGCACCACTATGGCATACTGCTCTATGTATTCCTTTAGAAGCATTTATCTCAACATACCAGCATATTTAAATTCTTCATGAGCAAACTAGATTAGGTTCCAAGTGAACACTCTAACGCTGGAAGCCTCAGTTTCTAGTTTTCATTATAAATTGGAACACCTGGCCTCTGGAGGTTTTCAGTTAGCTGTGCACAGTTCAGTTAACCAGCTAAAACTTTTATTAAATGTCCTGTTTGCCATGTGGCACTTTGTTCTTTATGGTTAGTAAACCAGCCAATGAAAATCAGTGCTATTTTCCCTCACACCAGAAATATCTTAATAATATAGATAGAACCAACATACAATATTTGTCTGGCCCAGTTCTGACCCAGAAAATTCACACTTGGCCCCAGGGCTGGACTGGGACCTAAAAACGGCCCGGGCATTTTTTGGTCCTGGCGGCCTACCATCATTATTTGTATAATATACAAATGGACACGCCACACCAGAGGATGTGTTTCATGATGTTTTTCACAATTTAAAGTGCAGCACCCTACAAGGAGGAGAGTAACCATGTTTAAAAATACTGATGAGCTCTTTCACTGAGAGACTCTCAATATTCATCAGGTTCTGATGCTCAGATCACCACAGAGCTGGATACAACTGAAGACAACAGATCAGACAACTGCTAAACCTAAAGTTTTCAGAGTCACAAGGATTTCTTTAGGCCTGGTTAGGTCACCATGGTAACAGAGACTGAGTCTGAACCTAATTAGGTCACCATGGTAACAGAGA
>JAUBOC010000127.1:11116121-11133791 GCA_032275365.1 Anablepsoides cearensis | reverse complement strand
CAAAACACTATATTTGCCTATTTCTCCATATTCCACTTTTGGACTTAATCCTCATTTTGATGTGATGGGTCACAATTGAGCTTGTAGTGAAAAAAATGCACCACTAATGATTGGATTTAAAAATATTTATTTTTGATTTGACAAAATAAGTTGATAATGGCAATTTAGTGCAAAAGAAATGTTTTGGGAAAAAACGATAAAAATTATATTAAACTGACCAAATCTTTACCACCAGTATCATACAGAGTTATTTTCACAACATGTGGGACAATCGGTTGGTAATTTGTTGATTGAATCCAAACAATGTGACAATTTAAATAGTTTGGCGCTTCTTACAGTGAAGCATTTACTTCTAAGTTGTAACAATGTACATTATTATTATAAGAATATACTGCAGACTGAGAATTAGAATACAAATCTGGCAAGAAACAGTTTTTTAAGGGGAACAAAAAGAAGAAATTTTCAATCGCCAATTTGATTTAGATGACCTCGTTATGAACTGTTGTGATTGTGCAGGGAAACAGATGTGTCGGACAACATATGAATCATTCTGAACTTTGCATTAGCAAGATTTGTAACCTGCATAAAATCAAATAATGACCCTTTAAACACTGGCTAAAAGCTGGTGTTTTATAAGATATACTGTTAACTTGAGTTTACTGTGAGATAAAATCATTTTCTTCTGAACGTTCCATCCATCCTGCAAAGAAAATGGGCATTGATTGGCTGGAGGTGCCTCCATTTGCATTCAGACTAGTCTGTGGTTTACAGTTCTTACTCATCTATCATGTCATGTGCTGCATCCCAGAAACACCTTTTTTCCAACTTCGCAGGCCCGCAAAAATGATTTACAGACTGAAATGTAATCAATTTGAACAAGATTTACTTATTATCCCCTCTGATCATATTCACTCCATGCATATTGATTTTCTTTTATTTCACATCAGCTGTTCGAGTGATAATTGCAAATCCTCCCTTTAATCCCTTTGCTTCCACTTTATGTAATATTGTTGACCGAAAAACCCTGTGAAGGCAATCCAAATATATTGCAAAATGTCCTGCACAAAAAATGTGATTTGAACAACTCTCTGCTATTAACACACAATTTTAACACACTATTTGTAAAATGTACTGAATTAAAGGCATTTTTAGATTCACTCCAAATGTTATTCATTTACAGCTTTAAATTCAAAGTCTAATTTCTAAAGGTATATTTATGGTTTGCATGATATTTTACTAACAGACAGCGTTAACTCCAAATAGTTTATGGCAAAGAATTTAAACAAAGATTTGTCCCCTGATCTCCATGGTTGGGAAGAAAAGAGGCCTGGCTGATGTCTCAGCCATCAGGTCCACAAATCCCATTTTCTGCATCAGAGTTTGGGGATCTGAAGGCGCTCCTTCAGTGGAAGCACCCAAGTGTAGGAAGGAGTCCTGTAGGTCTTTCCTACCAAAAATGTCAGACTGTACAATGCAGCAATGTAAGTTTTTCTTTTTGTCCTCAGGAAAACTAATGATGTTATGAATTTAACATGTTCTTACACAATGAAAATGTTCTAAAATCACAAAGGAAACCCGTTTAAAACACAAGTTTCACAAGTTAATGTGTTGGCTCACTGTAAGCTATAATGCGCTGACAACAGCGAGCAGCATTATGTCACATTATAATGACCTAATTAAAACACAGCACTGAAGTTATGTTCACAGTGAAGCAGTGTAAAACAGCTGTCAGTGTACTGTGTCTCACTGCGGTGGATTTTTGCAGGTTAAAATGTTTAAATACTCTGGCTCAGAGCTCTGCGAAAGTCACTTTTGTGCTTTTTATATTGCGTTGCTTTGCTAAACTCTACAGGTTAGACAATGAAAATCGCTCATCACATTGATGTTTAAATAAAAAGTTAAGTTATCTGATTGTATTTGATCTTTTATAGAAAAATCGGCAGACCTGTTGATGTCTAATTAGCTGCTGACTGACGGCTCACTGTGCATTTATCTACATACAGATTTAAATGACCAGGTGCTAAATGCTATCAGTCAGAACTGACCAACCAGATCACCCAAGAAAGTGTCAGCAGGGCCACTTCTAAATCTATGACTGTGTAAATTTACTTTGATGTTATGAATAAGTGTCTCAAATCTTTTATGTCTGCCTTTGCATTTTCTACAGTTACTGTCACCATTCCTGTTTTGGTCTCATTTGTGTAATCTCAAATAACCAGTGACTGTAGTTGTTCAGGTAATCTATGTTTCACTTATCACAGACCAGTCAACAACTCCAGCATAAATTTATGATTCAGCACTGAATATCATTTTGGTTCATTCATCTCCTCTTCACCCTGTTGTAAGCAGTATTTGATGGTCAAGCCAATATTTATGCCATTTTATGGCCATTTTAGTTGTAATTCTCCATTCTCCACCCCCCAGATTGAATCAAAATCTTATTGGTATTACCTTATAAAAATGATCTGGACATTTAGTTCAGATTTTTAGATATTGTTAAACACAGTTAAGCTGAAAAAAAGAGACTGTATTTTGCTTATAAAGGAAGGAAGCAGCAGCGACCTACTCTCCTCTGCAGAACTTGTACACTCAGTCCGCTTCTTGCCGCAGGTGTATTAACTCAAGGTCGCTTACTTCAACCCCTCCGTGTCAACTCATTTATCCTTTTAAAGCCTGCTGTTGCTTCCTATTGGTTCACAGAATCCTATCACCTAAACTGGTACCACCGCCTTTTCTAATTTTGTCCAATTTGAACTGGTATTTGTTGGAATGCCCTGTAAAATGTCTCCAATAGACGGATATTATACCTCTTATTAGAGATGGAAGGAGCGTACAGAATTGAGAGATTGGGGCAACCTGGTGGCCTGGACGGACCTTTTAGCTCGGCGATGTTATTTCTGAGAACACTTTCATTTATCATTATCCTGAGCCTCTGGGAAGCTGGGCCGTGTCATACAGCTGTCGACTCACATTTTATCAACATTGCAATAAATACTGACACATTTTTTTACAATAATGCTATTTAGATAATATTGTGCCAGTGCAGTTTTTTTTAATAAATGCCAAGAATTCGGCATGTAGGCATTTCCTCCTGAGCAAGTCTCTAATGTAATTTCCTCTTGTGGCATCTCAACTTTTCTACTTAAAAATCTCTCAAAGTTTGTACCTTCGGTGAGAGCCGGCGGAGCCTGGAAAACCCGTCTCCTGGCATTAACTTCATATTACGTGTAAAGATAAGAATGTGTTATTCTTCTAAAGGGAATAAAAAGGGCTCCACTAAATTTCAAATCTGCCTTTTAGGATAAAAAGAGAATATTTATTCTGCCACTTGTTTTTCTTGACAGGACCCCTTCTGAGGATTGGGATGAAGGCGGTGTGTTAAGACCTATTTTGGAGTAAGTAGGATGAAATAACATGTGTAAGTGGGCAGTACAGAAGTGGATTGGAGAAGTTTTGATGAATATTTTTGCACTTTTTGTTTTTTTTTTACTTTTTTTTGACATGACAGCTAGGTTTCAAGTCTTCAGGGGCTTTGAGCCAGAAGGACAGATTTGTCATAGAGTACCATTCTCAATTTGTTTGTGCATTTTTTTTCCACTTCATTCGTGTAACAAGTCAATTAAAGCAGACCGATAACAGCTTTGCTGGCTGCTGGAGATAAGCTTGCTCACCACAGCTTTTTTTTTTTTTTTTAAAACAGCAATTTAATACATTTTTGATTTCCTGAGCTGTTGTTGCCTCTTATCATTCTGGCTGCTCAGATCCGAAGCTGATAGTTTGAGAATCTGAGCTATTATTGCTTCTCACTGCATTAGCCCAAATCATTAAAAATCTATTATTATTTATAGTACAGTCTTTTCATATCTTCAAGTACTGAAGCCCCTTAATGATGTGAGTAATTCTACTAACAGAAGCACTGCAGGGGAACAAGTAATGACCCAACAAGCTGAATTACATCTGAACATTGAAGTATGAAAATATGTCAAATTATTTTTTGTACATTGAAAATGACATTTATTTGAAAGTCATTTCTGCTTTTGTTTACTCAGTTTTTGGGATTATTTTTCCTGTTTCCTATTATTCTCTGTGGTGTTTGACCAGGATAGAAGCCTTAACACAAAATAAACTGTAAATGGAAGAGTTTTATAACATACCAAAACTAACCTCTAAAGTACACTTTTGTTTTAAATAAAAACATGATTAGTTCAGTGGAACCTCAAACTGTCTGCAACATCTGTTCCAGCAAACTGTTAAACAGACAACCACCAAAAATTACCATCTTAATTATGATTTTAGACTCAATTTGCTCCCATAGCTGCCTAATTTTGCTTCATAATTAGCACTCCGGAAAATTTTATTAAAACAGTGAAATTAAATCAACAAATTACAATTAGAAGTAATGGAAGGTCTAAAAACTTAGTACAGAATTAGTTAGAATTTTAGAGCTAGCAGTTATAAAAGCACAGTGACAATGCAACTAAATTACTTTTAGTGTCTTTCTGGCTGAATGCCACAGTTAATATCAATATGTTAATGAGGTGTTACAGGGCCAGTCATGTGTACGGGCTCACTGGATTGCGAATGGACAGCTGAGTGATGTTACGGTGATTTAAATGTTGGCCTTTAAATGGGGCAACAAATGAGCTGGAACTGAGAAGTTCTGGGGCAGGCTGCCCCATGTGACAGGATGCGCCCTGGAAACAGACAGAAAATAAAGTCACTAACAGCAACTCACTGCGTTTATGGTTGGAAAAAATATATACAGTATTTTGCATGCTTTCTTCTTTTGAACTGTTTCATTCAGGTGATTAAAATGTTTTGAGAGTTATGAGTTATGAGAACTAAATGCAAGCCTCACAGAAGAAAACACACAAGCTTCAGATCAAACAATCGTGGCCTTGAGCTGTGCTTTTCTTTTTGAACCGCAATGGTCAGAGGCTTAATGGAGGAGGCAGTTTAGTCTGTTCATTAGAGGCCAGCAGATTGACTGTAGTACACAAGTAATCAATGCGGTGGTTAAGGCGTGTGAGAGGTGTAAACTCTCCTTTGTTTGTGCTGTGTCGGCATCCAGGAAGTCAAATTAAAACATGTTTGACAGGATTACACAACCTTTGTGCTTCATCTGAGGTTATGTTTCTCTGCACTCAGACGGATTGTGTTTTCTGGCTGCATCTGTAAAAGAGGTAGATTTAGCCTGATGTGGTTTGTGTAAAGTCATCACTGCTCCTGTCTGTTACTCAAAGTGTTCTGGATGACTCAGCTCCTTCCATGTCAAGTTTTAAGTCATTATCTGCAAAACTGACTGATATTTAAATATTTAAATCCCCTTTTTCTGTTTGTAAATCAGTAGGATGTCGTATTCATATTGAATAATAATTGAGTCCAGAAGTTAATCAGTTGTTGATGCTTATCCAAAATTAACTTTCTGACAGTTTTGACAAAAGCTGATAAAAAGTTCATGAAATATTTAAATAACAAATAGAGATGTGACAATAGTAAACCACTTTTTAAGCAAAGATTGGAAACAATTTGTACTCAGAGCTTTCAAAAGGTGGACAAGGTTTTACTGGTACCAAAATTGTTCAAATATTGTCATTCTTCCCAAAGCTCCTTTTGAAGAAGTCACTACTTTGAGTAAACTCATTCGGGCCACTGAGCTACCACAGCTAAGATCATTAAATATTAATAAAACAGATTGTCATTTTACAGAAGTATAACATTTTAACACAATACAGGTGTTTTTACTCATGACCAAGAATGGTTTTACTTTTTGTTTGCTAAGCAAATGTGGACAAAAGTGTCCCAGACCACAATTGTGGTCTAAGCCAGTACCCTTCATGTTTCACTTGTTTCCCTCCTATTCAGCAGATCTTCACTTTCTTCAGAAGACTGTTAATCAGTCATTCATTCAAACCAGGTGTGTCAAATCAGGGAAACATCTAAAACATGCAGGACAGGAGTCCATGAGGACCAGGGTTGGGAACCACTGCTTGAAATTTTGACACCTCAAGAGCTTCTCTGAGCTTGATGAGACATTTTCAAAATATAATTTGGACTTAGTTTTAATGTTTTTTTTAGTGTTGCCTCTGGAAGCCATTGATTCTTTGCCATTTATTTGTAAATAATAATTCAGATAACATATATTGGTTCCCAGCCCTGGTCCTCAAGAACTCATGCATGTTTTAGATGTTTCTCATCATTGACACACCTGGTTTGAATAAATGAGTGATTAACAGTCATCTGATGACCTGCTGAGTAGCAGGGAAACAAGTAAAACATGAAGGATAGGGGTCCTTGAGGACCAGGGTTGGGAACCACTGGTCTAAGCAACTACAGTATATTTTAGTTTAATTGTTCAACCGTTCAGCTCACAATTAAATTACTCTTACTGCTTTCACACATTTAGTTTAGACTGGGTGGTACTTTATTAATTAAGAGGAAATTACAAGTTAGTCTGTTCCTGACATAACCATCCATTAAAAGTACTATATTAAAAACCTTATAAAACACAATAAAAACTACCACAAAGAAAAACAATTAAGACGTTAAAGCCTTTGTTCCCACACTTTCCTATAGTGCTATTTACTTCAATTTAACTAGGATACATACAATATTATGCCAGTTAGTTATTGAGAAATCCAAATGAACTAAACAAAACCACTCAACAGCACCAACATAAAGCACCGCAGTCAGGTAACAGAAGAAAAGGACAAATCAAACAGTCACATGCTGAGGGACTTGATCAGTAAATGAAAAACAGGTGTGCTGATTTGTAATCATGACAAGCTGAGATGGGGAAAAATGAAGGAAGACGATACCTTACCAAAAGATAAAACAAAATTTAACAAAACAAATAATTAAACCAAGATCAACCAAAAGAATGTACAATGTAAACTGTACAGCTTCTGAGCACTCCTGCATCCCATACACACTGTGTTATAGACCACAGCTGATCATCCTTCAAAAGATTATTGTCTGCATAATGTTCACATGTTTATCTCTTCCCACAAATCTGGATGAAATATTTTCTCACAGTATAAAAAATAGCAAAAAAACAAGCTCATTGTTATTCAATGAATTCACAGAGGATTTGATGCATTCATGCGGAGCTCTGTAGATAAGAATTTACTCCTTGGTAACCCAGGTTAATAGTGATGAAAACAAAAAGGAATGGCATTTAAGAAACACAAACCAATAAAACATTTTCAGTTTTGTGCTGCTGCTGCATCTGACAACCTCCTGAGTGTTGTGCTGGTACAACATGTGGCGCCTTTGAACAAAGGTCAAAACTAAAAAAAAAAAAAAAAGATTACCTCAGGGCTTATTTAGTCAGGCAACAGACACAAACAGCTATGTTAATGGGAAGTACTGAATAAAAAAAGGGCAACAAGAATGAAATATATCATTTATGTTGTGATTAAGCCTCGCCATGAATAAAACTGAACTTTATATTAGTTTATTTTTAGTAGTCAACTAGTCAGAAGCACTTCATCCAAGTAAGAGCTTAACGACCTGCCTGTTTGGTGATTTACAGCAGCAGTGGAGAGTGAAACGTCAATGTAAGGAAAGCCAAAAGCATCATCATTTTGTGTGTTTTGAAACATCGTCTGGTGTCTAATAAATTGTGGATATTTGCCTCTAGGTGCAAATTTGCACTTACATGACTGAGAGGCTCCATGTGAAGGATTGATTTACTAATCATTCTGTATTTTCTCACTTGGAGATGATATTCAGTTTTGTGTTATTTTCCCTTTTGCACCAAGTGTAGGTCAAAATAATTTAGCAAATCTTTTTTTTTTTTTACTATTAACAAAAAAGACCTTGTCAGCCAATGCTGAAGCATTTTGTTTGATACACTAAATAATGTGCAATATGGATTTTTATTTATAATTTTATAGTGAATACTAAGTGACCCATCTTATCTTGTTGCAAACAATCTTTGAGATTACAAATCAACTAGTTTGTTTTTTCTGTCTTTGTTTCTAACGAGGTTGTTGACTGTTTAAAATAGGTCAAAATAAATCAAGTATAAGCAGTAATTATTTTTTCCTGAACCTTGATCCCAAAATCTGGATACAGATCTGTGATTTATGTGAACCATTATGCTCAGTATAGATTGTTAATGAAATGAAAATATATATAAGAAAAAACAGTCTTTGAACATTTTACCAAGATTTCAGAAGGTATTGCCAGTTTTTGTTGTCGTCGAATAAATTAATCTCAGTTTAAATCTGACTGCTGCAGATTTTTTTTTCTCATATCCTTTGGGTTGTTTCTATTCTCATGTGAGATTCTTCTGGTTTAAAGTACAACAGGGTAAAATGGACAAAGCAAAACATGCTACGATTCTTGTCTCCTACGCTGCCTCTCAGTTCAGCTCCTGTCAAATGAAAAGAGCCAGGGCCAGAATTTTTTGACAAACAAATAAACAACAAGGTCAGAGAATAAGTATAAATTTAGAAGGTTCAGTTACAGACCTAAAAGGCATTAGATAATAATATGACTGTCCAGAATGATTGATGGATGGAAAAACCAAACGACAGCTAAATGTGTTTGTGCTGAAAGCATTTCTCTCATTTCCTTCTTTGTGTTGTTCTATTGTAAGTTGGACCCTTGGACCATTAAGCGTTCATGCTGACATAATTGCAGGAGTCATTTCAAATGTATGTTCAATGCTGGAAGTTAGCTGTGAGTAATTCATGTCAGTCTCACAAGGTTTCATGGTTTCTTTTGCAGACTGAAAAATCGACTTCATGATTGATTCCTTCTTTTCCCCCTTTTAAGAAGCAAACATGAAGCAAAGATTTAATGAATTTCAAAATCTTGTCTAAACTGCTCTTTTATTGTAAAAATAGTTAATTTCATATTAAAATGAGTACTTTTTATATGCCAACATTATCATCCAAGAAACTGTAAATCAGTAATTCATTTTATTTCAGTCTTTGATGCCAGTTAATTAGCATCAAAAAAGTCTCACTTTGAGAAGTCATTCTTGCAGATATTTTAGACCCTCCAATTAATTTTAGTGATGCAGAAAGTTCTAAGCAACACAAGGTATCTGTCACAGTCCTCAGCTTTCTAAACATAAATTGGCAAAAATGACATTGTGTTCATTTAGATAAATTGCAAAGTCTATTTTTAAGGTGCATAATAAAAGCTTATGACCAGGTCAGTGGTTTTATCTGGCATGTAAATGATTATGTTTGGCATAAAATCTTTATTTCTTATCTATGAAGGTTATTTTTTTTCCCCTGAAACAACTCTCAAAGTATATTTAAGTCTCTCTTTCTTCTTGCCTTCATTGGCTAATGCTGCTCCATTACAATTTAAGTGAAAAAAGGAGGCAGGGGATTCAACTTAATGAGAATTGTTTTTCTTTCTCTTACTGCTCTCCCATTAATTAGTTTGTAAAAGCAGAAAGAAAAGAGCATGTCTCAGGAAATGGAATAATTAAGTTACAAATAAAAAGAAAAATCTGAATCTAATGCTCAGAGGAGCCATCAGACTGTGGCCACCTAACAGATGAGACATTTGAAATACAAACAGATAACTCAATGCCAAAATTCTGCAAAAATGTTTTATCTGATGCCTTTTTTTTTTTTGCATTTGGTTTGTTATAAAATTAATACTGTCAGTTGAGATGGTGACTCTAACTCTCCGACATGTGTCACATGCTCTGACACGGCCAGGTAATAAGATGTAGAAATCCCACGCGCTGGTTTTTAATGCATTTCTTGGCTGCCTGTCACTTCTGATGCGACGGCCCACTCCATCAATAATAACTGTTCTTCAGTCAGCAGGAGGTGGGAATAAGGACCAAGAGTCTGAATCGTAATGCAGAAAAGAGACGGCGAAAGCAGGAGAATAACAAGTGTTGAGGAAATGCAAGAAATATCAAACAAAATAAACAGATGGTGAAACTTTGCTTGGAGTGAAGCTGTGGTCAATTGTAGCTTGACAGATCTCAGATCTGAAGATCACACAGTTGTAGTGAAGTCTGTTAATTTTATTTATTTATGATGATTTTATGACTTTTGTGATGTAGCACTTTCAGATTTAAAAATGTAAAGTGCCCTATAAATGAAATAGTCCTCAAGCTATAATTCCTGGTTATATTTTTTTAGATTTAAATATTTCAAATCAAATAAATCCATCTCAAAATGTATTGGAACATCAAACCAACACTCGGTCATGTAGAGCTTTAAGGATCACCTGTTATCTGTGGTAGAGTTTCTGAAATAAGGGTGGACTCAAGAACTAAATAAGTCAGATGTCCTTTGTGGCAATTGATATTTATTAATTAATTAATTAATTAATTAATTAATTAATTAATTAATTAATTAATTAATTAATTAAATAAATAAATAAATAAATTCTAGCAAGTCACAAGTTCAGTAGAGCTCAATGCATCTACTAAAGTTGTGGCCACACACACACACAAGTTTGTTTTTATATCCTTGTAGGGACCATGGATTGACTTCCATCATTTTCTAGTAATTTTATAGCCTAACCCTGACTATTTACTCTAAATGAACCTGATTTTAGCAGTGGTTTGTAGATTTTTAACTGCTTAAGGGGCTGAAATAAAAAAAATAAGATTCTTTTGGGAACAATTAACCCCGTCCAAATGTCTTCAATTCTGCCAGAATCACAAAGTTCAGAGCAAGGCATGTCTACCAGAAAGGTATGAATATTCCACCCTTTATTCGTCTTAATTCTTATATTATGCCTAACCTAATGCAGTTTTGCTCAGGAGTCAGTAGATTGGTGTGATTTCTATTTTACATGTCTAAACTTTCACTGCTGCTGAAATTTAGCATGTGCTATGCCCATGCTTTGCTAATATCGTATAAAAAGCCACAAAAAGCATTTTAATAGATTATGGATGTTCAAAAAAATAAAGGTGCACAATTAATGACATATGGAGGTTTTAAAATGTTGTCTTAGCCAATAGTTATAGAAAAAATAACCCCAGAGGCTTACTCCAAGCCACTGAAGATTTAAACTAGCCAGTAACAAGTCCTCATTGTCATTATGAGAGGAAACTGCAGAAACAGGTGTGGCCAGTGAAATTTTCTAACTGTACAGTATATGAATGCAGTCATGCTAGTCTAATTTCTCTCAAAATCAGCTTAAATAGATTTATCAGAAGCTGCTTGGGTAATACCCCTCATGTCTTGGAGGATCCAGACTTGAATGTTAAAGGGCTGGGATTGAGCAACCTTTCTCTAAATGGGTGGGGTCTGAGTTGGACAAACACATCCTAACCCAACAATGACACTGATCTTTATGGGGCCTGGGCTTTGGGCCCCAAAACGAGCAGTGGGTCCTCACAAAGTAGTATGTTTTAGAAGAATGAGCCTTAAAAAGGTAACAAATAGAATGACACACACATATGAGAGGTAAATATTACCCAAAATTAGCTTGATTAGTAATCAGAGCAAGATATAAAGTCACTTTATTATTCAGTTTTATGATTAAGTAGATAAAATGTAACATTCTTAACATTTGGTAGCCATGACATGTATAATTTAAAAAGGTATGAAATGTCCTTTTGGTAACAAAATTTGACAATAATTACACATTAAATATTCTTGGAACATCAACTACATTGGACCCCAGAGTTACAAACACTTGTAACTAAACATCAGAGCTTAATAAGACATTATGGAGCCAGACTGGGATTATATGATGAGATTAAATCTGAAGAGAAAACCACTAGCCCAGGGATAGCTGTTGGTGGTTCATTATGAAAACAAATTTTTAGGAGCAAAAGCACCACATTTATAGGACCAGATACAAGCTTTAAAAACAATTTTCAGATTTCTTTTTTACTGTGACTACATTAACAAAAGTGGCAAAAACTATAGACTCACACACAGTCTTTATCATAATAAAAACTCTACACAGCAATGTGTTTTGGCAATTTCTACAACTAATTTGTTATCACAACTTCCTTGTAACACATTGCACCAAGCTTCTTGACACAACTAAATCAAAACAAGTTAATAACTACAGTTTTAACAGACTGGAAAGATTAAAAAAAAAAAAAGAAAAAAGAACTGAATGTGTTTTGAGAAGTGTACACCTTTTACAAATAGAAGCTCACGCTGACATTTTTTGTTTCTGGGAAACAAAAAATAATTATTTCACTCTTATTGGCTGAAGATTTTGTTGTTTGGGCTAAAAAAACAAATAGCCCAAAACGAGCTGCAAATCAAAGGGGTGTTACGCAGCACCTGTCAATCTTTTACCTCGTTAACATAAATTAAATTTCATGCTGCTGTGATTGGGCTTTAACAATCTAGCCTATTTGGCTAATTTCATTGTCATTCAAATCTCTTGAGTAAAAATTTTAAAAAAATGTCAGAAAAGTTTTTTTATTTTATTTTAACTATTATTTGGTCCACAGAACTTTACGAGAAGTAGAGAGAAAGAGACAGGCCAGATATTTTCTGAACCAGCCTGCAGCTGGGTCTTTATGGCATGATAGGTCTGATGCCGCGGGACTCCTGTGACCACAGAGTTGTCTGCCCTGGAAGATATACTTGTGCTATTTTTGAGATGTGGGACTCTTGTGGTTCAAAATAATGGTTATCGGTTGTAACTATGCTTCTCTGCCCACGTAAGGAGCTTTCTAACAAGGCTCCATGGACTCAGCACATACTGTACCCAGCAGATGGTGTCACAGAAGTGGAATGGTTAGCATTGTTGCCTCACAGCTAGACAGTGCTTGGTTTGACTTTGTACACCTGCTGGGGTCTGTTTACATCAAGATATGGAGTGATGCTGCTCAGGTGATTTACAGTTTTAGTATATGTGCTTCAAAGATTACACAAAGACATGATAGGTGCTACATTGTTTCAGTTAACATTGCTGATTCAATGTGGCTCTTTAAATCTAAATTAAATACATTTATAAGCTGGTATATTCAATGGTAATTCGGTCATGCATAATAAAATAAAGAACATAATACAAAGGAACAGGTCTAAGCCAACTCCATTACAGTAATGTTCTTGGAAAAGTAATCAAAACTGACCCAAAGACAATCATTGTTAATACACAAATTTCTCTTTTCCTGAGAGTCTATGTTTGTACCAGAACAGGGCAATAATGGGGAGAATAAAATTGGATGATATGTCTGTAACACATTCTGTAAAAGCAGCAAGACTTCAGGTCATTTCAGCCCTCAGACAGAACCACTTGTACATTTCTGGTCTCAGGCTATTCTGGTAAAATGACTCCTCCTGGTTCAACTCTTCTACTGACAATCGCTCTGACCTTTTGCTGAAACTGTATAAATATTGTTCTCCTTATTTTCCTTCAAGTTGTCTTAATGTCAGACTCTGGTGATATAAACTCATAAATACACAAAATGAATAAACAGGTTGTGTTTTCCCTCTCTCAGTTAAAGCTTTGACACCAATCAGTTATAGGAGACATAAAATAAGAGCTAAACTTCATGGTATATAGATTTAAACAAAACTCGGGTGAATGGCAGTGACATCTTATTTGTTTATTGCTTTAAAAGAGAATGCACCATTTTCCCTCAAGAGCAAAAAAAAAAAAATCTGGTTGCCTACACGTTTGTGTTAAGACTAGGCTGAGGAAAATACTGAAAAAGGATAACTGAGAGGTTGATTTATTGTGATGTTCCCTCAAAAAGGGGACAGCAAATTAATTCATTTACTTATGACTCAGTGAGAAGAAGGAGGTGACTAAATAGTTGACTCCTTCATGATGGATGTTGAGGTTTGCAATGAATCAGAAACTTAACTAAATTGTGTAACTAATGGACCAGTTGCACCAGAATCTCTCAATGGAATGTCCATTGGTGTCAGGATCTGTGTCTTTTGGTTACTTTTTACCTGTTGGGCGGATGTGGTTGAGTGGTTAATGGAGTTGTCCTCTTATAAGAAAGTTCTATAGCGGTTCAATTTCCCCCTTTTTTTTTTTTTTTTTTTTGACTGATGAAGAAATAAGAAACTAACATTCAGTTTTGTTTTCTACTCAAGTGGCTGGTAAAAAAAAAAAAAAAAGTTTGATTTCCCACTATACAATCGCATGTTGAAGTATCCCTAGGATGATTTGAACATGTTAGCTTCATAGAGAGATAATAGAGTGCTGAATGGGTGAATAAGGAAACAAATTATAGTGTAAAATGCTTTGAGTTTCCTGGTTGGATAGAAAGGCGCTATATGAGTAAAGTCCATTTACTTTTAAATGTTTTATTTTTTTGTAGGCGACTGTGGCAGAGTGGTTAGCGGATTCTTCCTGTAACTGGAGGGTTGCCGTTTCGATACCCCATTCCAGCTGCCTCAGTCACGTCCTTGGGCAAGATACTTCACCCACCTTTCATACAGAGTAGACGGTCGTCAGAGGGTCCGGTGGCGCCGGTGCATGGCAGCCCTGCCTCTGTCAGTGTGCCCTAGGGCAGCTGTGGCTACAGTGTAGCTTACCACCATCAGTGTCAAGTTTGATGCAAGGAATGAACCCAGATCCAGTCGGAGGATGAAGTTATAAATAAAAGATTTATTTAACAAAATAAAGAGCTGGCAGGGCAGCAAAACTAAATCAAAAACACTAAGGAGCCACTGAGAACACTGCGATAACAAGACAGGAGGAAAAGCCATGTAATGATCCAGCAGGGAAATGGAGGACATGACCAGTACAAACAGAGAGAGAGAGAGAAAATGACAAACACCTGGAAGGAAGACTGATTGGTGATCACAGACAGGTGAGGATGATTGACTGAGAAATGGCAGGGAAATAAGCTGAGGAGAACTGAGAGGTGGTGACTCAAGGAAAACACAGAACAGACAACACAATCCCAACAATCAGTGTGTGAATATGTGTGTGAATGGATGAATGACTATAGTGTAAAGCGCATTGGGGTCCCCATGGGGCTTGTTAAAGTGCTGAGTTCAGTCCATTTACCATTTTAGTAGTTTATTTGTGTTTATTTTTTCCCTTTTGTGATTCCCCTTTTTATAGTTTTTTTTATCAGTCGTGTTTTCCTTTGTTCCACTTTCTCCCTAAGTCCTTCCCAGTCAACCATTAACACTGATCTCGTTTCCCAGTCACAGCTGCAGTCTCTAGTCATCAGCCCCTGTCCGGATAACCTCTTCATTTTCACTCTACCAGCATGTGAGCACTGTTCATGATTTTTGTTCCTCTTTGTCCCTAACCTCATTTTGTAAGTAAGTTTTTCTGCCTCTCTTTTGTTTTGTTTACAATAAATTTAAGTGTTATATTTATCAAGCTCCTTGTGTCAGTCTGCATTCCTGTGTCCAAACCTCCAGAACCTGAAAAGATGGATGTGGTTCAGTGAGTCAGCAGAGACGAAAAAAAATAAATAAATACCACCAAACAGCAATGAAAAAAAAATGACCTAAAAGAAGGCATAGAGGAGAGAAGCAAAAATGTTAAAACAGCCAATATTGAACCTATATATGTGTCAGGAGGCAGATAACAAACTGAAGACCAGAAAAATAATTTCAAACAAGAACAAAGCTTGCAAAAAACAGAAAGACAAGGATGTGACAAAAGGACAGCACAAAACCAGGTACTATTTACAGCAGACTGAGATGGAAGAATACTAACAAAGTGTTCTAAGAAATAACAAGTTTGTTAGGAAAGCAGAAAGTCAAATCAGTTCAAACAGACCATGAAAGGGTAACAGTCCAATGTGAAATAAACAAAGATAATCTTATCAAAATCAAATATAACCACAAGTGGAAAATGGAGCAAGAAGATAACAAAAAAACACTTTAACACATACCTATTCATACATTCTAACAGTGATAATTTGGCCATGCCCTAAATATAAAACTAAAATAAAGGCTAAAGGACCAAGGATCACACTTCTACAGAAAGTGAACGGCTGTAATGTAACCTGTGGGAACATCATGCAGAAAAAGTAGTTTGTGGTTTCCCGGAGCACAGGCTGTTAAATGTCAAAGTAAATGATTGCTGAAGTCCTCTTTTCCCCTCCATAAATGGTATATCTCTTATAGCAGACTAATAGATAAATACAATGCTCCTGAGTATCTGTGAGGTTTTGACAGAAGCTACAAACACAATCAGTCTCAAAGTAAGAAAAAAATACAACCTATGTTTTTAATGTAGCTGTTTTTCCACAAAATAAAATAAATGTTGTCTGGTATTTGGGTAGGTTGTTTAAGCGTTTAATGTAGCTTGATTTTTTTGAGCTGGCTCGAATAAAGCAATGTGTTTAAGAGTTTGTTGTCTGTATTCACAAAGAGAAACACAGCAGCAGCCTCTAAAACACACCTCAGGTATAAAATCCATGAAGCCACAAGTCTTTGTTGTATGTCAGCAAAGATCTTTAGGAAGATGTTTTACAAAGATCAAAGCAAAATCACACTCAAATGTCTTGCTTTTGTGTTGCTGGTGTGTTTATTCTGAGATATATATTTGTAAAGAGTCAGTGTCACTGGCAGAACTATGCATCAAAGTATATATTTTTTGTCTGATAGGTTTCGAACTAGAAAAATAACTTTTTTTTTTTTTGCAAAGGTAGGTGGAGGTTGTGTTTACAGGCAAGGCGTTTGCAATCATGACATGAATTTACACTTGCATTTCTGCTGTTCAGACCTTCCTCACTGAATCTGTCAAATAAATGTTAGTGATTTAGTTACAGCCCACCCGTGCTCTCTGAAAGATACCCCCTTTATGCACAGTGAATGTGGAATTCTGTTTTTCAAACCTCCAGAAACACCCCATGCTTTTGGACATCATTTGTACATCTTTGTTACAATAAATGAGATCCCTTTTGTTGTTTGACATTTGAGATTTTGCTCTGTATTCTCCTTCCAGCTTATTAGAAAAAAATGTTCTCTGCATCAAATGAGATGAGAGGAGGTGATTTGTCAGGCCATTATTAAATCCATTGCAAACTTTTACATTACTTGTCTATCTCTGGCATAATAATTGCCAAGTGGGAATATAATGTAAAGAATGTATGTTGACACAAAAGCACTCTGAAGAAGTGCTTCTTGTTAAAAATGTCTCTACATTACAGAATAAATTAAAGAACAACGGGAGCAAAACAACTTTTTAATGAAAAACTAATATTTTTTTTTTTCAGGAGGAAGATCATATCAAAACAATAGTTTCTGATCTCCCTTTCCCCCATTTTTATCATTGCAAACTAATATTTGATGCAGTTATTGTTTGTCTGACAACACACCTTTCTTTATCTGATAGTGTCACTTGTTTATCAGGTAATCACTGTAACAGTCAGGTTAAATTGGACTGCAGTGTTTCTTGCACCACTGCTCTCTGAATATGATGGGTACAATGGGTAGTGGCTAAAATATTCTACTCTGAGACAGTCTTTCCAAAAGGTGATGCTGTCACAGTTTGTTTATTTTTCTCCTTTAAAAATATACTTCAAAAAACATTTTGTTGTCTTTGCATTATCATATGTTTATTTTATTTTTGTTCTTGGCTTTTGTTCTTCTACCATCCCTGCCACAATGTCTTCAATGCTTCCATTTTCCAGCTCTTCACATGCACACCACCTGTTTTCCATTAGTAATCAGCACTGTTGAGAGCCGCTCCGGGCTCGCACCCAGGTTCGTTTGATTTTGGAGAAATCGACAGGAGACACCTTAAGAGAATTTAACACAATTTATTATAACAAAG
>JAUBOC010000127.1:11103095-11108100 GCA_032275365.1 Anablepsoides cearensis | reverse complement strand
TAATTAAAAAATATATATATATATATATATATATATATATTTTTTTTTAAACTCTTGGTACATTCAACCAGATATCTATTAGCAGCTGCAGCACCCATTCACTTCCATCAGTCTCAGTATCAATGCTGGCATCTGTACTTGGTTTGGAAACAGATTTAACTTCCTTATTGTATATTTCACATGCAGGGTAGATACTTCTCTCTCTGTGGTTATTCCTGCTGGGGTGCACTGAAATTACTGGAGAGTTTCATCAGTTCACTCACACTTTCCATCATTTTCTCAGACTTAATTGGGTATCCTTCCCTCTATTTCCTACGTTCACCTCTTGTGATGTCAGCCTCACTTTTTTTTTTTTTAGTAAGTCTGTGTCAAAAAAGATTATTGTCAGAAATTCACGTCGGTTTCAAATCAAGTCTTTCCTCTTTTTGGAGCGGCTGTGGTGCAGTTGTAGAACAGTCGTCTTGGGACCAGAAAGTCGCAGGTTTGATCCCCCGCCAAGCACACATGTCATGGTGTCCTTGAGCAAGACACCTGCAGTAGTTCCTAAGCTCCCCGGGCAGCTATGTAAGCTACAGTATCTCACATGTGATAGGTCAAATGCATTGACAACAATACATGGCACATTATATTAAAATCATTCTTAATGGGGTTTTAAATGTATTTGAGTTTTAAAACTCTAAAAAAACAGTAAAAATCAAAATGTGCTGTCACTGGAATAAAGCATTATTGCATGTCAGAGTAATTACTGTGTTCTTTAAAATATTCATTTCTATACTGCAATGCATTTTAGTAATTGTGTACCTGTTTATGCAGTTTACATAAAGTGAATATGACTGTAATTTGTTTGGAGTAATACCACTTTGTTTAGTTTTTAAATTAAGCATATTTTTTTTATTTACACAGTTACTTATTTATTAGCCAACAGCAAAAACAGACAAGCATTATTATTAACATAATTAATTATGCTAATTTAGGGTCACTGGTCAGTCTAATATGAACATCCAAGTATTTTGCTTCATCTTCTTGGAATCACTGCAGCAGGAACTGAAACTGTCCAGTTTGACCTCACTGGGACATTTTAAATCTTCACCTTGAAAAGTATGGAAAAAATCACCATGTCAAACCTGCTCTTGCATTTAGGTTGTCTTTAACTCTGCTTTCTTTTAAACAGTAACAGCATCTATGCTTAGAATAATTTAATTATTGTAAGTATGCATAGTTTTTTAGTAATGTATTATTCTGATCTGTTCAAGTTTCCTGTGTTTGGTTCATATTAATCTGTTCTGCCACGCCCACCCACACGTGTCTCTGCGCAGCAGTTCAGGGTTTGAGTTCTGTAGGTTGTCTTCATAGTCCCTGTGAATTCTTGGGTTTGGCATTATCACCTGGATGTGTTTGTTTGGGCTCCATGCTAATGTCCAATCCCCACTGTCTCAACAGTGTTGATATGAAGATTAAAGTAAGTCATTTTTGAGAATCTGAGCGAAGAGGTTTTCTGTTTGCACTTTGGGTCACATCTACTGCAAACCATGACAAATAAGGGATAAAACATAGATTTGCAATCTCTCTTCAGTGCTGCTCTGTACCCTGAAAAGTCAGTTTTTATGTAATTTTGATGTAATAAGCACAACACTGAATCAGTCAGGAAGGTGTAAACATTACACAAGTATTGACATAATTCATTGAGTTTACCAACTGCTGCCAGTAAGTCACCATCTGCATCTTGTTTATGTTAACTAACTGACAGCACTGATGTCTGTAAATTATAAATTGGTAACTAAAGTTGCTTATAGGCAACAGTTGCTGCTAATAAGTAAGAGTGAAAATAGAGTTTAAAAGTACGGCAGTGCTTGAAAGAAGGCCGTTAATAAAGTTCCTTTTAAAGGTATTAGAAAACACATAAACCATATGATGCACATCCTCTTCTTGCATCAACTGCTGGAGCAATTAACCCGCAGTTAATTAGAAAATTTCCCTCCTGTAGCTCAGCTGGATAGAAGTGAAGGTGCAGAATGGTACAGTGGATGATTCATGGCACACTGGTAATCACACATGAGCAGCAAGCAGGTCCTGGAATTAATCACATCTTCATTTACTTCACAAAAATTGCTCAGCAAGGCTTAATAATTTAGTCTTGTTTGCTCAAAGAATTTATATCACACAAACAAATCCTTCTTCAGCTATTCAAAATGCGTATTGCATCCAAGTTTAACCAGCTCTGAAGCAGTTTTATTCTCTCAGCGTACGTAAAAGAATCTCTGATATGGATGTGCATTACAATGACAAATACTTTTTTTTTTCAAATTCTTTATTCTGTGAAAAAGCCACTCTGGCTTTAATTAAACCTATTTCAAGCTAATTTAACTGAGCATGCCAAACACTCTTATGTCTAATTATTCTCCTCTGTAAACATTATAGCAGCAGTAATGCAGAACTTTTGGGAATGATCACTCATATCAAGGCACATGAAAATATTTGATTTACTTAATTAGGTTTACTTTGACCTTAGACCTTCTCAAGATAAAAGTAACTGATGCCCACAAATCTTTTGTGTTTTTACGTTTTTGTCAGATTTCACACATCTTGTCTGATTTTCTGTCTTTATTTTTGCATTTATTGTCATAACATTTTATATGACCCTCAAGGTTGTAAAAAATGACATGTTTTATATTTGTACCTGACAAGTGAAGGAAAGTATAAAAAGAAAAGTGATGTGAGCAAACAGACTGAGATTTATAGTGTTAGTGGGTTTCCCTCTTTCTCTTTTTCTTTCTTTCTGTTCTTTTTTTTTCTTTTCTTTTGCAAGTATAAAGTCAAATATTGTCTCTCAACCTTCTGTTCCTGACCACAGCTGTTTAGTTGAACCTGCTGTCAGAAATAAACCAGAAAGCTACAGGGCTGCATTGCCATCATGGATATGAGGGTTAAATCACAATACAGCTTTATAACATTGAACCATCTGTTAAAAAGAAGCTGCGACTCAGCAGTTTGTTTTTTTTTTGTATACACACACACATCTCCACATCACTCCCCAAGGATCTGCTGCTGCGATGACCTTATGTACACTGAGTGTGCAAAGGCATAAAACAGCAGCAGCTGCAGTATTCAGCCGGCTATGGACAAACAAACACACCTTAAAGAAATAAATAAGATCTTTTCATGTGATCAATATATCTCTGGTTTGTAAATGTTTTTTTTTCCTTTCCAGTCAAACTCCATTTCTGCAAACTGAGATCATCTAAAGTGCTGAGCTTTCGTCCTAACAGAGATGAGACCAAATGCTGGATTAACACAGCTTCAGTTTAATCTCAGAGTATTTCATGTCAACATGATTTGATGAACCTTGAAATCAGTAAAGCATTTTTTTTACATAGAGCTATTGCTGCCAATATTTTAGCTGCTTACATGGACAACTGGAACAAGTTTAAATGATTATTTCCTTATGTGTTCCATTTCTAGTTTTTTTTTTTTTGTCTTTGTTTTTTGTTTCCTCGGAGGACCTATATGTTCGAAAGACAAAAAGTGACTCTTCACCATCTACAGTTATTTGCATCAGTTTACATCAAACATGGCAGTCAGTCTCGCCACTGATGAGACTAAGATTCTAGAACCAGTACCGCTTCAGTGTTCCCAAATGGTGGAGGAGCTACATGTTAGCAAATCCAGAGTGAGAGCCTTGACATTTTTTATTTTTTTTAACACGAGCTCAGTTATATTACATCTATTTCTCATGTCTCCCAGCACAGTGAAGAAACTGATGGGGTGTGATAGCAGCGCAGAAACGTTACAAACAGAGCTGACGGATTTAAGTTGTCTTCTTTTTGAGGGGCATGCTGTGACCTCTCATCTAGATGAAGTGCAGATATAGAGCTGGCCTGTCATGCAAGTAACCATCACTGGGTTGGGTGTCTGTTAGCAGCTCAATTACCGCACATCCACAGAAATGGTTCCTATGAGTCCCTTATCAGCTGTTCGTCCAATGCAGGTGACTCAGGGTGAACTCTGGAAGAAAAGACAGGCTCCAATTACCCATCTTAAAAACAATGCAACCTGGCTCTTCTTTAAAGCCTGTAAGAGATAATAATTATGCTTCAGCCGTTTTACACAATGCTGGTTGAAGAGATATGCCATACTGAAATTGTAAATAGTGTCATTTGTTTGTAGCTGTTGTGACATTAATGACTTGTCCTTGTGGTGCTGAGATAAGACAAACAGGAGCTACTGTAGGACGTCACCTGTCAACTTTGATGACTATGCAGCAACAGTGGTAAATATCCGTGGCCCATATTCACACAGCGGTGGTATTTTTAGAAAATTTGTTGCTTAAATCCTTTCCTCCATGTCATAGGATTAAAGGATTCCTAATGTGAGTAGGTGCATGTTGTTGGATTTCTACCAACAGTCAGTTCACTGTACACCTGTATCACATTTGACCTACATATAAAAATTAAAGCTTATTGGTGACTGTATTCCCTTAACATTATTGACATCTGCATATAAAATACTTACCTTAAGTAACTGATGACTCTAAATTTGCCAAATAATATACAATTGTTCAATTCTGCATTGAGCAGGGGTGTAGGTGTATAATACACAGTTCAGATGAATGCCTCAGGTTTGGGGTAATGGTTTGGTACAAGAATTTAAAAAAAAAAAAAGATGCTAAATGCTAGTTGTTAAACCCTCCTAGAAGCAAAGACAGAAAAGAACAAACTATTAATCTAGTTACTGCCTAGTAGGGAAACTATAATCCGAAGCAGTTATATCACAGACTAAGTTTGTTGGAGTTGGCCTGTCTAAACTGTAAAAGATGAAAGCATTACAAGAAAATAGACACTCTGTTAGTTGCAGTTTCTCCAAATCCTGACAGTTTGTGACCTGCGAGCTATGCTGCCATGTTTTGTGTGGCTAATTTAAAAGAATCATGGCCTTTTATGTGTGTCCAGTTTACAAAGCTGTATTCAATTCAATTCAATTCAATTCAATTCGATTCGAAATTCAAAAA
>JAUBOC010000127.1:10999731-11010567 GCA_032275365.1 Anablepsoides cearensis | reverse complement strand
TTTATCAGTGAACACCTCTATATTTGATCCCGGTGATCGATATACACAACTTACTATTATGTTTGTAGAATTCTTATGTGTTATTTCGATTGTTATTATTTCCAATATATTATCTAAAATTACTGACATCTTATTATTTAATTTACATTTTATTTCATTGTTAATTAATAGAGCCACTCCACCACCTCGTTTATGATTTCTATTTATACTATACCCCTCAATGTGAATATTATTTGTATGTCCATCATTCAACCATGTTTCAGAAAGTGCTATTATACTGAAGTTTTTGTTTAACTAATATTAATATTGTTACAGCTTTCTGCTGTACTGAACTCTGGATGGATTTTAATGAAACTCTAAGAATGTAATTATTGGATGTACATCAACAACTAATTAACTTATGGAGTCAACCTATTAGAAGATGATCACCAAAGTTAATCAACCTTATCAAACAAAAAAATGGGTATGACTCAGTTGTTTGTACAGATAAGGAGATATAATTTGTTGTGGTAGTAGCTGACAGTCACGTCCAACACATATTCTGTGTGCTACCAGATCACCTGAAATCTCTGTTTAAAACTTTTGCATGTGAGGCAGCAAGCAATATGCATCATTGCTTCAAGGAGCGCTAGTTTATATTATATTGCAATACTACTTCCTCTCTTTCTGAATAATATAAAGTATAAATCAACTTGAATAAACCACAGGGGGAAAATGTATTTCTATGTATTGGACTGGATTTATTATAGGTCTAAATCATTGAAAAAGGCAAATGCTCAAAACTCAGTCTCAGCACCAACCAAACAATAAAAAGGTTGTTTTTAATGATTTAATCTTGGATAATTTATCCTGACAGCTTATCTTAAGTTTAAACTTTCTTATTTCCTGCAGACAGATTTCAAAGATTAGCACATGAACTGCAGGAAATTCCCCATATCGGAAAGGTTTTAAATGAAACGGCTGATATAAGACCCTAATGCGCTGTATGGGCACAAATACGAGTTACTGATACAGACACTGATACAGACAGCTAACAAGTTAGGGTTTGTTTTAGGGGGCAGTCCAAGAACCGTAAAGTTCTTAAATATTTGTATTGCCCTCAGTTTTCACAAAGATTCAGGCCACGTCTGTATCTGATATATTGTGACTTTCTGTGTCCTTTACTGCACCAAAGTCAGTGGAAAAAGTGCCATATTAGGTTCTGAGTGTCAAGAACAAGCAGAGCTGCACTTTTAAGCAAAAAGATTACCGTTGTCTGAGCTCCATGCCACCACCTGCACAGACCGGGTCACAGGTGCACGATACTGGAATATTTTCATGAATTTAAATGATGCTGGAATATCTGAACTGAATCTTGAAAAGGAAAGTCAGCAGGTTTCATTGTCTTCAAACGGATGCAAAGTCACAATGATTGTCACTGAGCTTAGAGATAATTTATTAAAAACCTGCCGCAGGTCCTAGCAGATGTTCATGTAAAGTAGCCAAACTATCCCCATATTGTATAACTGATATTGCTCCTAAAGCTGACCGGTGAAAATTTATTTTGGAAGTTGTATAATTCCCTTAAAGACATCTGATACACTGAAAAAATATTCATCTAACCAAGTCTTACAATCTTATATCCAGCCAAAAAGTATTTTGGATCTTGTTTTCAGACTGATATACAAAGAGCAGAATGTGTCAGATTATTAATCTTGTTGGACTTGTTTTACTGCACTGGTAGATTATTTCACTTAATTTTAGAATTTTCAAATGATAATCTAGTATTTTCTTAATTCATTTTTAGATGGGTATTTTTTGCAGTGAACCCCAATAAGAAAATAAAAATAATTTCTACCATGATATATGAGTAATGTGAATGTGCTTCCATATGTCTTATTGTAGAAAATAAGCACATGAATAAATTCATGTATCTCACGATGCCAAATCTGTAATATTTGCAACATTTGTTGAATGTGAAATAGATTTTTTTAAGCAATGTGGGAATCATACCCCTGATTTTATTAACAGGTCAGTGAAAGTAAAATTGATAAAGGACTGAATGATAAATTGTTTTGTCTTGTTTTTTCTCTGGGATTGCCTTTTTTTACCACAATTATAAGAATTTTTTTTACATTTTAACACTCAACTTTTCTCTAAGTGACTTAATCTTATTTAGGTTTGAACATGACAGATCTTGAAGAAGAAATTTAAAAATTTTTAATGTAATATAATAAAATATTTTAATATTGTGCACTGACAAAAGACCAAAGACTTTGTTTTTTTTTCACTATTGTCTCCTGAGATAACTAGTTCCAGTTTGGAGCTGTTAAGGAAATATGGAACACTTAACTGACTTTAAGATAAATCTCCCTGAAGAAAAGCTCATTCTTCCCATCCCATGGTGACTGGCATTGGACATCAAAGCAAAATCCAATTAAGAACTGCCGCCTGAAATTAAATGCCACTGTTCTCATTCCCGGCCACTCTTCTTTTAATTCATACCTCTTCAGGCCTGTTTTTGAAGAAGCCCCCTCATGTTATACTTAACTTCCAGATTAGCTGGAAGTTAAAGACCAAGCTCAATTCTTGCCTTCTTTTCTGACTTTTCTGACTTTGAAAAGTCTCTGGTATAACCAACTCCAAACTACTGTATGTACAGAACCTGCAACTAACCCAACAGTGCATAAAAGGTAAATGGATTTATGTCACATGTACACCAATTTTCTGTAACATTATCATCAACAACATTGAGATGGCCGATGTTTTTTCACCAGAAAATGACTTGTCAGAGAAGTGACAAAGAACCTCTGGATCTGTTTATGTAAAACGGCAGCACAAAACTCACCAATTATGGCAAATACATTTTTACCCAGATTTAATTATTATATTAAATTTTTTACCCTAACTATGTGAAAAAAGTTTAAACATACATAAAATACAATGATCTGTTATTGCATCCACCTTCCAGACCACTGAGGTCTTCTGGTTCAAATCTACTCCTCAATCAAAATCAAACATGAACAAATGCCCAGAAAACTGTAAGACTGCTGAAACTTCTTTTGAATCAAAGTTGTTCAGAGTTGCATTTGACTGTTCTATTTAAAATATTAACTGAAATATTAATTTCTGTGGTCCAACGTTTTTTTACTTTCCTTTATTTTGTCACTGTAATGTTAGGATTCTACTTGATGTTTATGTAAAACTATTTAAACATCTACAACGTTAGCTTTTGTCAAAAATTTAGTCTGATTTTAGCCTGTATACAGTATGTCTATTCAAGCCAAAGATTTATTTTGTCTACTGTCTATGAGAAAACCACATGAAGGGACTTAAATTACTATTTTTTAATAAACTTGTTGTTGTCTTGCTCTCCTGAATAACAGTCATATTGATTAAAAACTACATGCATTTATCTGATTGCCAGGAGTGATGGAAAATCATTTAAGTCAACAATTGGGAGAGAAAAAACACATGTTGATACTCCTAATTTAAAAAAAAAATAGATCACAGTTGTTCCACTTGTATCAGACAGAGAGTTTCTGGTTGGGAGTGGTACTTCTAAAGATTGAGGTTTTCTTTCCCAATAATGTCAATAGTTTCTCCCTTCTTCCAGCCACCATTGGCTCTTTCTTTAAGCCAATCCTGGACATTGTTTTGTGTAAAGTCCACTACTGAAGTTAGTGACTTGTGCTGCTGCCATGTGGGTGTATGATTGGTCTGCAGTGCTTCTATGAGGGGTGTCAAGTGTCAGAATGTCCAAGTGCTGGCTTTCACAGCAGAACATTGCTTTTTTTAACAAGACAAGCATTGTTACTTATTTTCACTGTCAGTGGTTGTAATCTTATGTTGACTGGAGGGTTTTCTGACAGAAACAAACTGAAATCACAAGGCCAAATCCTCTCCAAAAATAAGACCCACAGCTGCAGTAAAAACCCTTTAAAATCAAAATTCAACATCAGGTTGCTCATACAGGGTGGAAAACGTATATGCCATAGCTATAACGACCATGCTGACTTCATACACTTGATATTTTGCCTGGTCTACATTGTCATGACTGGTAAATAATAAAAAAAATTAAGATCCACATCCATATTAATTATTTAAGGAAATGAAAGCTAAACTCAATCTCAACTTTGTAGCTAGAAACTCACACAAAATAAATAACATTTCTTTGAAAGTCCCTTCTGCCCTAAACAAAAAGTAATGTTACAGATCAGAGAGAAAATGTTTTAAATATGTAAAAGAAAGCGTGAGAAGGTGTGAGAGTATGAACAGTTCTTGTCAGGGCTCCTTATAGTCTGACCTTGATATCTGATTAGCAGACAACTCTGAAAGCTTAACTGCCTTTATAATGAAAGACTGTGACAATATCAAAGGTTTGTTTCATCAGATGCAACCGCAACTTCTTTCTCATCTCTCCATGCGTCATGGTAGAGAAGAGACGTATACGTAGGTAACGACTGTAGGAGAATATCGAACAGCAGCTCAGCTTACATAATCACTGAGCAGCCTGAAACATTGCACCAGATTAATGCATGTCACACAACCTGTTGTCTGTCCAGTATTCTCAGTAGTTTTAATTTCAATGTTCATGGCCTTGATTTCTCAAGTAACCTAAATTATCTATTTCTAAATGAAACGAAAAGAAAATCTTTTGAGCATATCTGTAGGTAGACAATGGGAGCATATTGGGGAAAGCTGATCAAAACAGCAGTTTAAATATTCTGTAGAGGGGTTTTGAAAAGGTTATGAACAATTAATATTTTACAATAGTTCCCAAACTTTCCAGCTTTTGAAATAACAATAGCAGAGACCTGTTCCCCCAGCTATTTTTGGGTGGTATCAAGTCAAATAAACAAAGGCATAGTATTATGCAAATTTCATCCAACTTTATGTATACTATCTCCACTCTTGAAACAACTGAACTAATAAGTTGTTGTTAATAGTCATTTTGAAATGCAATTAATTCTGAAAATACATTCAAGACCTCACCTTGATGTTTCAACCAATTTACTCTAAACTACATGTGTCAAACTCAAGGCCAGTGGGTGACTTCCATCTGGCCTGCCAATTGATACCATTGAAATAAAATTATTGTTGTATCATTAATAAACTGCAAATTTATAATTCAATGAAACTAAATTTAAAATGAGAAAGATAAAAAATACTTGTCCAGCCCCTGAGATGTTGGCTTTAAGTAACTGTGACTTCTGAGCAATTTATTAGAATTAATGTCTCAAAATAAGTAGTTTTAAAGCCAGCTTTGACCAGCTTTGATAAACTACATCTCCCATTATGCATGGGAATTTCCATTCAGAAAGTGGGAGGGTTCAGAATTCAAGACATAAATAAAACTCTAACTTTTACCTTTAATAGTATTTCTGTATTATTTGTTTCACATTTAGCCAGTTGTACATGTAGTAAAGTTTCAGTGTTTATAAGAGGATGCGTTAAAACTTTTTTCTATGCAAGAAATACCACATAGAGCTCAGTAATTGTTTGTTAGCGGTGTTCAGTCACAGCGAGGAGACGAGGAATGTTAAGTTTCATGTTTAGTTAAAGTTACACATGAAACATCAAAATTAATTACAACTGGCCTTTAAAGACCACTATAATGTTTATGTGGCCCTCGTGAAAATGTGTTTGACATCCCTGCTCTAAACAGACTGAGTTAATGATTTTAAATTTTTTTAATAGGCCATCATAAAACAACTTTAATCTATAATATATAGCAGGTTATATACAATTTTACCATTGTTTATGTTGCGCCAATTTTACAATACATGATTATTTAGATAGAAATGTTTTTTTAAAACCATTAGCAGTAGCAGCAGCTAGCTGTAGCAGTTTTAGTAGCTGGACCAGCTATGGAAATAAATATTATGTGCAATGAGATTTTGAAATTGGAGATTAAGACAGCAGTAATATCATATGTCAACCTCTTCCGACATTTACTTGTATAATGAGCCTCAAAAACCCGCAGTTTTTGCAAAAAAAAAAAACATATTAATCACATGCGCTCGGGGGCGGGGCAAAGCTGGAGGAAATGAGGACGGGAGAACTTATTTCTAGCGGCAGAGCAGTTGGAAGATGGTTATTTGATGTTATTTATTGTTTTTTAATGTCCAACAGGCTCTGACATGTTAAATAAATTTTAAACTGAGTTTTTGAAAAAATCCGTAAAACTTGAGAAAATGATTTATACATATATATACCTGCAAATGGAGGGATAATATGTACAATTTGACATGTCTGCAATCTACTTTGGCCTTTCTTTTAGAGGTTGTTAAAAGACCTACCTAGAACAGGTAAGATAATAACTGTTCATAAACTTTCAACAAAATCCAAATAAAAATATAAACAAATGAATGATGTGCCTTTACTTTTCTTTTTTTATTAGACAATACATATATTTTCCATTTACACAGACAAAAATGTGTTTTCAGTAAACATTCACCTGACCCTGTGAGTAAATCCAGGAAGCATGAAATCTGTAAACATATAAAAACAAAAAAAAACAGGTTGTTGCATTGCTCTTAATGCATCAGACACAGTTTGCTGTGCACATAATAAAAATATTCTGCCTCCCCACGTGACATCAAGAAACCTGATTGAATTTTGAATTCTTCAGGTTTACAAGAAAGAAGAAAAAATGCAGAAGATTTATGCAGCCACTTAAACTTGTGCTACCAGTAGGTTAAAAGTATGACATGTCGCCACAATACCCCTGGGAATCTCATGAATACATTTGAGACTATTAAAGCATTTTTAAAAAGCTGTTTTGCATGCATGCAGTCCAATCATTACAATGCAAATGAGACTGGTGGGATAGCAAATAAGGTGCGGGTGAGAAAATGAAAAATGGATAAGAAAAAAAAACTACTAGCATGCACATCTCTGGCAGCAGTCATATTAGTTTGGATATTCATTTACGTCACTCTTTATTTGTGGTTTTGTTATTTCGGTAGAAAGCTGCATTGGGTTTACGGCCCCTTATCTCTGCAATTTTCTATTTTTATAACGCAATTTATTTGTATGTGTTTATTTCATGCAATGAAAACTATTGTTTTACCTCTAGAAAGACATCCCATATTTCTCATTACTTCTTTTGGAGCTCATCACCAAAATGTTGTTTTTTTTCCCACTTCTTTACAAAATCAACAAGGGTGGAAATGAGAAACGTCCTCTGAGGCATCCTGGTGACAGTTTTCACTGTCGCAGTCTGTGATATCAATCTGCTGGGAGGTAAGATGATTCGATGAAACGACACCTTAACTTGTCATCCTTACAAACCACCAGGGGTCCAGTCACACAACCTACACACTCAGGCAAAGATGGAGATTTGTGAGCAAATCCTGTCATTTTTGTAGATTTTACAAATACGACTGTGGGAGCTTTGGGATTATTTCTGCTGCTTTAAAAACACAGCAGGCAGTTTATATATTCTGTGTGTGTAAAAAAGTAATTAGAATAACAAATTAATAAAACTTGCAAGTAAAAACATTGCAAAAATCTGTGATCAGCATCCTGTTGTCAGAGATGGGTAAAGATGTAAATCCAGCTGGATAGAACTGGGTTTCAGCAACACTGAGAAACCTAATGCCATAATTCAGATCTGTGTGCGGTTCTGTAGTTAGATTATGAACAGCTATCTCACTTGTTGCAGATAGTTCTTTGAGTACCCTCAAATTAGAAAACAGAATTTAATGTTGATTTGACAAACAGGCTAACCTCATTTTATGTGGAGTTACACATAATGTAGATTTCTGTGGTTATTTGCAAGAGTAGACAGCAACAGAAGCTGTCACTTGGTACATTCATGGCACACTTTTGGCAAATAATTTCATTATATATATATATATTTTTTTTTTTTCAAAACAATAATGTAATGCAAAAATGATGGTGCTGTAAAAAATAGAAACTTTGTGAAACTAGACTTATTTTAAGATGACATCAATCCACACTGGTCCCTGAATTCTTAAAACTGAGGCTGGTCAGAGCTTTCAACATCTGGTAAGGTAATTTTGTATTTTGTGTGTTTTGTCTAATTTTCACAAGAGCTAAACTATCACTTTAGATTTATGCAGAAACTTAAATATGATCTGTAAAATTAAGTTGCAGCCACTTTTATGTTCTTTAAGAATGATTAGCTCTGGTGGTCATATATTGAATTGATTGATATTTACGTTGTTTCCATCCACTGATTTTTTTCTTATAATATCAATGTTTTGTTTGTTTGTTTTTTTCACTTGCTTAACATTAGGTAAAACACATTTTCCCACATTGTTGTTACTTAGAGAATTACTCCACAGATCAAATTTACACCACTGACCTTTTCCTTCAATCTCTTTGCACACTTTGAGTGATTGCAGTCATGTTTATTTTGTAACTGCTCTAATCTTTTTACATTTAAACACAATTTATTTTCATTCTTTAATGGCATAGAGATCCTTTTTTTAAAATAACTAATGGTTCTTCTATGTGCACATGATTAATGTACTACTGCCCAAATCAATAAAGCACCACTTCTGCAATATATATTTTTCATGAACAATGAATAATGACAAGTTGTCTTTAATGCGTATTAAATAAAGGTAGAAAGGCTCCACCTCCTTTGTTAATTTCTTTTAAGCTGCTGATGCTGTCAAATGGAAGTAAATGAAGAAAAATAATTGTCAGAAATAAAAGTATTGGGAAAATAATACTCCAGACTTTAAAGCTTTACTAGTCACACAGAAAAACTACTGACACATGTTTCTGAAATATTTTAAAAGATAGAGGTTTTATTTTTGGTAATTGTTTAATTGACCTTTTTTAATTCTGTTTGAGAATAAAGTCTGATTACATTTAGACATTAAGATGATTTTTTTTTTTGGTCAGAAAATGATTCTTACTCCTTAAGTGTTTAGAATAATGAGAAAAAAATATCTTGGGGGTCTTGTGAGTTATTTCTTTATTTATATTTGTTGTTGCCTCTAGTACACAACTGTATTACAGCTGGTTTAAAAATATATATTAAACTATCCCCAGGTTGTTGACAAAAACTAATAATCTCTATTGTTTGGGGAATATAAACACAATTAATTTTAGACCTCATACATAATAATATCGTTGTTTTTAAAAACTTGGATTTTCTAGTGTGTTTTTCCCTTTTGTTGAGACACAAAATTAATTGTTGGTGAGAAAAAGAAGATTTGTGAAAATGCCATCCTGACAGTGTGTAATGCAGGCTCCTAAAGTTAAAAAAATCTAATCACTGACAGTTTCTTAGAATTACTTTATGCATTCTTTGTCATTCATTTTGTGTAAGGACTGTGGGTAATTATTATTCGAACATTCAGTCTGCTACACAGCAAGAGCAGATGGACTGAATGATCAAATAATGAGCTGTAATGGATGTTTGTTTTTTTTTTTAGGTCCTATCCAGTCATTTTCTGAATTTTTTACAAAACGGCCAGCTAATCTCTTGGGTGCAAGAGACCTGTTAGCATTTATTAGCATATGATATTAGAGGAAAAAAATACAACAAATAATCCTACATATAACTTCCAACAGGCTGTGTTTACTTTCATGGCTTTCTCGCCTTTTTCCTCTCCCACACTCAGAAAGGATGCCTCATCCCTCTCCTCCAAGGCCGGCCCTCTTATCCGTCACCTCACACCCAGCCAAGCAGAGGTTTGAAGATGATTTGTCCCTATCAAAGTTAGAATTATTCACTCTGCTTCTGGAGGATTGTTCTGCATATGAGATTCACAGCGTGATTGAATTTTCCACCTACACACTCGCCCCCTTTCTAATGTCACTCACATCTCACTAAAGCAACACTGTCATAGTCTGTTAGCCAGCTCAATATCCTCCCCACCACCCCCACTACCACCACCAGAGCTTTCTCTTTTGTCTAAAGCAGGACTAGAAGAGAAACGAAAACAAGAATGTTTCCTTGTTAAATCCAGCCAGCATGGAAGAAAATTACAAAGTAAAGTTTTGTTTTCTTGACAGAAACACTAAGAGGGCTTCCTCTGCAGGAAGTGGAGTGTCATCAAATTTTGATACAAGTACGATCACATTACAGAACGCCACCTTCTGTTGTGTCTCTCGACAACAGGAGAGATCTATTCTTCCTCCTGGAAAGTCTCTGAGAAAAATACTTGTTTTGATTTGTTTGTTAGCAGTTCTTGCATCACAGAGTTTCATTCCTGTGTTCAAGCTTGTATTTATATTGAAATGGTAATTTTAACAAGTAGGCCAAGGACAGAACCAGTTATTGATGCCAATGATTTCCTTTCAGATTCAGATGCCAAATAAAACTCTGTCTTATTGGCGATACTGGTCTGATACCGATATGCAAATACACCTAATGGGCCTCATGCAAGAACCGTTTGTATGAACAGATTTGTTCTTTAAGTTGCTTGTATGAGTGATTTAGGAGAACTTGTGGCATTCACCAACTTTTTTGTATTCTACGATTTTCTTCAGATACGAACAAAATTCAGGTGTGGTCCAGTCCTGACGTATATTTTACGAGCAGTCAGTCTGCTGGTATCCAGACTGATTTTCTTCTATAATAGCTTTATATTTCATTAGTTTGAAGATATTTTAAGTTGAAAATAAATCATACTGAATAATTATGTTGACAATAGGCAATTCTGTTTGAATTAGAATTATAATTTGAAATGTAATAATGTGGACTAATAACATTAATTTAAAATAACTACAATATTAATATGAAGTTAATTGAAGTTTTGAGACATTTTAAAGGTCTCCTATTATGGGGGTTCTAGAACAAGTAAGGACACATCTGTGGGCTATACAAAACATGTTCATTTCATTTAATTCACAAAAAGAATCTCAGAT
>JAUBOC010000127.1:10964008-10980266 GCA_032275365.1 Anablepsoides cearensis | reverse complement strand
TTTTTTTTGTTTTATGAATGTACGGACCGGCATTTAGCCGGGCAGGGATTGGCGCCATTATTGCGGATATGTCTTGTAAAAGAGGCTAATGAGTGTGAAGTCCTTAAGATAAAAGTTGATGTGTTTCAGATGATGAAGGACCAGACCCCCCAGAACAGTTTTCTGCCATCAAGCTCTCAGACTCACGGTGAGTCTATAAAAATGAAGCAGAATTTGTGTTTGCATCCTTAAATTCAACTTTTTCTAACACTAAATATGTTTGACGATCTGGAGTATAGTTCTTGAAGATGTGCTGCTTGACTGTTGAACCTTTTGTTGTGACGAAGAAAAACATTCTCCTAGGAAAACCAGCAAGTTATTTTAAGGTAATTTGTGTTTGTTTTTGCAGGATAGCTTTAAAATCTGGATATGGAAAGTACCTTGGCATCAACTCTGAGGGTTTGGTGGTGGGGCGCTCTGATGCCATTGGCTCAAGAGAACAATGGGAACCAGTCTTCCAGGATGTCAGTAAACCTTCTAATATTTATTCAGTTAAACTTTGTGGACCAAAAGTTTGATAATAATATGTGGGCTTATATTTACACAAAATACTTTATGGGTTTATAAATCTTGACTTTCTTTTCCTATTTATTTCTGTGAAACTTTTTGTTGTTGTTCTGTTCAGAAATTTAGTGAGATAAAAACTATTAAGAAAAGTCTTATTTGAACCCCATTGGAGACAGACTTACTGCTGAAAGCATCTTGATTAAAATGACAATGGCTTTAGTTCTAATTGCCTTCATTATCTGAACGTCTTCCAACAAATACTTCAGGGACTCGTTGGGCTTTTCAATTGTGTAAAGCCATTTAACAGCTTCACTGTGGCTTAATCGTCCAAGCAGATGGCTTTGGTTTAATTTGTTTTGGAAAAAGAGAAACAAACTTAAGCGTAGTTTTGTTGACTAAATCTATTTACTTATTTATTTTTTTAAATAATACTAAAAGTAGCAACATAATTACAAAGTTTAATTAGCTGTGTTTCCATCAATGTTTTTTTATGCGCATTTTGAAGTGTTGCATTAGAAAAGGTGGATGGAAATAGCAAAATTTGCAAGAACTTCCTCAATTTCGCAAAAAAGTTTTTACTCTCACTTGAGGTAGTTTTTGGATTTTCCGAAAAAGCGTTAATTTGCAAAAGGGGAGATGGAAACACATTTGCCGAATAAGTTCTGACGTAGCGAACATTTACCTCAATCAGCTGTTCCCGCTGTCCAGTAATTCTACCAGCTGCAACCTCAGCTAGACCCCACACCCGCTGTCGGCGTCTTCTCAGATATTCCCGTAATGTGAAGAGAAGTACTGATTGATATGATAGAATTACAATTTCCTGACAGCAACACATTCCTGAAAACTTCTCTCCATTGTCTGAAGTTGTGTAGTCCCAGCGTGTTTGCTATATCTACTTCCTGTTTACTACAGCCATGGGTAACATGAACGTCTGACATAATTACACTTTGTGTGGCCTGCTTGAGTCGCTCCAAGCCAGTTGATGGGAACACGTCCGATGCGCATTTCTTTTTTTACGACATTTTAAAAGTTTGCTTAAAATTTGATAAAAACAGGGCTACTGACATACTTTTGACTGTTTATTCTTAGGTTGTAGGTTTTACTGTGTCAAATGGTTTAAATTCAGGTTAGTTGACATATTAACATAATTTAACCTATTATCAGTGGGTAGATTTACGTACAGCACAAAAAGTGAAGGACAAAGAAATGAGCATCACTAAAGTCTGTAAACATAGAGCTGAAATATAGAAAAATTGAAAAAAAAAAAAAAACAGGTCAAAACTATATTAGAAATAAAATACTGGGGGGGACAAAGTAAACCTGCAACTTGTAAATTGTGTTTGAAATGATTAAAACCTGATGGGGATATTTCACAATCATTAAGATTTTTTTTAGCAAAAATGTTTGAAGCCACAAGAAAGGTTTGAAACTTGAAACTTTCTGACAGGAATTTCCTGAAATTAAAGTCAAAACATTTGGTGTGAAGAGTCCAAAAAACACAAAAACTGGCTGAAACTAGAAACCTGTCTGAAGGCTGGAATGACGTGACCTCTATACATTCCAAAGAAAAATTATCAGAAATTATTTTGCATAACAAACATAAAAAGAACTGTTTACAATCCTACAGTAACCTTTATCTACAGTTAACAGATGTCATTAGTTCAAAACCATATGACGACAGACATCAGACTATTGACATATTCTAATTATTATCTAAGTAATAGATTCATGGTACAACAATTTTTATCATTTTCACAAGGATTTGGTCAGCACAACTTAAACTTAGCTGTCATTATAAAATATTACCACACAGAAATGAACCTATGTGGTATTGTCTTTGGGCTTTTATGGAAATCATAAATATTTTGTTTTCTTTTATGTTTGTCACAGCAGCCAACCACACTGCAGTTGTGTTCAGTCAGCTGCATCTCCTCTGTGTTTCTTTTTTTTATATACTTCAGGGTAAAATGGCTCTCATGGCAGCAAATAGCTGCTTCATCTCCTACAGTGACGATGGGGACATTGTGGCCGAAAGCAAGACAGCGGGGGACAGCGAGATGCTAAAGGTGATGATTTATTTTGTGTTTTTCTCCAAGGTTGCATGTCAGTCCTTTGATTTTAGGCACGACATCTCTGCAGGGACTTGTCAGGTTAAAGGGTTTATGGAATATATTTGTGACCTCCCTTAAAGAATGTCAAGGTGTTATTTTAATGCAGAACTTCTCTTTTTTTATTCTTCTTCTTCTTCCGTATGGTGAGCAGATCCGAACAAACACAGAACGAGAGGCCAAGCGTAAAGATGATATTGCAGATGAAGACAGGGGCAACGTGAAATCCTGCGAGGTCAATTATGTGTAAGTATCTTCCACTTTTAATAAACATTCTGCTCCATTAATTCAAAGGCTGCCCAATGAAATAAAACCACACAGGAAACCAAATCCTCATTCGATTCATTTGCATATATTGCTACATCTGTAATTAACAGTTCTCCAGTCTTTTGGGTATAAACTCACTGTGAAATAAAGAGTCTTATGTTGGCTCTTTTTGTATATAATTGTTTTTATGCATATTAGGTACAGAGGCCAGGATACACTATATAGTTACCTGTGAAAGCTTTTCAGAAACATGTTAAAAATGTTGAGCTCCATACATGGACAGTTAGGTTAGCAACATCATCATGGTACAATTACATATGGAAGAGTTCATTTTTAGGCCCAGTTTGGAAACTTACTGAAATGTTTTATTTGCTAAATATAATTTAAATGAAACAAAAGGAAAAAAAGTTGTTCTGTTGATGTAATTACTAAAAGCATAAAGAAACTTGGTAAATTGGTTCGTTTTTAACAAGTTTTGAGCTTCACTATAATCCTACAATCCTAAAATAAATGTGGGACTTTTCACAGGTAAAAACACTTCGCTTGTTTTTTTACCTGTGAATTTGCTCGCACGTTTTTTTTTTTGTTTGTTTTTTTACTCTGTTTATTAAACACTACTTATTTTTAGTTGCTCAGACCTTATTTGTTTATGCTGTTTCCTGTTAATTGTTAAATTTGTAAAGCAAACGTGGTTTTGTTTTAAATGCTATAGTGTTGAATTAATAAAGGCTCCTTGTTTTTCTCTACAATTCAATGTTTTATATTTTAAGGAACGACACTTTGCACCTTCCTTTTAAAACCAGCGCTAAAGCACTTTATGCAAACAGAGAGCCAAAACACTGATTTTTTTTTTTTGTCTCCCATTCTTCTCACATTGCGTCAATTTGAAACCGGCAAGATTTTGACAACCAAATTGCACGCTCCAACGAGATCGCGCCTTTAAGCATCTGCCTCATCAATCCCACGCCTCCGAGGTGCAATTGACGGTCTGCTGTTAGTGTGTGATGAGAGAGCTAGCAACACCACATATCAGCTTGTGATGCTTTAAGTGTGTTTTATACAAGCCTGTCTGAGGCCTATTAAGTTCCACGCAATATGTCTTGAACATTTTTCTTTTTCTTTTCTTGTTTCTTTGACATGCCTCAGATTGTGTTTCCACTCAGCTGTTTGTTTGTTTTAGATGAATGCTAGGGAAATGGACTCATCATGCTGACATGTTGATAATGGCTGCCCTTGAGCCTGTGTCTTGATGTAGTGTTTAGCTTCTGCTATGCTTTACAAGATGGAGTGCAGTCTGGGAATCATAAAACACAGGCTGGGCAAAGAAAAACTAAAGTTGGGTGAAGTTTCTGATGAGCAGGGACTGTTTTATGACATGTTTGTATATTTCTTAAACATCCTCTATTGAATAGCTTCTGGTACCCACTATTTTCTAGTAGAAATCTTTAGTTATAGCAAAAAAAAGGCTTAATTTAGAGTAATAATGATTAGTGGAACTCTTTTGTACCTTTCTCATGTGTCTGAAGTGAAAAATAACATCTGTTGGAAGTCACTTCTATGCTTGTCGGTTGTCGTTTTCAGAATTTAATAGTCTCCTGAAATTCAAACTAGATTCCTTTATTTAATTAAGCTATTTATGTGTACAAAAATAAACGAGGTGTAAAAATTCCTGTATTTTTAAATGTTAAGTTTGTCCCGTCAGTCTGTTTCTTCTCCATCCACGGTTGTGACAGTTGAATATAGCTGATGTCTGCCTTGCAGGAAGAAGTTTCAGAGCTTTCAGGACAGGAGGCTGAGGGTTAATGAGGAAGACTCTGTGACCCTGAAGAAAGCCAGGACAGATGGAAAATTCCACGAAGCTTTGCTCGACAGGTAAGAAACAAGAGCACTTTAAAAATGTGTCTCTTCTCAGGTCAGTGTTTTTCATTTTTTTATAAAAATGGTACAGATCTGAACCTAAACGTTCTGAGGTTACAATGTCTTCTTATATTACAGGAGAAGCAAAATGAAAGCAGACAGGTACTGCAAATGAAACCTTGGTGGACAACTGCTCAGTTTGATTAAAGTTTTCATTTTGTAGATGTGGTTATTTGAAATGGCTGTTTGACTTTTTATATATATTCAATAAACCTTTTATGGTTAAATCAGCACTTCTCCGTGTTTTTATGCTCTACACCCACTTTATATGCATGTTTTGTGTTGAGCTTTATGAGTTTCAGGTGACCCGGTGGCCTTTTCTTGTATTAATAATTTACCTTAATGTTCCATTGCTCTGGAGAAACTGTAAAAACATTGAGGTTATACAAGTCATGTATGTTTTATTTGCCTCGAGACCAACATAAACAAATGTGTTTGATTTATTTATACTGTGACTGTTTGACTTCAGGCTGTGTTGCTTGGATTTTATGAAGAATTATTTTGTGTGTTAAATCCACCTACGTGAGTCAGAATGTGGGAAGATTAATAAAGCAAATTTTAGCCAGTATTAAAGCTATAGAGATCTTTGTTCCAATGACCAATTATTCACCAGTGTCTCTGGTTCCAAGGGATCAGGAGGCTCTGTTTTGGCAATACATTCAGTACAGTTTTACTTACATACATTATGTATTTATATATGTGTGTGTGGTAAAATAAATACAATTTGCTTTAAAAATGACTTGCATGAAATCGTAATGTTTTAAGACATGACTTATTTGTGACACAAACAAACTAAAAGGTGTTGATTTGGTTTAATCATTCAAAATGTGGGCTGACCTCTTCCAAATAACTTTAAAGTCCTGGATTTGTTGACACAAGTGAAAGCTATTAGTTTAATTAACATATTTTTACTGTTAACCACCAGGTGCAGTGTGTTAGTCTGCTATAGTCTAGGGCTGCTACGATTAGTCGAATAATCAATGACTAATCGATTATTAAAATAATTGACGACTAAATAATCGATTAATCGTTATTTTTTTTTATTATTTTTTTTATTCAAACTGCTTTGACACCTTCCACTGTCGCCAGTTTAGGCCGTGAACGTCACAAGACATGATACAGACAGACTCTGGTATCATGGCTACCTGACAACAGACTAAATAAAAACAGGAATTTCAATTAGAAAAGATTTTAATATTTATTTTTCATAAATTAGTCTTTATAGTAATCGACCAACAAAAATTAATCGTTAATGAATTAATAAAATTATTGGACTAATCATAAAAATAATTGTTAGATTAATCGAGAGAAAAATAATCGTTTAGGACAGCACTACTATAGTCATAAGTGGTTAAATATTGTCACTTTATAGGTTAATTTTTAAAAAAGGACACATTTTCTAGTTATAAGTTGTAAGAATAAGGTCTTCTATATAGGTTTTGCTAAAAAAAAATTAAACAAGTGTATTTGTAGTTTATTTTTTCCCTCCTACTTTTTCAATTATTTTCTGCTTTTTATTTTTTTCTCACTCCGTAAACAGTTTTTTTCAACACACCACAACTGGATACAAGGTCTGGACTTTCATGTGTGAAGATGCTTTTTAATGTTCTCTGACCATCTCAATTGATTCCAGCCATTGTTATTTTGGAATTTAACGGTGCCTTCAAGAATGAAAAACAAAATCAATAAACCTGGAGCCATGACTTTTTAAAAACGCTCCAGTGTCCAATCTTTGTACTGCTTAGCAAACTAAAGCCCATGTTCTTTTTGAATTTACTGTACTTACAGATGAGTTCTAATTAGAAAACAAGGCTGCTAAGTTCCAATAATTTGATTTAAAGTCACCATGTGTGGTAATGCTCCTACAGGTTTTGATAATGCATTAAACTACTCTTAACTCAATCATCTCAGCAGCCTCTCTTGTTATCTACCTGTTTTTCTTATATTTCACTTTTATGAAATGTGCAGCTCCAGCAGAATTAGAGCTGTTAACAGAAAATATGAGGGGTGGGGGAGGGGGACTGTCTGCACATAAACATATCCAGTGATTTTACTTGTGGAGAAAAGTGTTGATTAATGTGTTTATTCTCATGTTTGTGAGAAAACAAAAATGTTATTCAGGTGTTATGTATACTCTGAGATGTAATTGATAAACATCCTGTGAGATGATCAAGTAATTGAATGAATTGAAGGTTACACCCTTTCCCACAGAAGAACAAACCCAAACATTAAGAGTATTTTTCTTCTAAGTCGTTTTAATGACTTTCAGTCTGGAAGTAAAAGGGTGGCAGCAAAGGTCAACAGAAAGGTTTACAAGGGAATAGTGAGACCAGCCGTGTTGTATGGTTTGAAGACTGTTGCACTGACAAAAAGACAGGAGATGGAACTGTAATTGGCAGAAATTAAGATATGTTTCTGCTTGAGAGGGACAAGGATGGATAAGATTAGGAATGAGAACATCAGAGATGCAACACAGGTTGAAGGACAAGGAGATAAAGTTAGAGAGGTCCGACTGAAATGGTCCAAAGCAGGTACAGGGGTACTAGGAAAAGTCACTAATATGTCTAATTTAGCTGAGTTTGTAAAGAAAAAAAATAGCTTTAACATGTTGGTGCCTTTTGCTTCACAATCTGTCCATGTTGTCTTAAAGTGTAGATTTAGTTGATATAAAACCAAATGTAAAGAAAAGTTGAGATTAAACTGGTTAACAAACATGTTAGGACACTGTTCAAACAAAAAAATGAGGAGTCACATGAGGAAATGAATGGTATCAACAACATGTGGTTCATACCCACGAGGAACATACCACTTTCCTGACACTGGAGGGGGGGCGGAGTTGTTTATTTTGTTCGTGTGGATGTTTTACTCATAGTTTGGCAAATATATATAAATTTGTGAATAGTCAAAAGACCTATACTAGCGAACTGTTAGTCATTTGTTGCATTTAAATCAATTTTACGGGAAACTTTCTCCTCCGTTGCATAATGGTTCAGTCTGGAGTCACGAGGTTAAACAAAAGTAACTTCCGCATTTACCTAAGATAAAAAACAGAAGCCAAACTGTCCAACATTAGTTTTTCAAAATGGGACACTTTACTCTTTTTATTTTGGCCGCTTTTCTCTCCTTCACGTCCACACAGTTTGTACCACCGGTAAGCGACACTACGGCTAGTTGTTGTTCACTTGTTTACTAAGACAGAGAGTTACTCTGAGTCTCTGACACACATGTCTGTAGTTTGGTTGTTTACAGATTTATATGTCATTTTATTGCAGTATACAGAAGACTGTCGGACAGACATGTACCCACCGACAGGTCCCACGTAAGTGTCAGAAATGTTGAAAGATAACTTAACCGACTGATGATGATGTGGCTTCAACTTAGCTCTGCTGCATTCACGGTCTCCTGTAAATAACAATATTCACCTTTAGTGTAGCATTTACCAGGAATGACATACACACTTTCTCAAAGATGCAAAACGTGTTCGGTCTCTTTTTGAGTGGTCGTTGTACTTTGTAACTAGTACTAACTAGTCTTGTAACTAGTTAGTTGCAGCACAATCATATGATGTCCAAAGTTTTCAGTTTGTCCGTGGTGAACCCAAACTCCTCATCAGTTTTTGCATCTGTGTACTTTAAAACTATCTTTTTAAATGCATCATAAATTTAGATAAATAATAATAATAAATTGTAAAATAAAAACATTAATAATCAGTTTTTTTCTCTTTTTTGCCACTAACATTACATTAGAAATAAATAAGACATTGATCAATATTGACAGTTTGTTTGCCATCTAGTGATAAAGTTGCAGATTGCAACCAACTCATATTGTCCGCCCCTTGTTTTCCAATTGGTCCATAAAAGACATGTTGAATACAAAATAGGTTTGTAAGAAATGGCTGTTTTTAATTTTACTTTTTGTCACATTTTTTATGTTGTATTTTGTAATTAATCAGTCTTCTTAGTCTGTCAGAAGCTGCATTAAGGCGATGTAATAAAAAAAGAAAATTTTCAGCATTTTGAACACCAATTAGTGACCACCCACCTAAATAATGAAGTTATTTTTTTCATCAAAACACAATTTGCTGCTCGACTTAAACGAGCCGATTTATTGCTGCTGAAATAAAGTCATTTCAGTGTAAAACTGTGCTGTGAATGGGGATATTCTAAGTCACAGCAGCAAATGTATGCATGTTACAATGTGATCTGTTAACCAGGTTCAAAGGAGATGTCGGTTGGTACACAGTCAACCTCGACTTACCTCCCAACAAGAGATGGACGGCTGTCATCTCAGAGAAGAAAAAAGAGGTAAGTGGGCTGCAAAGATCCTGAAAATAATAGGTTCTAAGCTTGGCGCTAATGTCACTCGCCGTGTCCTTGTTTTCAGCTGGCCACTATGATACAAGCCATCAAAGACCTGGCAGATGCTTTTGTGCCCAGTGGACGGCTGATAGAGCTGGTTGACCTCTTGTTGGTGAGTGTCATTTTCTCCTCCCTGTAGGTGCTTTTCTTCTGCTGTGATGAAAGGTTTGATGATTACGCTTTACAGCCTTTAATGGTCGACACGCTCCCAAATCCATTTCGTGACGAGATCAAAGGAATTGCTGAAGTTTCAGGAGTTCCTTTGGGTAAAAAAAAATAGCACTAATAAATTATTTTCATATAAATAAAAAAGCACCCAACTTACCTCCATTTTATTTTAATTCTAGGTGAAGTAGTCTTGTTTAATATCTTCTATGAGGTGTTTACAGTGTGCACATCTGTTGTTGCACAGGATGAGAAAGGTGAGTCCATGATGCAGATTTGATAATAATTTATAAAGAAAAAACTGTAAGTAGTAAAATGTTTTGGCACTGTCAACAGGAAACCTCCTGCATGGAAGGAATTTAGATTTTGGACTATTTTTAGGGTAAGAGCATCAAAGCGTTTATGTTTCACAAGTTTAAGTGGAGTCTTGGTGTAAGAGCTTGTTCCTCTTTGCAGCTGGGATGTGAAAAACAAGTCGTGGACCATCAGCGACAAGCTGAAGCCTCTCGTGGTCAACCTCGACTTCCAAAGAAACAACCAGACTGTTTTCAAATCCACAAACTTTGCTGGCTACGTTGGCATGCTCACCGGCATCAAGCCTGTAAGTGATCCAAGTGATCTGAACTGAGGAGTCGTGCACTTTTTGGTGTAAAAGTATTTTTTGCCTCTCTGCCAGTATGTCTTCACTCTGACAATGAACGAGCGCTTCAGCCTCGACGGCGGATACATCGGTGAGTTATCAACAGATATTCTCAGGTTTCACGCCTAAAACCCAAACACATTGACGGTTTGTTGTGATGTTGACTTGTTTACATGCAGGAATCATGGAGTGGATCTTGGGACAAAGAGATGGGATGTGGATGAGCTTTCTCACTCGATCTGTCCTAGAAAATGCAACTAGGTAATTTATTTACCGCTTAACTGGCATTTTATGTAATTTTGAGTCACTTTTTTTGGCTTCACTTCATATTTTGACTCTTCTGAGTTTAAAAAAATAGCGCAATTTGTTTCAAAGCATAAAACAATATGAGACGGTGGTAAATTCTGACATCAATATAAAGCAATGACAGCATAATTTCTTAATCATAACAAATTAAAATCAAAGATTCAGTGTAAAGCATGAATTGAAAGTTAAAGCTGAATATTTGCTTCTGGAACTGGATACTAATGAGTTTTATATCTTTTTCCATTAGCTACGAGGAAGCCAAACAGAAGCTGGCTCAGACGAAGATGCTCGCTCCGGCTTACTTCATCCTCGGAGGAAACCAGACAGGGCAGGGCTGCATCATCACCAGGTCCAGATTGCTCAGCATTGATGTCTTGGAGTGAGTACTCAACATCAGCTTTGAAGCATGAACTGAACTTAACACAGATTTTGTTTTTTATGCCAAATCATGCAATGTTGAAAGAAGTCAGTCACGGGTCTTTATGATGCATTCATCTTGTGAAACTCTTGCCCAACTGGGAACTGTTGACATTGTTAGTTTCAGGTCAACTGATTGACATTTCATAACCATGTTTCTGTGAGGCTGCAGGTCATATTTTGAGGTTTTTATCTGACTTCCTGTACTCAGGATTGATGTGAAACTGGGCCGCTGGTATGTCCTGGAGACAAACTACGACCACTGGGAAGATCCTTTTTTCCTGGATGATCGGAGGACTCCTGCCATGAAGTGCATGAACCAGACCACCCAGGCAGTGAGTACTGACGCTGGTCCAGGACTGGGCTCAAATTCTCTCTGAATAAACTCCTTTGAGTTTGAAGTCCAAGTCTGCCTGAAATTCCTGTTTTAATAAAAGGTTCTGACACCTTTTGATCACTTTTCCCCCCTCAGAACATCTCTGTGAAAACACTGTATGATGTGCTGTCAACCAAACCAGTGTTGAACAAGGTGAGACTTTTCAGGACCGTTTGTATTAATAAGAACAAGAACCTGATTTGATTTATATTCAAAGATCTTTGTTTTACTATCTTTTCAGCTGACGACATACACGACTATAATGAAAGTGTCAGAGGGCAAATTGGAGTCGTACATCCGGGACTGTCCAAACCCGTGCATGCCTTGGTGATTCTCCAAACACCAGCTCCTGATCTGTCTGAAAAATGCTTAAAGGTTGACTCATCTTGGTACAAAATGTCAAGCTTTTAAGTGCTTCCCCATCCACTACTGACCCTAACCGTTGTTTGTAACACTGGTGTCATTTTCACATTTAAAGAAACCGTTCAAATCTTTAGAAGGGGGTTCTGTGGAAAAAGGTATAAACAATATGTTACCTGTTGTACATAGCTCTTTGAATTACCTCAGCTTGAAGAAAGTTTAATTCTGACCTGGTTTATGCACTAATGGCGAGAAACAAAATGGGTTTCTGATTTAAATAATTGTTTATTCAAATATTTTATTACCCTTTACATTGTGATTTTATGCAACCTAGTTACATGTTGAATTCACTGGTGACTTGCTAGCTCTAGCACTTTCAATGCAACCTGGGTCATATACAGCAGAAATAAAATTTCTGCTAAAATGCCATTAAAATGAGACATTAATGGAAATGGAAAAGTGTATAAAATGACATTTACATGGTGTACAATGTAATTCCCGAAACTGTTTGATGGTAGCAACTGACCATGGTCTGGCTCTGCTCAGACTAGCCATTAGTTCAACAGAAGTCTTCATAAAGCTATCTGAGATTATTTTACATTTACACAGACAGAAGAACTGAAGTGTCTTTAAGGAGATTTAAGGGAAATTGGAACCAAAACTTGTAAATATGTTTCTGTTCTTTAACTGTAACTTTATTTGTATAATGTGAACAGCTTAGTAATTATCCTCGGAGATTTCAGTAAATGTAAAACATTGCTTTGTTATCAGCTTCCTGCTAATCTAGCACTTGGTTAAGTACAACGTTCAAATAATTCCTGATACTGACAAATATACCTCAATGCTGACCACTTTTTCACTTTTTAAATGGTTAATAAAATAATCCAATGCAATATTGTTTCTCAAATTTTTTAATCACAAGTTTTACATGTTGAGCTACCTGTGTTTAATTCAGATGTGATTTTCATAAAGCTGGGATTGAATTTGTCTCAAATCATTTGGTTTTATTATAATAAGACAAGAAAAGCAGAAAAAAATACTATTCAAAACTGAGAATAAGGATTTTTTTTTTTTGAAGAAAAACTACCCGCTTTCAAAAGCAGCTAAGAACAGTCCTATTAGGCCTTTTCTCTCTACATATTTACAGGAACCGCAGTTCTTCTGTCCTCTTGGCTGAACATTCATCTTTCTGTAAGCTCTTTATAATTCTAAATCAAAATGGAGAAAAAAGATGAACAACAATGGAGGCCAAAATATTTAAAGAAAAAAAATCATGAACTAATCCTACAACTAAGACAAAGTTGGATTAAATGGAGGGATTTAGTTCTCCAAATATTTCAAACCAAGATTTATCAGTTGATCAGCAGCAGGAGATGACATCAGGAAATCACATTAAACATTGATGAATAAAAATGAACTTTAAATGTTGACAACACGCTTTCTGTGCATCTGACTGCCACAGCCGGTCTGTGACCATTGTGTAACTTTGCTCCTATGAGTCAACAGAACAGGAACCAACTATATTGAAACTAAAACAAACCGAGGGAGTAAATCTTACTAAAAACAGTAGTTTGAAACATCTCTGCATTGTTCTTTAAATGCTCTCAGAGCTGTTGGTTTCTGGAAGAAAGAAAATAAGAAACCCATTAACTGTTTGAAGGTGTTCGACAGCTGGAAGCTGTAATCTTAAAAACGGGGAAAAATGTATTTCGTACCTGGTTCCTTCAGTGCCTGAGCGTTTCCCACCAGCCCAGTCACCAATTCAGTGTTCCCATTAAGGATCTCCACAGAGAGGTTATTATTCTGCTGCTCCTCCACTATTCTCTTCTGGAGCTCCTCCTAATGTTAAAGACATCACACTTCACTGTAACATACACTGATTTGTTTTCCTTTTAAATCATGTTTTGTTTGTGCAGCTTTAAAAGTAGGATGAACAGATTTTTTCTTTTTTTACACACCTCACACATGACTGTAAGCTGCAGCGGCAAGTCATCCACCTTGACAAAGTCGTCCTCATCTGACTTTTGGCTCGTGTTACCTGACCCCATCTCCTTAACAAACACAATTAGAACTGTGGTGTTAAGATGTGATAATTACACATCAAAGGAGGGGTAAGCACAAAAAATTACTATCTGCACTTACATCCACATTGACAAGGACAGGTGAGTCTGTGTTGGGACTACTAGTGTCTGTTGAGTCCTTGGGGACATCCTGACCTGGATAAACGGCAGAGTCCCCCTCTGAGGGAGCAGCAGCACCAACTTTACTCTCCTCCTCAGGATTCTGGTTCTCCACATCTGTGTGTTCCTCCACTGTGGAATCCAGATTCTGAGCTGATGTGTTGACTTCTGCAAGACAATTAAAAACAAATTCTAAAAATTAACAATTACTCCTAAAATTATTCTTATAAAACAACATTGAACATGCTGGCTGATTCCAGCTACATGAACTTAGCAGGACTCACCATTACTGTTCTCTGAGGAGTTCTGTTCAGGTTTTATCTCCTGAATTTCACAGTTGGTTGTGCCCTGGAACAGTTGGGCCAAACAAGAAAGAAGGTGCTGAGTAAGACCAGTTAGGACAGTTACATGGAAATAAACAGAACAGTCTCATTTTGTCTGACCGTGGTGCTGAGCTCCTGCTCTACTTGTCCATCAGCAGACACCTGCAAGGATGTTTGGACATCTACAGGTCCGGCTTCAAACTCTTCCATTTCCTCCTCCTCGTTCTCATCCTCACCACTGCCGTAGTTCGTCAGAGCCTGAGTCTCTGCTTTGGACAGATCTGTGAGCAACAAAAAACAATGATTCATGGAGGAGTCAGAGTTTGTTGCGATTTATTGTAAATAATCAAATACTTGACACATTCAGATGATCAAGTGAGTTTTACACGAATAAATCCTTTGTACAAAACAGTTGCACTTTTTCCTCTAAAGCACATGGATCAAATGGATCGGATCTCATTCAAATTTAGCTTAGAGAAAATCATGTCATGATGTCATGTACCCCTGACAACTATGGCTGTGCCACAAGTTTTCAGCAGATTATTTTCCAAGTAGCAATGTAAAAATAAAAGTGTCATCAGATCTAAGAGAAAGCCTGAGTCAGGTTATGGCTGAGCAGATTAGAGCTTTTTATAAGCAATATATGCAGTCAACCCCTGTACTTGTTTTTCTTAAAAAAATAAAATAAAATGGAAAAAAAATAAGTTACTTACTGATAGACAAATGCACTCCCTGTCTGTGCCCTTCATCCTCCTCCTCCTCAGTTTCACTGCTCTTGTTGCTCTTCAGATCTTCCTGCAGGTAGTGCTGCTGGAGGGAAGAGTCTTCTTCCTTCTCCGCTTCGTCTTGGTCCTAAAAGTGATAAAAGATGATGTGACAGATTATTAAAGGACATATGAATTTTGTTTTAAGAGCTATAAATGATTTCTTTATCAGGATTAAAATGACTCGCCTTATCTTCATCAGGGTATGTTGAAGAAACAGGCTTATCAGCACCTACATCTTCATTCTCCTAAATGAAGGAATCAACTCACATTTAGAAAAATTCACATTTCACAACGTTAAAATTAATTAAAAAGGAATTTACAAAAAATTACTAACATCAAGAAAATCTTTTGTTTTATTGGATTTTTCATCCATTTTCTTATTTTTGTGTTTTGCAGCCAGAGTGGTGCTGCTGCTGTCCAAATCCTGCATGAGCTTAAAGAAGGCCAGTTCATTGAAGAGGATCTCTGAAATCTCCACCAGCAGGTCTTCCCCACAGTCCTTCAACGTGCGGCCCACAAATTTACTGAGAGATTCCTGGAAAAAGAGAAAAAATAACATAGTAGAAAGGTCTGTTTTTAAACCACCTGCTTAAAACTTGTACTGGCAGCATTTAAAAACGTGCTCCTACCTGCAGAATACCTCCCAGCTGCTTGTGGAAAAAACGAACAAACTCTTTGCCCTCATCATTTTGCTGGGTCAGAGTAAGCACCATGTGGCGCACAGATGTCAGCAGCTGGTGTGAACACACCTCATTCATGTTCTCCTGATAACATCAAAAAGATTTTAAAAAACAGTCTGAGTCAACTTTCTTTTACAAGATGTTTACAAAAATATATCTTTACTACAGGCTGACTACTAAAGAAGCTGATTCATTTTTGAACATGGTGGACTAAACTGAGTTCTTGAGTTTAAAAAGTTCAGTTCTCTCTGTTTTCCTACCTTCAGAAAAGGAATGACTTCTGTCATGATGGCTTTGATCTGACGATCTAACTGTTGGGTGTCAATCTGAGGGCAGTGCACATCTCCAGCTGTGGCTCCTTCCAACACAAATGTCATTTTGCACACAAAATAAAAAATACAATATACTTAGCAGATATAAGAAAGCATAAAAGAGGCTGCTAAAGGTCTTTGTATATGTACATAACCAGCATCATGTGATCGTGTACCTTCCTCTGGTTCAGCAGGGTTAGCAGAAGCACGTTCAGCATTTGAAACTTCTGAACTGTTCACACCTGCAGCGCTGGTGTTGCAGTGGTTAAACTCAGCTTTAAGCTTCATGCGTTCATACTCTCTAATCCTCGCCAGAGCTTTGTCTAAATGAATCACCGTGTTGCCTGTCAGATCACCACAGAAAGAAGAGCAAGGACAGGATATGAAAAGCTCAATCAATGAAACAAGAAAGCAATATACACACCCAGGTTTACTTTACAGGATCTAATACACCAGTCTCACTCTTAAAGGGGCTATATCATGTAAAATCAACTTTTTTGAGTTTTATATCATGTTATAATGTTATCCTCTCATCAA
>JAUBOC010000127.1:10916976-10927677 GCA_032275365.1 Anablepsoides cearensis | reverse complement strand
AGTTAGTTAGTTGCAGTAACAGTTATCGCAAATAAATAAATAAATAAATAAATAAATAAAAAATAAATAAATAAATAAATAAATAAATAAATAAATAATGCAAGTACTGAACGTCACTACACTGATTGCAGTATTCTAGTTCAACCAGAAGGGGCAGTGTTACATAGAGCCCTACTGTCATTAAAGACTAAAGAAGAAGAAGTTTGAGCGCTTTGTTTACAGGGTTTGTTAAAAGACGTAGCCTATTGTCTGTCTGTCGGAGTTTATCTGTTGATAATCTCTTAGGCTGTGTAATTTTGCTGTTTAGTTAGCGTTTATTTGTCTAAAAAAACCCTACTATGTCGGCAAATAGACCTGGAGGCGACTTTACAGACGCGAAGCAGGAAGATGGGAAACAAATGTGAGTCACTTCAAAATGAGCCATTTTAATTTAAATATTTGTTCAAAACAGGTCAATTTTATTCGCCAATTTTAAGTAGAGCTGTTAGTCTTTATTAAATTCAAGTTTCACTCGCCATTTGTGTTTACTACGCTGCAAAGAGTTTTAACTTGTAGGCCGTGTAGTGCTGCCCTCTTCATTTTCATAAAGGTCAAGGTGCATATCTGAAGCATTTAGAACTATGAGCCATGCTTTGTTTTGTTGTTTCTTTCAGTTCACCTGGGTCTTTGCCTAATTCTGGCTCTACAGACGTGGATGCCAAGCCTTCCTTACACAGCTTCAGATACAACCTGAACTTCCCCAGCATTGGCCAGTGCATCATCATCAACAACAAGAACTTTGACAAACGCACAGGTGATTTATTAGGGTTACTGGATTTTATCTGAGCTTTTTCTGCCGTAATGTCAAAATAAATCAGCAGCGTAGAACATAAAACTGTGGATGCGTTTCATCACACAGAGTTACAGTTTCAAAGGCGTGTATTTTTGATTCTTTGTGCATGGTTTTCTTGGAATAATGTAAATCCATGTTACAAACATAAACTTGAATAAACAATTTGTAGGGCTTTATTTGGCAGAATTAACTGTCCTAAACTTATTTACAGCTTTGATCTATTAGTGCTTTATTCATCATATTATTAGTCCTTTTACCAAAGGTAAGGAAAATGAAGACTGGTGTTTTGTTTTTAAAACCACAAAAAAATGTACTTGTACACAAGTGCAGTGTACACTGGTTTGGTAAAGTGCACATAAAAAGAACCAAAATGCTTTTAATAAAGATGTTGGCTTTTCTTGCTGAGATTCAGTGTAAAAAATAACAGCTTTTATTTAATTATTTATGAGGTCAGGGTGCACTGAATGACCCAGGATGCCTTTACTGCTTTGGAAACTTTGTAAGTGAATCCCCTGACAGGTAATTAAACACTCAGGTGTTAGCTCTCTGTTCGTCCCCGTTGGCAGTCAGGAGAATAAGAAAAGAGATCAGTCTTTTATTTTGATGACGCATGTCGACAGCTGCCATCTCATTCCAGCGTCTGACTCTCATGAGGAAGTTCTTGCTCTCGCAAAACCCAACAATATGATCCAACACACATGTCATGGTTACCTTGTGGTTTTGTTTGCAGACTGCTTAGAGTTGCATTAATTGTGTTTAAACTTGAATATCTTGTATTAAAATTCTCATTCTGTATTGCATAATGGCTATTATGAACTTTGAATCATCTAGTAATATTTAAATCAAGACAAAAGGATAGATAATAAAGGAAGCATTTAAATAACTTTTGTTATGTTCATTTAAGCATTCATAATCGTTTGATGAGGCTGACAAAGTCAGGTGGTTGTTTTAACAATATAGTTGCTCAGTGTTATAGATGTAGTTGCTTGATGTGGTTTGAGATGCTTCATAAATCTATATTAGTCCGCCCTGGCCTCTTCTGTACTGTACACAATATGAACATAAACTAATGATGACTAGCTCTTATATTTGTCTAAAAAGACCTTGATTGAGTTTCAGTTTTTGCTCGGACTGATTTAGATCGCTCATGTTGTGCCGGCAGTGTTTTGAAAAACCTGTCTAGCAGGACCACATGGTTCAATACGTATTATTTGAGAAGGGAGGCAACCATCAGCTGTTTTGTGTTTATTTAAAAGTTTACCACAGTGTTGAAAAAATTGAGAATAAAAATTTTTTTTCCAAAGAAATATTTGGATTTTGTCATTTTATACAGTGAACTTGTAGAATCTTTTTCTGCTTTTTTCTAATTTGAGTAAAAAGTTAAATGTTTTAAAGCACTGAAATTTTAGACATTTATGAACTTAGAAAAGTACAGTGGTTAAAACAATGGGTAAATGTGGCTATTCTAATAATATATTAGCAGTGTGGTTTAATAAGCCATGATGACCGTGTGATGTTAGGCCTGCATGGCATCATAAGACAGCAGCATCATATGTTATCATGAGATTTGTTGAGTGTGCTTTTTGTGTGATTTAACTCAAAATACTGGTGCTGAATCTTTAATTCTTATTTTAGTCCTTGTGACTTGCAGGTGGAGTTGTTTAAATTGTGTATTAAATTAAAAAAAATCCTCAAGGAAGCAAGAGAAAGTTGTATTTTTATTATTATTATTTGTTGTGAATATGTTTTCAACTTTGCCAACCTTTATGAATTTCTGATTCTGTCCTTGTTTTGTTAGGCATGAATACGCGAACCGGCACAGACACTGATGCAGGCAATGTCTTTAAAGAGTTCTCAAAGCTGGGGTACAAAGTGAAGGTTTACCACGATCAAACCGTTAAGGAGATGAAGCAGTGTTTAGATGCTGGTGAGTAAGATGCTAAACTTACATTAGTCCAAAACATTTTTGCATTTTTTTAATGTGAGAAGCTGCTTTTTGAAATGCAACATTTAAAAGCGGCGCCAAATTTCTGTATATTTTAATAGATTTTTTTATTATTTTTTTAAGTGTCTAAGGAAGATCACAGCAAATCTGCCTCGTTTGTCTGCGTTCTGTTGAGTCACGGAGACGAAGGCGTGTTGTTTGGCACCGATTCCTCAATCGAGATCACCCAGCTTACGTCACCTTTCCGAGGCGATCACTGTAAATCACTGGTGGGAAAGCCCAAAATGTTCTTCATCCAGGTATGGAACGAGTTTTGCTCTAAGTTTGTTTTGTTAAAGTGTTGAAGCTCTTGGAATAAACTTGGTCTGTGTGCACAATGTGTAGGCTTGCAGAGGCACTGAACTGGATGGAGGTGTGGAAACGGATGCCTCAGAAGACACCACTAGGATCCCTGTAGAGGCAGACTTCCTGTATGCCTACTCCACAGCCCCAGGTTAATGTCTTAACATGGATATATACCAAAACAAAATTAAATACACAAATGTATGTGTACTAATCAGTTCATTGTCTGTATTCAGTCCTAATTCTGTCACTCATCCTGGTGCAGGTTACTACTCTTGGAGGAACACGATGAGCGGCTCCTGGTTTATCCAGTCACTGTGTGAAACCATCAGCAAATATGGAAACAAGTTGGAGCTGCTGCACATCATGACACGAGTGAACCACAAGGTGGCAGTGGAGTTTGAGTCTGTCTCCTACTCAAAAGACTTCAATGCAAAAAAGCAGATTCCTTGCATTGTTTCTATGTTGACCAAGGAGATGTATTTCTTCCCTTGATGTCGCTCTGAGCTCGACTAAGACGAGGCTTGGGTGGCAGGTTGCTCCTTTACTTTAAACCTTTCTACCTGAAGCTTTGTTAAAAATAACATTTCTTGGGAGCAACTGAGATGCAATATTTGTAGTTTACGTACACTAGCATTGCATTATGTCTCAGGCTATATGGTCTTTTTTTTTTCTACAAAGAGTTGAATTCATCTTTTATATCACAGCAGCCCAAACCTTTACACACATAACCTTAAAGAGGTTATTTTAAAGCTTTTTCAGCACAAAATCCTCTAAACGAACAGGTTGTGTGTATTTGTGATGAGCTTTGTGAAATCATGTTAGATTATATTTGCTGTTTACACTATACACATTTCAAGGAAATAATCTTGAAGCCACTTAGTAAGAAATGTGTCGTTTTTAGTAACTTGTACTATCAGGAAACCATTTTTTAGGCTTAATATTCTTTAAATGATTGTGAACAAGACTACAGTTCATTTAGAAAGAATCATGCATGTTTTTGTTTTTACCTTTGTTATTGCTACACTTTTGTTTCAGTGTACTGAGTCTTGACTTGAAGGTTGCGCAACCAAAATATACTTTACTGATTGTAGTGTGGAGTGTGAATAATGAGAACATGAAAACTTAGGGAATAAATAGCATGTAGTGAAATCAGGGACAGCTGTGTTGTGATCGGTGGCGTTATACAACTCAAATGCTAGTTTGTTTTGTACTTTTTATTTTATGTTAATTGTGTCCTGTGATTATCCTCCGATGAATTGGAACTCAAACTTTATAGTTGCATGAGTTTTTTCTGACTGTTCATGTGAGAGTTGTTTATACACAACTAAACTTTACACCTAATTTATTATTTTGGAGTGATTAAATAGACAGGTTAAATTCACAATAGCTTTTTTTAAACCCACAAGACACAAAAAGTGCTCACATGTGCTGTTTTTCTCTTTTTAATAGTGAACTCAAAACATATAGTTAAGAGATTATAGATGTACTTTAAAACACTTGGACATCTAATGAGTTTTTTTTTTTTTTTTTTTTTTCTGTGAAGAAAGTAGTTTGGACGCAGACTTTTGGGATGGAATAGCTGCATCTTGCCTTAAAAGCTTTTTGTAATTTAAAAAAAGAGTAAAAAAAATGAATCTAAATATAGAAAAACTGAAGACACCAGCTGGTATTAGTATTTAGGTGCCGGTTTGTAACATTTTTGAAGTAAACTTATGTACTTCTGTCAGATGAAGCACTAGTTTGTCATCTCTAATCATGTTCATTTGTATAAAAGCAGTTTGTTTGCAACAGGCTTTCTTATAAAAGCCATAATCAATCATTATTGAAGCTGAACAATCCAGAGTTTAAGTCTCTGCCTCCAGGGTCAATTTGACCCAAGGACAGCAGGAGGTTTTTAGCGAGCATCCGTTTGCTGTGAACACCGTTTGTGAGCTTCTTTAGATATATATAAACATTGCAAGTTTGGTGGAATTTTTTTCCTTCCCTGAAAAATAAAAATCATTTTTGAGACTTTGGTGTGTGTGTGTGTGTGTGTGTGTGTGTGTGTGTTGGGTGGGGTTCTAGCTTGAAATTATATTGAACTCTGAAGACTCTTGTTAAAACAATGTCAAGTTAAAAAAACATCCAGTTTTACAAGCATCGTTTTAGTGCAGTGGTTTCAAAACCTAATAAGATAAAAGTAGGAATTGTGGCATTTGTTGTTTTAGAATTAAAAAAATGTTTTAGATGTTTTTTTATTTTTCCTAGAACAGAAAATGTCAGACTTCAGGGATTTTTTCTTTGTTACCCTAGTGTTCTTCAATTGATCGGCACACCTGTTTTCTAACGAATTTCTGATTTTAATTGATTAAGTTGATAGTTTTAGTTTCCGAGTTGGTCTTGAACGCAGCACAGATCCTTGTGTGTAGTGGCTGAAAAGCGGCTTTAATCTGAATTTACAGTAGAGGGAGGCTGATGTTGCCAGCCTGCCGTGGACCGAGTTTATGCTTCAGATCTCTGATTTAGGTGGAAAACCTTTTTAAGCAACTTTCTCACATACTAAATTCTTTAATAATGCATTTAAAAGTTTAGACCTATCAACATTTTTCTATATTTTTTTAAACCTCAAGAAAAAGTGGATTAAACTTTTTAGTCGCGTGAGAAGCAAAGGATGGAGACGCTTCTCCGCATAACTCCGCACTCTCTGGCTCTGGTGCTGACGCAGATTTCCAAGAAAAATGCGAAAGACTCGTCCTCGCCGAGCAACAAGGTGGAGGTGCCTGAAAAGTCCCAGGAGCAGAATCATCTCACCGGTTACGAGGTGTTTGCGAGCTTCAAAACCGTCAACATGCAGCATTTCTGGAACAAGGCGCTGACAGACGCCCTCTCGGAGGTCCTCTTCCTCGGCTGGATCGATGAGCAGGTGCTGCTGGTCCAGGGCGGAGAGGTTCACCTTCAGGTGCTCAGGGACGCGTGGACCAGAAGGACCCTGAACGCACCACAGGGTTTTGACATCAAATCCATAGGTGGGTGAAGGGTTTCCTGCAACTCCTCTTTCTTTTCTTTTTTTTAATATAATATTCATATTTAGATTTGGTTTTTATTCCTCCTTTAGCTGTCAGTGTTCAGGTGAGGAAAACTTACTCAAGTTTACAAAGAAAGACAAAATTTTCAAAACTGATATAATTGAGGTATGTATCAAATCGAAAAGATTAAAGTAATTTGCTAAATGTGTAGGAATAAAATAAATAACATAATGATAGTCTATTATATGGAAGAGGATTAGGGTTTCAGAGCAAGACAATTTTTTTTCCTGAGTTCTGACTTTATTCTCAGAATTCTGAGATTAAAGTCAGAATTTATGAAAAAAAAAAGTTTTGTTTTGTTTTGTTTTGTTTTTTTTTTTTTGCTTAGTGGCCCTAATCCTCTCCTGTACTACTATGCAGCTTTGCTTCAGATATGGTTTTAGATGTTGTCAGAATAGATGCACTTTAAACTTTACTTTTAAATGTAAGATTTGAGCCATTTGAAAAAAAGAAAGCTGCCAGAAAGGCTATTGTATTTTTTTGTAAATAGGATTCAGTGGAAAGATTATGAATAATTTAATAATTTGTCTAATGTGGATTGTTCTTTGATGGACCTTTGGAGAAACAGAGTTTCATTCTGACCATGTTGAAGACCTAAAAGTCAGTATGTTACTGGACTACTGGTTTGTGAACAGCATTTAAGAGGAAGTCTCCAAAATGTCTCAAAAGGCATTCTGCAATTTAAAAAAAAAATTGATTATTTTTTGCATGAGGGATTGAGGTTATCAATCTAAACATTGTAAAACAATTTGTGCAACAAGCAACTTTGCTACTTTCAAAGTAGTTACAGTCAAGGTGGATGTCTGAACACATCCCAGTTTTTTTGCAAGCGTCTCCGAAATATATTTTGCTTCCAAAGGTTGTATCTTAAATCACAGCATAAACCCCAGCACTGGGACTGGGATGGATCTCTCTTGTTTTTGCCAGTCTGATGACTGATTTTGCAGCTGTGATTTAAAAGGTCTTCAAAGGAGCCCATGAGTCAAGCTTGAAACCAGTCACAGCTAGTCAATGTGAAAAAAAAGGGAGTTCAGGCATCATCTCACCTTGTGACCTCACCTGCTTCAGAAAAACGTTAGCTGACTCGTTCATCTGAAGGCATTCAGGTTCCAGTTCTGTTCCAGTTCAACATTCCCGCACTCATTCTCCTCCTCTTCTATCAAAGCCATAACACATTTATTGCGATAAGACAGGTTGGGACGATTCAAGGTTTTGTTTAAACTAATGCAGCCTACCTCACACTGCCTAGTCCTCCATTTGTGTGGCAAGACAAGAGACAGACCTGCAGTGTATCAGAGTGTGTGTCTGTTAGCAAAATATCTCATGAGTCACTGGACAAGTTTAAACAACAATAGCAAAAAGTAATTATTGGGTGTACATTAATAACCTTTGGAGTTAATCAAATTCAAGCTGTCTGCTGCAGCCAACCTTACAAAAACACTAAAACATTAAAGATAATGACATAATATTTGGTGTGGTAGTAACCGCAACTGATCCTCAACATACATTTTGAACTCTAACAATATGTGCAAAATCATTGTTTAAAATTGGGCCATTAACTGTTTGGAGTCAACTTTATCTGAACCGTGAAACTTTTAGAGAAAAAAATCATTGTCTGTACGTCAGTACGTTGGAATTAACCCATATCAAGATGGCAGTCATACACAGTTGTACTTAGGAAGCTAAAAATGGCTACAATTTAGTCGATAAACAAGTTAAAAATAGATTAATACCTCTTTAGTAGTTGTTAGATCATTTCTTATTGTTGTATTTTGTGTCTGGGCAGGACAGCTTCATTTGTACCACTGAAGCAAACACTGATAAGAAGTGGAATGTTTGTCTTATAGCTAATAACTCACCAATGTCTTTAAAGCCTAAACCAGACAGAAGCAAAAGGGGTAGAATTCTGGGTTAGTTCAGAATTCTGCAAGAGGAAGTGTTTTTGTGAAATTTGAAATGTTTAATAGTGTGGTAGTCCCACTAAACCGCTGAGTGGATTTTATTGAACTTCTCAGAAAGCGATCATTGTATGTACTTATACTTATTTATGGAGTCAATCTGATTCAGGATGTCCAGTACACTAAATCGACCTTAGCAAGCATTAAGATGACTACGACTATGAATAGATCTCATCAAGTCATTGTGACTTTCAAAAACTAGCACATTTTAAATTTTGCAACTTCGAAATAGGGTCCAGTTATTAAAGTTTTGTGAAACAATATAGTCGACATGTTCCCACAACTGCATTTTTAGTAAATCCTGAACTTTGTCTGAGAATGTTGCATGAGGACTGAAAGCCAAATTGCAGCTGGATTATTACATTCATAATCATCTTTTCTTAAAAAAAAAAAGGGGGGGGGGGGGGGGGGTTCAGTTGTGGAGAAACCAAATCTGTTTTAGTCAACAGTTCAATCTGATTAGCTTAGACCAAACAATAGACTGGGAGGAGTGTGCGCTGCTTAGGAAGGAAAAGTGCAGCATTTGTTCAGGAAAACTCAACCCGTGTGTTTCCCTGCTTTCGCACAGCTCTCCGCTGGAAGGAAAGGGAGGGTCTCCACAGAGAATTGGGAGAAATGCTTGACTCCATAGTTTGCTGCATACATCCTATGTGGCATGTATGTGTTTTTTGACCATTGAGATGACAATCTGTGCGTCTCACTGTCAAAGCTCTGAGAAAGAGACAGAGTTTGACTGATGCTGTGTTGAGGGAAACATTAGCCACTGGAGGGCAGACCACTGGCAGCAAAGCTCCACTTCTGTGGGACCAACTACAAACGAGAATTCAAGCAGCTGAAAATAGAATTACTACATCTTTGGTTCTCATACCTGACTTAGTTCAGTGTTGGTTGTGGGTCTCTTCTGAGTGGTTTCATTTCCTGCAAGTAGATTTTAGTTAAAGTTGTTTTGTGGTTTTTTGGTTATAAAGAAGCATTTGTTACACCATTTAGTCATGTGTCATCATAAAGCAAGTAGACTCCAACAGACACATGTGCACAAACACACACTCAAGTTTGTATTTTTATCCTTATTAGGACTGTTCTATTCATTGCCAGTAGTTTCTATAGCATAACCCCGACTCATTACCCTAAACTTAACCTAATTCACTCCTTAGTCCTAAACCTAACCCCTGACCGCAAAATGGAGTTTCACCATATCAGTACACACATACACACACATATACACATGCAGGTAAATGCATTAATGTCTGTCTTGTATGGCAACTGGCACTAAATACAACAGTCTTATGTTCGTGTAATGTTTTTGTCACGTAGTGTTTTAGGAACATGAATGTTTGGTTGTTAATCAGTTCGGTCCTGATGTCTGATGGACTAGATTGGATTAAGGATGTAATCTGATACAGTCCAATACCATCTGCATGTATTTGTATTTGTACTCATAAAACTGTACCACAATATCTACATACTTGATCTCTTAATGTAAAAGGTGCTTTTAAGCATGAATGGAGGAGGTCCAAGGCAGATGAGATTATCAAAAGTGTTTTTTTCTTGTACTGTAATAGCTTTTATTTTTATTTTTTATTACTTATTTCTTATTACTTTATTATTGATTTTAGTATATTATATTGCAAGTTATATTGTTTTTTTTTCTTAAACTTATTCAATTAATTTAAAAACAAATACTATACATACAACAAGCAATACAAATCACAAATAAAATGAAAGGTGGCAGAAAGAAGAAAAGATTCTTATTAACATCTGCCCCTTTGTATTGTTGTATTGTTTGAAGGCAATATTTGATGTTGTTTCATATTTTAAATGTTTTGGTACGGTTCAAGCTTTTTGCAAACAAAATGTGTCACTTTGACCATCAGTGTGTTGATTGTTTTGAAAATGTGAAGTTTGAGTTGACCGCTGCATTAAAGCAATCAAGAAAACTGTAATTAAGCAATCAGGTGGTAAAGGAGGAGTAAAGTTTTTTTTTTTTTTTTTTTTTTGGCCATCCTTATCAACACTCCTCGCCGGCTGGTGGCAGTACCACACCATAAAGTTTGTTAAATAAGCATTGCCTGACAAAGAAGAAGTCATTTGTGGGTATTTCAAAGCCAACGTTGACAAAAAAAAGCTGCAAATTGTGCTCAGTGAGGTTGTCAAGAGGAGGGACAAAATTTTGCATTTTGCTCACTGTGGAAAAGACAGCTGTTGTTATTTTCTATTCGAGGAGTGAACACAAAAAGTGAGCTCCTCTGATTTGTAAACACATTTTCAAAATTGTGGTAAGACGTGTTATGGTATTGAATATTTTAAATACTACTTTATCAGTAAGTTTGTTAGAAAACTTCCTGTTTATTAGTCTCCCATGGGGCATTTTGGTATTTTAATTTATAGAATAGAATAGAATAGAATAGAATAGAATAGAATAGAATAGAATAGAATAGAATAGAATGGCTTTTATTGTCCCCCCAAGGGGAAATTCAGGTGTCACAGCAGCATCAGTACAGAGGTTCACACACTAGTTTACAAACTATAGACAATGCACACAAAACAAAATTACCA
>JAUBOC010000127.1:10849250-10859593 GCA_032275365.1 Anablepsoides cearensis | reverse complement strand
AATAATAATAATAATAATAATAATTATTATTATTATTATTATTATTATTATTATTATTATTATTATTATTATTATCAGCTAAAAAACTTGTCAGATTTATTTTTGTTTAAGCTACAGCACAGAATCGAGTGGATGAGGGAGCTAAAGTGTCAAAAATATATGTGCCATTTTAACAAGCTAAAATTCAACAGAGTTTATGGACAGCTTATCGTGAAAACGATATTACAACTTTATCATGAAACTTATGATATATAAACACAAAAAATATACCTATGATTATTTACATCACAAAGGATATTTCTTTGATGTAGGAGAAAATTGTTTGAAAAGTTGGCACCAAGAAGCCAGAAAAAGATATGAGAAATTATCCACATTTGTACAATTTACTGCACTATGACCATAAAAACACAACAATTATGGCAAACTACTTTGTTTTAAATTGGCATGTGACAAACCGAGGCATTATCACCACCTATTGGACAGGAGTGTGAAAAGCAAGGCTGAAGAGTTTAACTCTGTGGTGCATAATTGTACGATCCAAACCGGTGCAGGTGAAAAAGTCCAAAGCTTTTGCACACACTGAAACTGTGTCAAATCCACATGGTCTGGTTTGAGACAATAAGTGTTCACCCTGAGCTGAACTTTGCTACACAAATTTTATGTTTTGTCTGGACTTCAACCCCAAAATAACTGCTGTCAAACTGAGCAAACCGCAGCGTCAGGGGGTCATTTTGGTTCAAAATAAACATTTATTTAAACAACACTTAAAATGTTGCCATACCTTGTGAGTATTTATGATGAAATAATAATAAGCTATTTCAATTTACAATGTGAAGTCTATAACAAAGACACATTCCCACTCTGTTGTAAGTGTTTGTAAGAAAGGCAGAGAGAAAACTCTAAATATATGTGACATGAGGCAGAATAATGCAAAATTCTTCAGCGTAAGTATGGAAACAAACTTAACTAGTACACACACAATTACCATTTGGACACCCAGGAGACACAACTGTAATTATACAATTTAATATTAACATTAATATAACCAAATTAAACAAAAAAATAATAGGAAACCATATACAACTTGTCACAGTGTGTGGGCTAAACCCACACTGAGCAGATTGAACACAAGGAGCTTCAATAAAGTAAACTAAACTTTATTGTTATAAGAAAAATAAAGGCTGTCACGGCATCAAAACTTACAAAAACTGAAGATCTGGCACAGAAAAGTACAAGGAGACTCAAGAAACCTCAGGAAGAACCGAACATGGTGTTAAAACACAAAATGTTCCACTGAGAAGTAGATGAAGAAGAATAAATGGACTGATGCTAACGAGGAAATGGGAGACAGCTGAACCTAATGTGATCGAGGAACAGGTGTGTGTTTGTGTCATAACTGAGGAGAAGATATTAAACACAAGAATCCTAAAACAGAAAATAAGCCATAAGAGCTACAATGGGTTTAAGTTTAACAATAAACACATATTATTAAAAAGCACTGATCCTGACACAGATATAGAACAAGGTTTAATTTAAAAGGGTTTGCCACCTCTACACAGACCCACTCTAACTCATGGAGAGGCAAAAGCACAAAAAAAGGAAACAGTTTTGATAAGAAAGTGAATAAAAATAGTCATTAGACCCATGGAGTGAACTGATGTCACCTTTTAATTAAATTTATGTGACACTGAGATTCCTCTCCTGCAGGTCATGAGTCTGGCCAGACTTTATGACGGAACACGATTGTGGCTCAATTTACAGTCAGAGTGTTTTCGATGTGCAGCCAACAGTTCATTACACAGACAAATATATCAAATGAACGTTACATAACAAAGAACAATGTTTTTTTTTTTTTAAATGGGATTTGTGGACATTCTTCAAGTTCCTCCATCAGATGGTTTTAGCCATTTTTATTCACAGGAAATTTAGCTATTTAATTTTAGGTCATAGCCCATGAATTATTATAAACAAAATAACAATGCTATTTTGACATAAATAAGCTGAACATGTCCACATTTCATTTCCCTATTCAAGCATTGCTTAAAACTTTTCAAATAAAACAAAAATAGCCAACCACAACATGTGTAGTGAGAGTAGAGAGCAGGCGGAAGAGAGCCTGGAGAGGTGGAAGGGTGTGTAAATAAGAAGAAGACAGGTGTAACAAAGAGGAGTGGTACTGAAGGTGGATGAGTTCAAGTATTTGGATCCAACCTTCTAAAGCAACGAGTAGATGAAGCCTCTTTGTTTTCTCTTAAATAAAAGGAAGTGTAACATATGTGCATAACTTGACATTCATGGTGAGCTAAAATGTTTGGGATTCCCCCCACCAAAAAATAAAATAAAAATCAGAAGTGTACTGTATATATAGCAGAACCTGAAGGATGTACTTTAGTAAAGAGAATGAAGTCATAGTACATCAAATCCACAGTGGTGCTGCTGAATTTCTGAAGCTGTGACATTTGGCTCCTCTGAAAGCAAACACCTGCAGCAAATTGACCTCAAAATCCATCCCTCAGAGACACTTTGCTGCCGCTTCTGGTTTACTTCTCTGTGATTTTTTTTTTTTTACTTCAGCAGCACAATAACTGAAAACACAGCACAGAGTTTGGCAAGACCAAGTATGATGCTAACGAGTGGATTTAAAACATGTTTCCTGAAGAATAAACTGAAACGCTCTACACTTTGACTGCAAGGAGTTGGTGTTTTCTTTAGCCTTTAATAAGTTTGTTAAAAAATTATCCTTGGCTTCTATAAATACCGTCAGGAATAGCTAGGTGACAAAAGCTACCACATGTTTAATAATTGAGCAATGCGTGGCAGGTGGGCAGAGCACCGGAGGTGCTGACTCAAGGTTTCTGCAGCTCCAGGAACAATCGCGCTCCAGGACAAACAGTCAGCTCTGCAGGCACAGCTGCAGCGTCGGAGCTGAAGCGGGAATCCTGAGAAACTCTTCGGAAGCTTTGTGGCAGGAGCACTCTGCCCGGGAAAATCCTGTCTGAGACAGAGAGCTGCTTTCTTACAAACACACTCTCACACAATGTGTATGTATGAACAGTGGTGGACAGTAATGGAGTTCATTTACTTGAGTACTGTACTTAAGTACATTTTTTAAGTATCTTTACTTTATTTGACTAATTATTTTTGGGGGTACTTATGACTTTCACTCCAGCTTTCAAAGACAAATATTGTACTTTTTAACTCCTCTACATTTCTAGGAAGCTTTTAGTTACTTGTTACTTCTGGTTCAGCATAGCTTTGTAATCCACTGTTGCCATTTTTCTTTCTTGAAATGCCGCACTATGTTCCTCACAAGGGGAACCAATCACAGTCATAGCTCACACCTGGGATAGATTTGGAATTACATCATCTTCATTAACGGTCGCGAGCTGAGCTCCACCTTCATTTCAAACAGAACCCAGCAATGGAGACGGTTGAAGAGAGCAGAGAAACCATGACCATATATCTCAGCTAAATGTTTGAGATTTTAGGACTGAAAATAGTTTGTATCAGTTTAAATGTCTTCTGTGTTCACCTGGATAAACTACATTTCTGCATTTAAGAACTCACAGCTCACTTTATCGCATTTTTATGCTGAAGTCTTTACAGGTGGTGAGTTTGTAGCAGAGTGGTCCTACAGGTCGATACATCAGGTGGTTTCTGAGAGTTACAAGGTTCTATAAAACCACTCTGAAAACAATACAGCAATGTACTGATATTAGAAAACTTAATTTGTACTTTTGAATACTTAAGTCCTTTTAAATGCAATCTACTTTTGAATACTTAAATATTTTCAAAAGTAAGTACTTTAACTCGAGTAGATTTTTGACCGAGTAACTTTTACTTGTAGTTGAATAAATTTGACCATGAGTATCAATACTTTTACTCAAGTACTGGAATTGAGTACTTTGTCCACCACTGTGTATGAACACAATGTAGCTCACGTCAAGCACACACATACACAAAGTGGAGGAAGGGGTGAACAGGGCTAAAACTTACTGTATTGTTATGTATTTAACAAACTATAGGCAAGTCATGTGAAATCTAACAAGCATCTTCACAAAAACATAATTATGACATGATTTTTTTTTAAGTTTGTTCCAGCTGTAGTTTTTAACAGTGACTGATCAGCCATGACAGTCGTAGAGTATGAAGTATGGAAAAAAGGGCGGAAGTCCTCATCCAGACTGAGGTAACGGCTAAAAAAATGATTTATTTTGTTTGTTCGTTTTTAGTTTTACAAAATAAAATCTCTCTCAAACACTTGACAGAATGCTATATTAGCTAATGTTAAATGCACACTGGGAGTTGAGTAAACTTTTGTATTGAATATGTGCATCATCAGCACCATTAGAGTATACATGGTCAGTTTCAGTGGGTCTAAGCACAAATACTGTTGGAACACTTGGCACTCCTATAGTAAAACACATTATTCTAATATTTTGACTTTAAAACATATTTATGTTTTTGTTTAATTAAAGTTGGTCTGAGTTACATTTCTAGTCTATTAAGCTTTTGTAGTTTGCAGACAGGAAGTGTTGTGTTATTGGGATTTTTTGTAAAATAAACAAAGGAGCTAAGGCAGAGAACCGCGGTTTTTTGCCTGTTGTTCTACTGAAATTTAACAATGAATCTGGGTCCAGATCAGGTTTCACTTGGGTCCAGATTCAAACTGCAGTCCACCATTTGGGAATCCCTACAGACTAATGGGTGGATGTGAGTATTTAATCTGTCAAAGTTTTACAGCAGAAACAGAGACATGAACTATGCAACTTTTGCAAACATCAGTCAAGATCAAGTCACTAAAATATTTTCCTCCAGGTAAAGATAGTCATCGTGCTTTGTTTGTCACAGGCCACAGAAATCTCCTTTCTGGTTTGACGTTGGCTCAAACTTGAACAGTTGAACTCTGACAGCTCTTAAAGGGGCCATGCTTATGCTCATTAAATAGGTGTCATGTGACCAATATTTGCCATAATATTCTCTGGCCTGCGAATAAATCAGTGAACACTAGACTAATAGGGAGATGAATCTTGTTTTTAAAAAAAAGTCACTCCTGAAGAAACGATGTGCAGCCTTCGGACACTTGCGCTTGTTTAGCTTTCGCTCTGCATGTGTGCGAGGATTTTATGAGAACAGTGATTTGGAAGGAAGCATGAATGACTCTTGAGTGAGCGTAGCAACGCGCACGCTCGCACATGTGTGTGTTTGCGTGCACGCGCGTGTGTCATCTCCAGCTGAGCAGCAGGATGCAGACAACCAGGAAGAGATAAGCCAGGGTGAATGGAGGGAGCTTTGCAAGTGTGTTTGTGCATTTATGTGTGTGTGTGTGTGTGTGTGTAGTTAGTGTGTGAGCTTGCTCGCATTTGTGGGGAAATCACTTCACAAAGACCTGGAAGTGTGTGTTCCCCTGTCTGCCAGCGCGGGACTCAGAGGAGATAAGCAGACAGCCAAATACCCCCCCCTCTCGTGTTTTCCCAGCAAAAACAGGAGGTGGAATACCAACCACTCAGACCGATGCCACAGGGTCAGGTCTGGAATGAGATGGGCTTCCAGGTCTTACAAGCAGCAACAGAGAAACACTAAACTATCTACACACAATGACAATATAAAATATACACAAAGGTTGTAGAAAACTCAATTACTTTACAACTTCTGCTGGAAAGTCCGGTTTATGTGTGCAAGCAAGGTTTACGTTCAGCTGTAAATTAAAATGTTTACACTTATGTCCGTGCTTGTGTTCTGCAGACACAGGTTGTTAAACATCTGTGTGCAGCTCTTCAGATTATTAAGACTGCAATTAGTTAAAAGGAAAATAAATGTGTGCACAAAAGAAATACTAAAACAGAAGTGGCAAAAGAAGAAATGCTCAAAATAAAAGGTAGAACAGAACAGAAATGACTCAGCACATCCATAGAGGTAGATGAGGTTCGCTGATTTGCAATCAAAACTGCCTAACTCTAACCCTGCCCTAGTTGTGATAATACTGGAAAGAAGCATGAGGCAAATCTTACAAAATGTGGCTTAAATGTATTTGTCAGGAAGAATTTCAGGGCTGTAATATGTGTGTAAGGGGTCCATAAGGTTCCCACATATGCACCTTTATAATCATTCTTCTGGTGCTGCAAAGTGCTTTACGATATTGACCCATTCACACACATTCAGTACTTTTTATTATATAATTTATGCAATAGATACTCTCCTGCACAAGAAAGCATATTAGGGGCAATGGGGTTTGCAATGTGTTGCCCAATGATGTTTTGGGACACTGCAGAGGCTGGAGCTCCACCACCAGACTACCTCCACAAAGCCGCCCCAAACTGTGGGCTTAAAGTTACCTCTCGCTTGCTGAAAATGACAACAGTCGTGATTTGTTACAAACAAGATGAATGAATTCTTAGCACAAAAGGTAAGTGTGTTTGAATTTCTTTGTTGTAACAATGCTTCTTGACAATAAAACTTATACTACTTAGAGGTACCTGATTGGCAACACCTGCAGTACCAGAAGATGAAAACAAGTGTCTATAGCAACAGCAAAATAACCTGTTTGACAGAGATTTGGCAAATTTTTCATGTGCGCAACCCACATACTTATCTCTACTGCTCATCAAACAAATGCACGTTCCTTACAAATGTGGCAGAATTTAAAAGGGGAATTAACCAGCTTTCCATCAATATAGGATTTATTGCCAAGAAGCCTTGCTGCAACAAAGATATAAACTTCCAAACACAAGTTTTTTTTTACTTTTTGTGCTAGGTTTATGTCCCTTCTACCTCCTTCTCAATTTTTCTTAAACCATTTAAAACTGCTGTTGTTTTGTTGTTATGTTTGTTGTTGTTGTTGTTGTAGTATGTTGTTATTGGGTATGTGTGTGTGTGTCAGGGAGTTGGTATATGCATTCTGTTTCATATCTTGTCAATTTCCCTTCAGGTGTGTTGGCTTAATCCATCCATCCATCCATCCATCCATCCATTATCTATACCCGTTTCTTCCTTTCAGGGTCACGTGGGTCACTGGTGCCCATATCCAGCAGCCACAGTGCGAGGGGCGGGATACACCCTGGACAGGTCGCAAGTCCATCACAGGGACACAGTGTTGGCTTAATGTCCAAAACTAATATGATTTATTATTATTCCTAGTGTTGTGAATCATTGCTGTCATCTAGTTACCTTATTCAACTCACTGAAGTGTGTAAAATATAATAAAATAGCCCATTTTTTATTTCTGTATGCATTTGAGCGCCGAGCGTCCTGCCATGAAACAACATATAAAGTTTCAAAAGTAGCTCTGCTTGAAGAAATGCAGGCGTCCTGTCACCTTGCATAACTAAGTTTTAAACAAAGGTTTTGTGCAATCTGTTAGCACTCACGCTCTAAATTGACCCTAGGTGTGAGTGAGAGTGTGAATGGTTGTTTGTCTCATTTGTCTCTATGTGTCCCTGTAATGGACCAGTGACCCCCATGACCCTGAAAGGAAGAAGCAGGTAACGATGGATGGATGGATGGATGGATGGATGGATGGATGGATGGATGGATGGATGGATGGATGGATGGATGGATGTTTAGTGCTCAAATTTATGTCTTGATGGCTGACAGCACACCCGTTACCACCTCACATTCAAGCTCAATATCTGTAAAACTGACTTAATTATAATTATTTTTTGTGTTCGCTAATGTTGATTAGTCGTGGCAGCCATCTTGAATTTGGTTCATTTAGAAAACTAACGACCAACCTAAATACTGTACACGCACAACCACCTTAAAAAGAGTCAATAATGTTGCAGAACCATGTCATGTTGAGCTTATAGTCACAATAGCTTTATCTTGTTTAAATGGCATTAAAATTAATCTACAATTGCAACTTGGCTTTTGGCTGTTGGTATATATATTTATATATATGCTCAATTTATATTAAAAATATATATATTTTTTTATGTAGGCCTATGCCTAATTTTCTGGAAAATGCTTTTGGACTTTATGATAAATATTTTATGTGCAGAGCAAATAAAAACACTACCAACATTTTTTTGATTATTATTTTTACCTAAACTCACTCAGACAGTCAAACCTATGTAGACTTACTGTCTCCTTGGAAAGTGCTGGGATTACATCCAAACACACACACACCGTGTGTTTTTAGCACAAGCCACAGAGTTATGTATCAGCGTCAAGTCACCTACAGACCAGAGTAAGTTGCTCACTGGCCAGGATCCATGGTTGTTAGTTTTATGCTGTTTTATTATTTTTTTGATATGTGGGAACTGGGGAATGCATGCCCAGTACCCAGCTTTAGGACAAGTTTTTATCAGTTGGATGTGTGAGTTTTGGTTACAAAAACACTCTCAGACAACTCAGCACAGAGGAGAGGAGAGTTTTGCATTCTTCTGCAGAGGAATGTAAATGTTGATGGATTAAAATGCAGTTAAATCCTCTCTTTAGGTGTTGAGTCCTGACAAACACTTTAGGAAGACAAGAGATTTATAAGTAAAATTTAAAAAAGCCACTGAAAATCAAGTTTAGCTCAAAGCTTTGTGAACAAAAATTCATCTGTGATGGAGTGATGTGGTCAATAATTTCATGTTGATGCTGCTGACCTGAGCTCTTTTATTTTGCTGCAGGCTCAGCAACATTTAACAGGGTTTTTACCCTCTTTCACTGTTCTCATCACAAATAATCTAGTCAGATATTAAAACTGACTGCCGCAGCACTATCTGCTCAAGTGTCATTTATTCTAAAAGGACACAAAAAATGATTAGAAAAAAGTTACATCAGAATCAAGCAATCAATGGAAGCTGAGATTGCTGTTTGTTTCTAACAGCTTTTTCTTCAAAGGGGAAAACAAACTAATCACACAAAATGATCATTATTATTCCTTCAAAATGTAACAAAAAAATCTACTTTTCCCACGTAGTGTTACTGAACCTCGTGTATTCTGTCAAAATCAAAAGTGAAAATGTAAAGACACAAATAACCGTGTCAAAGATCAGACACAAAAAATGGTTGAAACCATAAGTCTAGATTACTATGGACAAATAAAATAAATCTTTAAGCTTTGTTTCAGAAAATGTAATGGTGATGCCCTAAAATATTCAGATGATTCACACATTTATTTGATGAGCAAAAACAAAACTTTTAATGCTCTACTTGTATATCTTAATTATGTGTTATCAAATGTAAAACCTTTTGGCATTAGATCAAACTTATTGCTCATATACCACAGTGTTTTAACATAATTTAACTCTCCCTCTCTCTCTGTGAGCGCGCGAGAGAGGGAGAAAGATGATGCACTTCATTCCTGCTGATTCTCATCTCCACTCATGTCTGATTTAACATCTGCACACAATCAGTAGCTGCTTTTGTCAGACCGGCACGAGCAGTTACCAATTCATCCAGGTGATGCACGCGCTGCACGCGCGTGAACAGTGCAACCTAAACCCGGCTTAGCGCGAGCTTCACTGGGCTGCACGTGGCGTCCATCTGCGGGATCATCACCACAAACACGGACTTATCTCTGATGAAGTGGAGGGGGGCTCTGGACCAGTGCGCGCGCGCGCGCGCGCTCGCTCTGTCATCACTCATCCACACGTGCCTCATCAGAGCCAGATGTGTCAGTGCGGCCAGACGCAGAAGCGACATCACTTCTGGGATCATTTTGAAACTGCAGTGAAGTGAAAACGTGACTCACCAGCTTTGCACGGATCCTTGTAGTCAATCGTCTCCACTCTCTCCTCCTCATAATAATCAAAGTCTGGCTCCTCGTAGTCGAAACAGTTAGAAATAGTAACTTTGCCCCAGAAAGTCAAGCCCGCGAGCACCAGCGTGATCCAGCGCATCTTAGCAGCCAGTGCCAAGGGCACTCGGGCCATCTGAGAACCGAAACAACCAAATAAAAGGCCTCTCTGCGCGTCTCCTTTACTCTCAGGAGGTGGGCTGTCCTCTCTCCGAAGGAAGCGGAGACTTTTATCGGGTCATGGTGGTGATCTCTGCCCTCTCCTGCGGTCTGCTCCCTGGGTAGCTGCGGTGAGTTACTCCGCCCGGAGATCCGTCATGGTGGGATCGCTCTGATGTTGGTCCCTGCGCGTGTCAGTCAGCAAGGCGCCCGCTGAGGAGCTCCGCTGTCCTCCGCCGTCGTTTAGCAGGTGAGGCTGGGACATAGACAAGAGGGAGAGAGGAGCGGTGGGATCAGGACTGGGTGGTCTCCGAGCGTAAAGACGCACGGCGGTGCCTCTGCTGCACACAGAGGAAACATCCGTCCTGAATATTTCTGCCCATCATCTCTCTCTCTCTCTCTCTCTCTCTCTCTCTCTCTCTCTCTCTCTCTCTCTCTCTCTCTCTCTCTCTCGCTC
>JAUBOC010000127.1:10822529-10840037 GCA_032275365.1 Anablepsoides cearensis | reverse complement strand
ATCCAGCTGCACAGCACCCAAAACAAAAATGAACAGTCGTCCAAAAAAAGTTACTTTAACCCCAGAAAGGCAGGAATTAAAGCCAAAAAAAGAGAAAATCTCAATAAAAGTAACAGAGCTACTCCAACGTGCTGCCACCCTCAGCGGCGCAATTCTAGATTCTAGAATTCTAGAATTCTAGAATGTTAAGGTTAAACTCAGTGTTAGTAAATGTAAAGTGTTTTAAAATGATGGAAACAGAGCTGTGTGTGTCTTGCCTTCTGTGTACTGCAGATATGTTTCCTTTTAGAGAGGCTGCAGAAACGTGCAGCAGTGTGTTTGTGTGTGTGTTTAATGTGTGTGTGAGTAAGTGTTGGGAGAATGTTGAATTTTGAAAAATCACTGCAACCCTCCTGCTGTGAAGCAACATCACCTTTTATTTATTTATTTATTTATTTATTTATTTATTTATTTATTTATTTATTTATTTATTTATTTATTCATTTATTTTTGTCTTGTTATGTAACAATCTGTATATTTTTTACTTTTGGAATCTCAAGTTTTTTAGACTCAAAATAACAGATTCTAAAGTCTGTAACACAGGTCTATATAAAAAGTTGCCAACATTAAAGGTGAAAATAATCACCAGTAAACCCACAAACTTTGTTTATGGTGGCCACAATAGCTGTTTTTGTGATGCATCATAATATAAATGCTTTGTAGTTTGCTTTCCTGATCTTTGGCCTCACCTGCTTTTTTAGAAGTAACAAAAAAAGAGAAAAGCTGTTTTTCGTGTTTTTTTCTCTTGCATAAGAGATGAAAACAGTGAATTATCATTTTCTTATTTGTTTCTGTTGGTTTGAGAAGCAGGTCTGTTTTGGGGAGTCAGTCCTGTTCTGTTTCCTTTAGTGACAAAGTTGTCTGACCATCAGCACTCTGCTGTCATCTGCAGGATTTATTCAGTTCTGACAAAAATGAAACAAATCACACTGGGTTTACAAATCATCATCTGTGTAGTTTTGATTCTCTGAGAAAATAAAAAAAATACATTTTTGCTTGAAAATCATATAAATATCAAGAAGACTTGAACTTGAAACAAAACAACCTTTAGGTTGGGTCTTTTCATTATACAGCAATATTTGAGTCACATTACACATGCAAAAGGTCTTCCACTTTACTTTTATAAAACAGTTGATTGTAATTTCTAAGATGACTTTTTATCGATTTGTATTAATTTAATTGTGACCCTAAACAGGATTAAGTGAGTACAGAAAATGAATGAAATTTTCTGTTGGACAAAAGTTTTTTGTTTTTTTTTTAACTAATAACCTGTCTTCTATAGACTGGTTCAAAATAAAGACAGTAAATAGACATGCATGCCATCTTTTCCAAATTTCTCTTCAAAAATATTGACTATTAAATCTATTGTAGTTGTGTAAAATAAGTTATTTACTTAAAACACAAATCCACTTAAGTTACAGCTTAAGTTCAACACAGAAATAAAGATTGTATAATTTGCTTGTTACCAATAATTTATAGAAAGTAATGAAACACATGTTTAAGATGTTTAGTTTTGGTAAAGTCTCCACATCTTTCTATACTAAAGTCAGGGTGAGGGTGTGTTTTGTATCAAGAAAGAAGCCAGTTAATCGTGTATAATTTAAAGAAGCAGGAAAGCATCTTCTAGACTGAACAAGTTAACATTTATTACTCCTGGTTGAACAGTTACAAGTTTAAAGTTTCTGCAGTTCTTCAATATATTTACTGGACTTCTGCTGCCACTCATATGTTTTATAAGTCTGACAAAAATCTGTTCTTGGTCGATCTGTAAAACATCACCTGTTGTCTAATGTAGGACCTGACTGAGGTTGACTGTTTGATCAGATTAATGTCCTCTTGGCTGTGTCCTCCTGCGTCCTCAGGCCTGAGCAGTTTGATCAATGGTATCGATGAGAAGATGCTAATAGCAGATGCAAATAGGAACAGTATGACTAATAGACAGAGGTTTGCATTGATCTGCAGAGTTAGCATCTGATGCTAAAACTGCTGATTCAACGGCATAGTTGGACTAAAAAGTGCCACCCTTGCTCAGTGTGTGTATAGGAGAATTCTGGGAAGTGATAAATTAAGGGACATTTTTACTTAAGGCCAAAGGACACAAAATTCTCAACCAGCAGATAGAAGTCAGATGTACGGCTGACTAAAAAGAAGAATTCAGGCACCATCTTGCCAGATGATGAATAAATGCTGATTCTATATATATTTATGTAAAAGAGAACCTGATTTAAAAACATACAGAAAATGTAGATACACAATTGTATGTCAAATTGAATGAAGAAGTGAACATATTCCATGTGGGTAATCCAAATTATGCCTTATTCCAAACAGCTTCTAATTCAGATGCTTAAATCATGTAGGAACAGTTTTATGATTCTTTCCTTATTATGTGTAAAGTTTGACATTCCTTTTTTCACATTTTGTTGATTCAAATTAAATTAAAATTAGATATTACTCCAAGAGTGTCTTTTCTCCCAATGTTTAGAAGATCATCTTTCTATGTTGAAAAAAAAACATCAACAAACTCTTTATTTTACCTTTTTGTATGCTCTTACAGAATAATGCAACTTATTGCAGGGTGTGTTAGAGCTCAGAATATGTGTTGGGAATGAATCTCAGCTACCACTACACCACGTTTTAGCTTAAAATCTGCAAAACAGACTGAGTTTTAGACATTTTAAGTTTTCATTAACTGTGGCCTCCATCTGTAAAGGAGTTAATTTCAAAAGTGAATCAGCTATAGATGTGATGATTGCTGTCAGAAAGGTCTGTTTTTACTAATAAACAGACTAACAAACACACAAGCAATGAAACAATTGCCTCCCTTTCATTGCAGTCATGTTCTTATAATTATTTACATATTATATTAATTTTAAGATCTCTCTTATTTTTCTACATTTTGTCAATTCAGGTTAATCTTACAACTGTTATCAAAAAGAAGACAGAATGAGTGGTGGAGATTTTTTGTTTGATTGTTTGTTTGTACACAAACTTGCATATCTTTCCTATTTATTTTTACTTTAAGCTCGGTTCCTCAGAGAGCCGTGCCTGCAGTTATTTGAACCAGAATATTTACTTAACTCCAGATATCCAAGCTAACTTTATTGTCTTAATACATGTGTTTTTTATTATTACTATTATTATTATTATTATTATTATTATTATTATTATTATTATTATCTCTCCAGAAAACATGGGATTTGTCTGGCTAAAAAAGCTTAGAAAAGATCATCATTCAGTGTTCATGTAGATGATCTGTGACAATAAACCAGTTCATGGATGTGTAATGGTGATAGCTCAGGGTTTGTTTTAAATCCTGCTGTCAGCAAGCCTGATTTTTTTTTTTTTTTATAAAAAAACTTTTATTGTGACAAATTTCTAATTATCACAAAAAAAAACACTTCAGGTTGAAACTCAAAGCTATATAAAAGTGTTTTCAGTGAATAAACTTTGGAGTCGCTGCAAAATGACCTTTGGTATTACAAGATAATATAATAAATAACTAATTTTCTGTAGATGATGCCATAAGACTTTTTGTTAGGTACGATCTTTCTTGGTTTGAGCCATCTTATATCTTAATGTATTCTGTAATAATTAATTCTTTTATCACAGTTTCAATATGTCTTTGGCAAATCTTGAAGACTCATTGCTACACTGTCATGCACCCTTTTGACATATCAAAAATAGTCAAATTTTCAATCAAATGTTTTTTTTTTTTTTTTTTTTTACAGATAACACAAACAATTTCACTTCTTAAGTGCTGAGCTCAGCGGTCAGTGATCCATCCTGTAATCTTAAAGCTGAGTTCACTACTGAAACCCTACTGAAAAGTGCAGCCAAAAAGAAAACAACAAATAATATATTTGCTTTTTATTCTCAGTCACAGGAACTCCTGCTTCTGTTCAATTCAGGAATCTCCATTAATGCCATCATGTGCTGCCGAGTTACGATGAAAAATATTCTACTCAGATGGTTTTTGTATTTCTCTTTGAAGCGGTTACTCTGAGCCAAAACAAAAGCAACAACAGTTTGACAACATAAAGTGAATTTTATTGATTGGGTCATTCTTTATGTTTAACATCTATTTATATAGTTTTACATTCAATAAACCTTTTTTTTCCTGTGTTCTAAGTGAACCGCATTCATAATGTTCACTGAAAATATTAGTGTTACAATAATATATCTTTGAAAATCAACTCCGTCTGCTGTGCCATGTTATTTCTCATGTAGTGCACATACAAAGGAATGGCTTTGATTTGTTTGACATGAACAGATTTTAATAAGTGTTAATGGTCTTTATAACTTGATTTTAGTAACAAAAGCACATATATCTTGCAATACCTACTTCATAAATACCAGTATATAATATGACAATCTTGTGCTAAAATCCAAACTGTGCTGTAGTTTCAAAAAACTCTTAACATCAATAACACACAGGGGAATGAACCTTATCAGATAAAATGCTTATATTATATTAATGACCCCAATTATCTCAGAGTCACGTTTTGCTATAATAAAAAACAGAGACATAAAGACTATTTTTTTTGTTTACAGTTGTTGGAAGTGAAAAGGTTTGTGTTTTTGTACTAAACCCTGAAGAAGCAAATGTTTTAAACAGGAGAAAAATTAAAGTTTATACAGACAGAGCTGTGTGATAATGATGAAAACAGCTTTTCCACACAATTAGTCAGTCTTTCATTGGTTATATAGATGGGTGCAATGGTTACGAAACACAATAAAAAATACAATAAATACCACAGAAATCAACATCGGTCTCACTGCCACCAAACTACCTGCAAAATCCTCCTTTGTCTCTCAGCGTGTGCAGGATATATTCAAACAATCTACAGGAGTCAGGAGGCAAACAATGTCACCAAATCGATTAGTGATGGAACGAAAGCCAAAAAAAGAGACAACAGACTCTCTTTCTAGTAGACGAACACGCAGAATGAATATATTACATCGGTGTGTGTGTGTGGATGCTCCGATCGTCAACGAGACAAACGCTTCAGAAGTTCAGAGTCTCTGACATCATTTTCCACCAGTCCATCAGCTCCTCCCGCTCCTCCTCCTTCCTCTCCATCAGGGACTCCAGCTCAAAGTCCACCTGGAAGAAAAACACCAGAGATAAGCCACAGAGCTGTCAAAATGTCCCCTATTATCACGCACTGCAATGAAAGGTGGATAATAATGTCATTTCTGTGCATCTGCTCGTCTGTTAGCAAAATATTTCTTGAACCATTAGACGGATTTCAATGAAACTCTTAGAAAATATTTACTTGATGTACATCTACAACTGATTCACTTTTGGAAGCATTCGGATTCAATATGGCTGCCACAGCTGATTAACATTAGGAAACACAAAGATAGCTATAGCACAGTTAGTTTTACAGAAACTGAGTTGACATTTGTCATGGTAGTAGATGAGAGTCATCCCCAGTATATAATTTGAGCACTAGCAGATCACATCTTAGGACATTTGCAAGCATGGCGCCAGGTGATTCTGATAGATAGTTGTACATAATAGATGTACATGCAAAGTTGTATGGATTCTACAAGCGAAGTCTTGCAAAATGAACATTTGAGCAATATTATAACTATGAAGAAATACTTTGTTTTCAATTTTATATATTTTTGGTAGTTAGTTACATGCTTGATAGAGAACTATAAACGATGACGCACCAAACTGTCCCTAGCAAAAAATATATATGGCATTTGCCCTGTCTTTCATTCATTTTTCTAAGTATAAACAATTTTGCACATTACTACAAACCCATTTTACTCTTATCTGGCCAAAACTAGGGAATCTGCATGTAAACTGTGTCATGATGTCGCTTAATTTAATCAATGTTTGTTCAAACTGAACTTTCTGCAGCCCCACTTAAAAAAATCAAGTATGATTTTGACTCCTCACCTCCTGTGATTATATGTCTGGTGGGACTAAGAAGCAAAATAAGGAGCAGCATGTTTGACTTGGGAAGTACCAAAAGAAGCACAAGTGGGATTTAGTTTGCTTGTTTGTTGTGTGTTCTCCCTTGTTTGTGTGTCTTACCCTCGTTGCAGGGCTGTAAGGAACGGCCACCTTCTTGATGACAGTCAGGTATCCTGGAGCAGAAGCTGCCACTTTGTAGTTCCCTGGAGCCAGGAGGCGCCAATAGTCTCCATCTTTGGCTATAAAATACAACGTTTGTCCATTAAAAATGAATGTAAGCAACACACAAAGTGATGACTCAATGCTTAAACTACGTCCCCTTCAAATAAACACACATGTTAAACACAACCACTAATGAGACGTAGTGCCAATTATGTCCACAAGGTGGCAACATTGGAGTATTTTATAGTTATATTTTTCTAACTGGAGGTTTCACTCCCATTTGTAGTAGAATGCATGAGCTGGTTTGGTATAAAACTGTGTGCATTTAAACAGAAAGTAAATACCTGTGGTGATGTCATGTTCAATGCCCTCCACAGAGATGGTGGCGTTGGAAATGGAGTTGCCCTGAAGGTCACGGACAAAGCCTTTGACGCCACGGTGAACCTGCACCAAACCCGCAAAACACACAAAAAGAAAACAAGATCCCGAGAGTCAGAGAGGACATGATACAGTTTTGAGTAGTCTAAAATGATGGGCAGGAAATTTGAGATGGATGTAAAGAGCATCAATAGTAACTGTGTCTTTCAGCTATAAGTCCATAGAGAATCACTTCTGGAGGTTTCCCTTTAAAACAGCCTTTATTTTCTTAATGGATTATTGTGTTTATGATTGTAGAACGCTGCCAACCTGCTCGATGTAGCTGACGAGGGAGTTGCGGTTCTGGTCCCAGTAGGTGTTGAGTGTGTCCTCGTTGGGAAACTTGTCACAGCTGAGCTCCAGAGTGATCTCAAAACAGTTGCTGCTGAGATAGTTGAAATCCTGCATGCCTGCATAAAGGTGAGAAAAACAAATAAAAGCCAAAATGATGTTTAAGGAAGAGGGAGAATCAGGAACGACAGATCAGTAAACTTGATATTTTGTCAATAATATGCATGAAAATAATATTTTAATGTTTCAATATTTACGTTTCTTTACTTTAAAGTTTTTTTTATTTTTGTTATTTGTATTTTCTCTTTGTTACTTTATCTGCAACCATCCTAAGATAAATTAAACATATTACATAGATGGTAACAATAAAATACATAAATCAAAAATTAAAATGAATTAGAAAGATATCACAAAATAAAACAAATTTTCTTCTTTTGGCTGTTAAAAATAATTCTAAAATTATAACTATTATTATTTTAAAAAAATAATAATGATAAGACCTATCATTATTTAAAGTAACAAATATTTTCCGCCACCTTTTATTCCAGAATTTTAAATTCTGTTCATCTCATCTTGAGAAATGACAATGTTTGTCAATCATTAAAAATAATAAGTTTCAGCTACAATAACATCTAAGTTTGGCTCAATACCTGTAAAACTGACTGAGTTAGATATAATATTGTGTTTGATGAGGTTGATTGATGGAGGCGGGTATCTTGAACTGGGTTCACAACAGAAGTTAATCAGTTGTAGAAGTACATTCATATTATTTATGTTATTACCTTTAGAGAATTCCATTTAAATCTGTCGAGTGGTGAATAAGAAACTTTACCAACATGACAGAAAAAACAAACACTGACACATATTGTCCACCTTTCTGCAGCAGGAAATAATAAAAAAAATAACAAAAAAGATAAAACATTTTTTTTTGCAACTATTTTCTGCAACCTTGCTTGAAAGAAAAGCTCCAGGTGGATATAGTTGATTGTAATGTCCAATTTAAACCACAAGATGTCACTATAGTCAACATGCAGGACCTTTAACAAGTATGAAGTCAGTAATTTGTCATTTTAAATTGAGGAACTGAAAAAATACTAAATGAGACCTTGTCACACGAGTGCATCTTTACCAAAACAAAGTGACAACAGGTTGTGTCTCACCTCCTGGCACACTGTACCATGCGCCACCGTTAGTGATGCCATCCTTGAAGCTGGAGTCGTCGTCGTTTTTGCGGCAAGTGGGTCGATGGGGGTCGGACATGACAGGATTGTACATGGAATAAGCTTTAGCCAGAGACTTGAACATCTCATCGTCCGGGCTGGCACTGTACTCATGGGTGGATCCTTTAAAGAGGAGATGAGGAGGAGGGAGAAACAACATTTTAGACAGCAACTGCAATAATGTGTCATCAGAATACCTACATTTTACAAATCAAACACATGCCTGGTAAATTTATTTTGTTTTGTTGAGAATATTACTGAGAGCGCTGTCAAAAGAAACAATTTCCATCTGGTTTGAGTTACATTTATGGCATTCTGAGGGGAAAAAAACTTATAAAAAGTTTGTTGTTTCAGTCACAGCTCAAATATTTTTCATTAAATCCATAAAAATACGGCTGCGATTTAACAAGTCAAACAAAAAAACCACAATGTGTGCCTGTAGGATGTGTGTTTGTGTATTTACCACTGCGGGTTTCATCATATGGATAGTTGGCTACAACATCTCCTCCGTGCAGGTTAGCAGAGAGGACAAAGGGAATATCCATGATCCAATGGATCACAGCCTTAGTCTCTGGAGCCAGCTGTGAAAGAAGCAAAAATACATGTTGCACTGACAGGTAAGATATTTATTTTCTTTTTTACACAGATGTCTAATAAAGTTTTAGGGAGATGCAAACAGTGCAATTTTCTGTAAGCTTATTGCTACAAACAGCCATTTATTATTATTATTATTATTATTATTATTATTATTATTATTATTATTATTATTATTATTATTATTATTAATAAATTAAAGGTTCTTTGTTTGCACATGATCAATAAAGTTACTTCTTTGAGTTTACATAAAAAATACTTCTTTATTTGTAAGAAATGAACACAAACGCTCTGAGGCAACACGTCTGTCACTATAGTTGCAGGTTGTACTTGTAATGCCCCATCAGTGTGATTGTAACACTCGGTTGCAAAATACTGATTTTAGAACAATCATTTTCACAAGAAAAATAAAAATGACCACAGTTTTTGTGGTGTGTTTGAAAGCATGTTTGTGTAAGAAATGCAAACTTGCATGAAACCCTACAGAAATGCTGAAATGTGCACAAATGCATGTGTTTCTTTTTATTTTACTTATTACTAATTTTATTTTAATTATTGCACATCTACAAACGGACGTGACCAGTGATTTATCCAGTAAGCGTTTGCCTGCCTTTGTGTTTTCATCCACAGCCTTCTTCATGTTCTGCAGCAGGTGATTGTTGGCTCCGCCCTCCCTCTCGTTAATGTAGATGATGCGATCCAGATCGGGAAAGTTCCGGTTCAGATCCACCCCCTGAGCGTTGCTGCGGCCCACAAACCAGTCCTTGATCTCTCCGGGCTTTAAAGGAAACAGGACACGTAAACACAAACTATTAGACTGGTCAATACTTTACACACACATTTAAAGCAAAGACATATAGCTAATCCAACATTTGCTGTTACGATTTAATTAAAAAATATATATATATATGGGCTCTGATGTTCAGGGGTACCATCACCTGTGAGGCTGCCTTCTCAAACCCATCGGGGTTCATGGAGGGCATGAGGTGAATGCGGGTGTTCTGGATGAGGTCAATAATGGTCTCGTTGCCTTGCTGGTACTGGTTGCAAAGGTACTGAGCCAGGTAGATGAGCAGCTCTCTGCCTACTGCCTCGTTACCGTGCATGTTGGCGATGTATTTAAACTCAGGTTCGCCTGCAGGGAAAAGAAAAGGCAGATGTTAGGAGGCGAAGCAATGGTCTTATATCATGAGCTAAAACATTTTTTCACTTTTTTCCATCTTAAACTGATAATAAAACCAAATGAATTTAAAACTAGGTGACTTAAAGTGATCATTATATTCAGTAATTATTCCAAAGGAGTAAAAATTCTTGTTTAATATAGGGAATTATTGGACGCACAGCCCCAGAACAACAGTATGTACACAATGCAACAGACTCATCAGCTGAAAGGTCAAACAGAACTGAACGCTGCAGCCCAGAGCTCCGTTTGGACAGTAATGACTAAGCAGCAGAGGATTAAGGAGCGAGACAGTCACTGATTGTTTGTCCTGACACCCGGTGCAGAGCAGGTGACAGGTCTATTACCATGTTCTGAGACTAAATTAGTACCACTGAGAAAACTGGCAGCGTTAAAAAAAAAAAACATGATTTTTACGACAATAAACATTTACACACATCTTTAGAAAAACACCATTATATCTTTTTTATTTAAACGGTTTGAACATGTATTTTACAAAACCAAACCATCTGCACTGTGAAAAAAACTAATCTTTAAAAAGTAAAGGTAATCATGAGCAAAAGAAAGAAACATGTAATGTCTTTCTGTAGCTGTTCTTGAACAAATATCTGAGTGTTGACAAAGAAAAACACTCCTTTGTTCGGATCGGTTACGCTGACAGATGGTGAGGAGTGTGTGAGTTGGTGTGTGTTTCAGCTGCTGGGATCCTGATTTTATTGAGAACACTGGTGTTTTTAATTTATTGCTCTTGCCTCTGCTCAGATCTACTTTAAGGATTTATTTTTCACTTAATATTATATTCTGTCAGCAAGGGGACAGTAAAAAGTCTGAGTTCCTTTTTCACTTTTTTATTCTTTTTAATCCATTTACTGTTTATTAGTGTTTGATGTCTCTTCAAAGAAAAGAAGTTTATGAGTGCCTCACACACCCGCACACACACACAATCTGGTACAGCTATCTTTATGGGGACCTGGCCTTGACTTACATTATCTTCTACAGTCTAACCCTGACCACCAACCCTAACCTCACACCTTAGTCCTACACTTAACCCCCGACCCACCAATGGTATTTCCCCTTAAGAGGACTAGACTCAGGTCCCCATAAGTAACATTAGGTCCCCACAAGTAGGTGTAAATACTAAAAAACTGTCCCACAACGTAGGGAATACCAGTCCACAAACACACACACACACCACCTAACATGTGGCAGTAAAGTTTATATTTAAATGCTTGAATCTGGTTCATCTTTCTGAGTCGCTCCTAATGGTTTCAAGACTAAAATGAACTGGTTCCCTCTTGAGACTGGTCAATACGTTTTGCAGACTCCAAACACACTCTGCCAAAAAGACTTACTATAGCTCGAGCTATTACACAGATGCTGAAGCGTGTTTTCTGTGTAAGTGAGTGATAGACTGCGTGTTTTTGACATGTAGAACACATGGAAATCATACAAGCCTGACTCATGTTAAATTCTACAAGCAAATATTATATATAAAGAATATTGGGTAATGCTGCCTTTTCCATTCATAACATTCATTAGCATTGATGTAGTATAATAATAATAATAATAATAATAATAATAATAATAAAAAACTTTATTAATTTCATAAAACAAATTTCTAAGTACAATAAGAAAATATAAATAAAATGAAAGGCGGCAGAGAGAAGAAATAATTCTTAGTAGCTGAGTCATCCACAACACACACTCTGAGCATGATATCTCAAAATTAATAAAAGTTTGGTTTTCAGTTATGTTAATTTTGCAAATGAAGGATCCACCATTTGTTTCTTTAAAAACACCATAAAATAACTTGAAGCGTCTTCAGGCTCACAAAATATCTGTTTTGTTTTCTACTCAGCTGAAGAAAAATACTTTACATTTTCGCAACATCTAAATATAGGCTGCTGGAATACTTTGTATGGATCATACTTCTGCTTTTTTTTCTTCTGTAAATGTAATTACCTGTAAAATAAAAAAAAGCTCACTCTCTCTTTAACATCACGTGTTATCTTCTTCCTAAAGGTTAGCGTGACTCATCTCCTCCTCTTTACCCGTCATTTGTCAGGATTTTCCAAGTGGCCTGTCAGGTGATTGATGGTTTCCTAGGTGATCAGGTAGTGATGACGGTGGCATACGACATCAGTCATGAGGCAGCGCATCCGAGTCATCTCTGTGGTCATGACGACCCTGACGGGGGCAGGTGTTTAGGGAGACAAACGAACTGAGAGACTGAGTAAACACACTCTGGGTTAAGTGAACAGTGTCACACACCAGCTGTTTGTCAGCACTCTAACAAAATTTGTATTATGGATATTTACATATGTTGTATGAGAAAGTAAAACTTGGCCCATAAAGGAGCTTCAAACACCACAGTTTTCCAGATAGACCCTCGGTGTCAGTGATATTATTGAGCCTATTTGTATCATGTAAAGCCGTATTATGACTGTTTAAATAAGTGTGTCAGCCTTTGAGTCTTTTCATTATGAAGTGGAAAAACACACTTTTTATGTGGACATTGTTCTGTTCAAACAAACCCCTGTTTTCCATCTTAACCTTTTGTTTTACACTCACTAGAGCTGTTGCTGATTGTAACAGAAGTGCAAGGATTATGTAACTGTTGTTCTAAATCTGGTAAAATGCTGCTTTTCCGCCCATCCAGACTCATAACTAAACGTGTGACTGTGCATACAAAAAAATGTTAAAAAAAAAACATTAGGTATTAATATTAAAAACAACTAGAGAATTAGCATTTCCTCCAAAAAAGCAGTGTGAATGTTTGATGCTGAAAGATTTTTGCAGAAGAGCTAAAATAGCTGACCCTAAACTAAAAATACTAAAAATAGGGTTTTTTTAGATGAAATAGCTGAAATTAGTATAAAGAAACAGCAAGAGCACATGTTTACTGAATGATCACAAAAAGGTGAGACACGCAGAAAAAGCTCAAATAAGCTGCTGAAAGGAAGCTAAAAACACAGCAAACAGATGAAATTAGCAGAAATAAGCACAAAAAAGTTACAATTAGCAGAAGAACAACTGAAGAGGTCCGAATGATAGCTACAAAGGCAGAAAAGGCTAAAACCAGCCAAATAGAAGCCAAAGGAAGCTGAAATTAACATTAAAAAGGTTTTAAAAATCAGAACCAAGATAAAAGATGGAAAAAAATTATGAAAACTTTTAAGGGTTTTAAGGACATTGAAGACAGCTACATTTAATTTCAATGTGGAAAAAAAATGGCCAAAAAAAAAACAACATATCTCAAAGTATAAATTGCTGAAGTACCAAAAGTCATAGCTGGAACATTTTTACATATAAATTGTTGAAATAACACAAAAATAGCAGAATGAGATACATGCCAAAAACACAAACTGAAAAAAATGGATCTCACACTAAATGGTTTCATTTTCATCAAGTTGTACATGTATTTGTCAAAAACACAAAACATTATGCATCAATAAAATGTTATAAAGGGATCATCACAGGGTAAAGACACTAGTTTCATGAAGTTATTAAATAGTGCTCTTCCTTGAATATTTGGATATAAACTGTGATGTCAAAAGCAGATTGATAGGCCAACAGTGAAGCACTAAAACCCATAAAACATGTTAAAAAACAGACCAAGTGAAAGATTCAGTCAAAGCAGACTAAAAGCAGAGAGCTGATGTATAATAAATGATCTCTGGCTGATGTTTTGACCTTTCTCTCATCCTCTTTTTGTCTCTGCCTCTCCTTCAATCCCTCTGTTTTTTTCCTCATCACTCTTGTTTTTCTTGGACAGTTGCAGTTTTTTCAATCATCATTCCTTTCTTCTTTATCTCTCTTTTCCATCCTTCGTCTCAACAGGAAGAGGCTCCGAGTCTTCAGAAGGGAAAATGACCCAAAATGTATTTTAATGGTATCAGTCCTGCACTCTGCTGCTTTCAAACAGGAATTTCAGACATTTATAAACCCACGTTACTTCTAATAAACTATAAAATATTAACATGACATATTCACCAATGTGTGTTTGGATGTTTAACCCAAGTGCACACAAGCATGAATTTCACAGACTCACTAATTAAGTTTGTATTTATAAATCCATCCATCCAATATGTACCACTTGGTCCAGAGTTTAGTCGCATGGGCAGCAGCAAAGCTCTTTCCCCAGCTCTTCTGACACCAACAGAACCACATCATCTGCAAATAACAGTGATGGAATCCTGAGGCCACCGACCCGGACTCATTCTGCCCCCTGGCTGCACCGAGAACTTCTGCCCATAAAATATAAAACGGGTCCGACTTACTACCAGCAACGCAAACCAAACAACGGATCCACAATCCCATACACACGGATCACCCCCCAAATGGTACCTCCCATGACCCCTCAATGAAGGAATAAAAAAATTTAGGTGTGTTTTGCTTTGACATTTTTAAGACAGCAGTTGTTTTAAGACGGCAGCGATCAGTTTGACTAGCTGCTAGCTTGTCAAGTCTGGACAGAATTAAACTTTATTTCTTCATACTGAGGTGGTTTAAACATCGATCTGCAACAGGTAAGATATTTACAGTTTAAAACGATTTAAAAGCTCAGACCTTTTGCTTTAATGTATCTGTTTTAATGCTAAAACAAGCAGCATATAGTAAGCTCACTTTCTTTTAGAAAGAAAAAATTTGTGTCAATGAGAAACAAACCTTAGAATGCACACCCAGCTAGAAGAGCAACAGTGTCGATCTGAGTCAATTTCTGTTTTCCTAGTTAAGGAAACTCTAAAATTTTTTTCATTTTTCTAAAACTTCAGAAGTAAGACTTCAATCTTTGCTGCTAAGCTCTTAACTTGTCACTTTTGTGGATGAGTTCAGCTCTGACAACACTTGAATAAATTAAATCTGTTTCACAATCACCTGCATGATCCAGTTTGAGTTTTTCATTCATAACTTGGTGCGAGCATCTTTTTGTAGATTTGTCACTTAACAACTTATACAGCAGGGTGTAAAAGAAATGGGCCAAAACAGCCACTGTCTTTGTTTCCCACATCGAATGCAAGCAATACATGTATCCATATCGAACCGTTCAATACAGTGCTTTAGGTTCAATACACACTTGTATCGAACAATACAGATTTTTTAAATTTATTTTATCAGCTTGTCTTCTGAAGATGCTGTGTTGAAGGATCGGTGGATCTGTGTTCGACTACTCCACCTAGGCTGCATTTTCGACCTCAGGTCCACTGAGAAACTTGCTGTTTCAGCAATTAATTAAAAAACTGTACTTTTGAGGGTTAAACAAATGTTCATACTTAATTTAAATAAATTACAAGTAAAAAAGGGCATGGAAATTTATCTTTTTTGTATAGAAAAAACATCGAACCGTGAGACTAAAGTATTGAACCGAACCGTATCGTGAATTTTCTGTATCGTTGCACCCCTGCTAGGAGGGGTGCCAGAGAGCCCAAGAGGGGCCCATTACCTTGTCTGCTTACGAGTTTGTGAAAATATCAATTTATTGTTTTTATATAAAAGTCAAGACAAGTCCATTTGAATAATAAAAACTGTATAACTCAGTTCTTCTTTCTTTCCCTTTTTTAAATAAAAGTAACTATTCACTTCATTCCTTTATTATTTTGATAAAGAGATAAAGGATGGATGTGTCTTTGGGAGAGGAGTAGTGATGGATTGGGGGGAGGCTTGAAAAGTAAGAAAGGTGTGTCTTTAAAGTGCCTGTGACATCAATTTTTTGTCGTAAATTTGAATTCATTTTTGGAATGACAACACTGATAACATATTGCAAAATAAATTTCACGCCGCTGAAATGAACAGTTGTTGAGATATTTGCATGTAAAGCAACAGGAAGTGATGTCAAAGGGGAATGTCTGCATGTGAGCAGAGCATTGATGAAATGTCTGACAACACAGACTGTAGAGAAGAATCTGATGTTTCTTTAAATCATTTTGTCACTATCAGAGAGATAAAGAGTCAGTGTTTGAAGAGTCAATGTTTCAATAAACAAAGATCAGAGTGAGAGGATTTTCTCTCTTAAAGAGTTCCCCTTTGATGCCACTTCCTGTTTCATTGTGGTTTAGATAAATCCAAAAGAAATTATGCTGGTTATGTGACAAAATGGGTAAAATCATGTTTATTATGCCAAGTTTCTTAAATATAATAATGATTTCTTCGACTTTTTGTATTGGAAGGATTTGCACGTCACATGCTCTTTAAGGAAAATGTGTTGAGAACCACTGCTTTACTGGAATGCATATCAGAATCAGAAACACTTTATTGTCATTTTTAGTAAACTAGTTACAGACTAGGAATTTGATCACCCGTCCACTTTGCAAGTACACATTTTACACAAAGATCTAGTAATCTGTTCATGACTCTTATACTACCACAGCCAATTTTAACACAATCTATGTAAACTTGACAGAGATATGGATGTTTTTGTGTTTGCGAACATCTATTATCTGTGGTGGCTTTCTTGAATCAAGTTGACTCTAAAACATATTCAGTTGTTGATCCGATGATTGCTTTCTGAGAGTTTCATTAAAATCAGTCCAGTGGTTTATGAAATTTTTTGCTACCAGCCAGAAGACATGTAAACACAGGCAATAACACGATTGCCCGCCTCACAGAGCAGGAACTATTAGGTAACCTGTGTTACCACGCTTGGCCACAGGCAGACTCTGTGCTGCTGTGTACGACAGATGGCTGCACACCGACAGATGCATCCGCTCAGGACCAGGCCAGGCGGCCAGCCAACCACGAACAGCGAGTCAGCTCAGCGCACTAAGCCGATCTGCTGTCCTGGCAACCGCTATTTTAGCTCCACCTTTCCGACCGAACACGGGCTAAATATCTGGGAGAGGGAGATTAAAGGCCGCATCTTTTATTCTCTCACTGAAATAAACGCCTTCTCCTGTTTCTCCAGTCCCCATCAGGCTCCCTGCCCTCCTCTCCTCTCAGCAGAGGTTTTGCAGGAGAGGAGGCGCCGCTGAGAAGTGGCTCGGAAACCCATCTGGTAGTAATAAGGGGCTCCGCATCGCTACTGTGACTCACGGCTGCACACGCCCACCACACTATTACAGACTTATTTAGTGTATACAATCATTAGCATGTGTGTGGCCATGTGAGCTCCACAAAAAAAAAGAAAGAAAGAAAAAAGGGGTACACCATTCAGACCACACAAACACGCCCAGAGAAGAAAATACATTTAAAATACATCACTCATACAGTCAAAATCTATCAAACTGGATCAGAACTGGAGCTTGTTCTTGTCTGCGTCAGCCTGACGGAGAGATTTTATGAATCACTTCCTGTTTGTTACATTTAAAGCTTCTGTAGTTTCAATCGCTGAACCACGCCCAAACACCCATTAAAGGATAAACGTACCGCAGGATCGTATGTAGAGCTGTAATAAAAAGTTTCACTGTTTTCATATGTACAGTAGAAATATTTTCAGGTCAAATGCAAAGACGAATTAAAAAAGATTCTGTATAAAAAAGTATTTTAGTTTTGAAGTGATGTTCTGTCACATCATCATAATGGAATACAGGAAGTGTACAGAGTATGGGGTTTTACATTGTTTCTCAGACTTGGAAAACAAAAATGTCACCCTGGTGTGAAAGAAATACACTCACCGGCCACTTTATTAGGTACACCTGTCCAACTGCTCGTTAACACTTAATTTCTAATCAGCCAATCAC
>JAUBOC010000127.1:10713950-10725785 GCA_032275365.1 Anablepsoides cearensis | reverse complement strand
CACACACACACACACACACACACACACACACACACACACACACACACACACACACACACACACACACACACTCAAAATACATGTTCATTTGGTTCTTAGATTAACCAGATTAGATCAAAGGTGAGAGTGTGAATATCTGTCCCAGTGTTGGCTCCTCTGTCTTGACCAAAATACCAAATGTAAAGTAGACGTTACTGTTTAGAGCAACCCTTAATCTTGCTGAACATATTACCATTTAAAACATATCTTTTGTGGAGAGGCAGTGCGTTTAAAGATATGTTGGGATATCACGGGATTTAAGATTTTAAACTCTACAAATAATCATAAAAGACACCATTGGCCATGACACATTTAAATCTACTCATACGAAATGTTCTTTTGATAACATTATATGATAAAAGGATCATGTAGCACTGCCATGAAACAGCCTATATTTAGAAATCTGTAAGAATTTTCATTTACACTACCAAACTTGTTGCACAAACAATAATTTAAGCCAAGTAGGTTCTCTTATAGACTCAATTTACCCAATTTCTAAAACTCTTTAATATTTCTACTTAGACACATTAAAGATAAAACATTCCCTGTAATCCTGTTGCATGAGAACTGTAACCTACAGGAAAAAGTGCTTCTAGACCTTTTAGTTTAGTCTCCACTAAAACAGCATTTTATCAGTGAGGACTGTTTACTCTGGGTTAATGCCGACCTCCTAAATCCTAATCTCTCCTCCTGTGTCTCTGCTTTGTCGTCTTCCTGTCCCCTAATTCTCTGGTTATTTTCAGTCTGGTCGGGCTCAGTCTATTTCCAGTGGTGTATTTATACTCTCTTGCAGGTGGGGAGCAAGAATCAGGATTGACCAAGCTGCCCTCTGTTCCCGTGCATCTTGGTCATTTCTGTGAAGTATGCAAAGCCTATGCACACTCACACACGTCAGTCAGCGCTGAACGCCGGACACACCCCGGTTGGGTGACTCTGGGTCACTATGGGAACATAACACCGGCGGGCTCTCAGGTGTTTTGAGGGGGAAGTCAAAGCAGCAGGCTGTATGTGACTGAATGATATGAGCAGGAAATAGGCCAGGCACAGACAGTCTATTTGTATAGAAAAGAAAAATAAAAACAATTAAGCCAATTCAACAAGAATGAAAAGCATCAAAGTTGCCTTAAAACGGACTGTTAGCTGGTTGACGTTTGTTTTGCAGTTAACCTCTACAGTTGCTGACATTCACGCTTTCATACAGCACATGCAAGACTGAGACACACAAAATAAATACAAGAATGTATGTGACTGAATAAGCATGTGTGTGCCAGATGTCACAGCTGTCCTAGGCAGATTAACTCCAATCGTTCCAGACAGCCAGCTGTGTCTGTATCAGAGAGTGTGAGAGAGGAGACTCACAGATTTTTCATGCATCAAGGGCTGAGTGATCGAGCGAAAACAATGACCCCACAGACTTGGTGTTGGCAAACATGTTGGTCATGTTTTAGTGGTTCAGTAGCTGCGGAGAAAGTCGTTTTTGTGATTTTTATTTTTCATTTTTAGTGCTTTAGCCGGTATTAGTGATGTAAAGATTTTCTAGTTCTTATTAATGTAGGTTTGTAAATTTGATTAATAACAGAAAACATCTGTGATATTTACAGTAACTTTAAAGATGTATTCGTATCCATTGAACATCTTTATATTGTCATGTTACAATCACAAACTTTAAGGTACTTTACAGGGTGACAAACCAACATAAAGTTCATAATTAGATTGATTCTCTAATTTCTCTGCTGTAGAGCAACATCCTGATAGGTTGATGCTGCCACCACCATGTTTTACAGTGGGTGGAGGGGCGGGGGTTTCACCTGATTAGAACACGACCTGGTTGGGTGGGTCATACTTTCTGATGATATGTGGGTGTTCACAAGAATTAAAAAAAAGTTCTTTATTGGTGCACGAAAAAGCGAAAACTATCATATATCTGGCCTTTTAAAAACTGATTGTATATCATAAAGGCCCTAAATCTTTAGTACAAAGTTATCAACCATCTGGTAACACTGTTGCCCATTCTCTCACTTTACATGGTCAGCCATGTCTTGGTAGGTTTGAACTTGTCCCATACTATGTTTCTTGGTCTTCATGATGCCTTTTGATCACTATCAATGTGTAATAAACCTCTAAGGCCTTTAAATACCAGCAGCATTTATATTGAGGTTAAACTGAAATTGGAATTTCTACAATTCAAAAGTCTTGATTTTATGAAGACTCTTTGGAAATGAGACTACTTACAGCATCTTTTGTCTTTTTCTGTACTTTGTTTATGCAGCCTCACAATCTTTCCTTCTGTGTGTTATTAAAATAAAGGTTTGACCCATTTTTGCTGTTTCTTTGCACCTTCACTCACAGAGAGACACACATGCTCATCCTTGGGCTTACACGGTAGCTGCTGCTGCTGCCCTTCAGCCAGTGTGCAGTGAGCCACCCTTCCGCCACGCTGGCTGAGAATGAGCGACATGTCTCAAATTACTACCACTGGAATTAAAATACCTTCAAGGCTTTTTGGCCTGAAGGTATCTGATTGTTATCTTAAAAAAACATTGCATAAAACTCTGACCCTTCTTTTACACGTTACGCATTTAGACAAAGCCATTTCTTTAAAAAGCCTAATGTTTATGACTTCTGTAAAAAAAAAAAAACACTCATGCCAATTACATCGTTTAGTCTGAGCGGACTCTAGACAGTCATTAAGCTCCTCCACCCTCCACCTACTGTCTGTATCCTGCATTCTGCACACAGATTATGTACACAAAACAAATAAACTTGTCCTACTCACACCAAAATGCAGCGCTTTCTTCTGCAGTTTAATTATACATGATCAGGCTGTAAATGTTTCAAGACTCTCAGTCTGTGAAACATTAAGGGATTACCAATTTCAGTTCTAATCCAAAGAAGAGTGAAGACATTTTTGTAACTCAAACACATTTTGGTGGATCATTATTTTCTCAGGATTTAGATTTAGTTTAGTTAAAGGAATTATATTTATTTGTAGGGGGTTCTTGTACAGATGTGTTGCATGTGTTGGTGAAAGACAAGGAAAAGAAGGGATGCCAAAGGGAAGCGTTTGGCCATTTTTCTTTGTAATGTAACACAACAAACGTTTTGTCACATATCACACAAAAATACTGTATGTGTTTTGTTTTAACACATTTGGTACATGTGCACAAATCTATGCAGAGTTTTGAAAAGAAATTGTAACAATGCCATTAGAATACAGAGCAGAAAAATACACTTAAGGGAAATTATTAAGTTAAATAGTTAGTGCCAGACAATCAACGCTTTCAAACTGTTTGTGATATTATTAACCCCTCCCATGAGCTGTCACTGGCCATCGACTGGAATGCTTTATAAATAATTGGCATCAGCAGCTAAAAGCCCATTTTAGTCCAAGACTGGCTTTAATGAGCAACAGATTCAAATAGTTTAGGCCTGCCGTTAACAGTTTGGGTGCTAACTGTAATCTGTGCTAATCTGGATTAGACATCTAAACAACATCACTCAACCCTCTCTTCTCTTTCCACTATTAATCTGTGGCTTTGGTTACACAACATTTTTTTCTGTTTCTGTTTGTGGGTTTATATTTTGACAGTATGCCTCTTTGCTGATTCTCTTCTCAACCCTTCTCCATACAGTGAGGAAAAAAAAAGAAATCGTGGTTAGAGGATTGAGAGGATTGTGATTTATGATGGCATTTTGGAAGGAAAGCAGCGAGGACACAGAGCAGTGTGTCACTGACCTGGAATCTCTTTAATTTGTCTGCTGAAACAAAATGTTGGGGGAAGGGCAAAGAGGAAAGCAGCAGGTTCTTTTTGTCAATCAGTAACTGCACTGTGATTTATAATCTATAATCTTAAACTGGGCTCTTGCAAGTTGATAAGAGTTGTTTTAATCGTGTTAAATGTGTTAATGGTGATAATTGTTTTTTGCAAATAACATTACAGAATACCATCTCCATCCTCTACTGCTTATCCATAGTCGGGTCACAGAGGCAATAGGTCAAGGAGTGAGAGCAAAATTGCAAATACAGGTGCTCTAAAGGGGTTTTCTCCACAGGGTGGCTGAGCTTTCCCTTAGAGATTTATTTTTATTTTTATTAACGGGTCTCCATTAGTCTCTGCCGAGGTAGAGACTACTCTTCCTGGGGCCCAACATACAAAACAAAACACATCAATACAATCAGCAAAACAACATCAAAACTAAAACATAAATAAATAAAAATCAATTTTAAATTAAAATTAAATGCCAGCGTAAGCCTCACAAACAAGAAACATTAACTTGAAAACCTGAAAACATAAATCAGCTGGTTTCCTCTCTCACTACATTGTGTACATATATGTTCCCGGAACACCACAAACCAATTACCAATTAAACAATAAGCACCTTCTTCTCCTTTTATGTTTGTCAGAACAAACCTCAGTCTAAACACTGCACTGCTATCTGCCCAACTTCCAGTCCACCTCCGTAACATCTGTCCCTTCCTGTTGTCCTTCGGCAGGCTGTAACGGGGAAGAGCTTTGGAGACAAGGACTTCCGCAGAGCGCTGGAGAACGGCATCCTGTTTTGCGAGTAAGCCCTGCGCCATCACTTACTTTGGTTTCTGATGCCTGACGTGGCAACGACACACATAAACACCCCCTACGACCCAATAAATCTCTGCTCCTCCCCTCCCCTCTACACAGGCTGCTGAGTGCAATCAAACCAGGGCTGGTGAAGAAGATCAACAGACTGCCCACCCCGATCGCTGGGCTGGTAATAATACACTCTGCAGTGTGACGTTCAGCTCATTAAACCACCTTGTTGTTCTGTGATGAACCGTGGTGTCCCCTTGTTTCTTCTAGGACAACCTGTCCGTCTTCCTGCGGGGCTGTGAAGAGTTGGGTCTGAAGGGCTCCCAGTTGTTTGACCCGGGGGATTTACAAGACACCTCAATACGTGCTAACCTCAAGTAAATTACTCATTATATGTTGATACTTGGCCTTTTATTTCAACAAATGTCTAATGAAGATTTATTGTAATATAAATAACGTACATCACTCTTTTTAGGGACTCTGACTGCAACCGCAAACTAAAAAATGTAAGTTGCCTTTTTCCTTCCTAATACCTTTTATTATTAATATGTGTGTTTTTTACAAATACAAACCTTTGCATCTGTCAGGTGCTGAACACAGTGTTTTGGCTTGGGAAGGCTGCCAGTGGCTGCGCCTCTTATAGTGGGCCGACGCTTAACCTCAAGGAGTTTGAAGGGCTTCTCGCTCAGATGAAGATTGTAAGTGAACTCTTAGGATCTGGTTTCATACTTGTACACGTATGACTGAAGCAGATTGGGCATTTTGTGGACTGTATCCTGCCTGTTATTGTATAATTTGTGATGGTGTTATCATCATAACCTATTCCCTTATACTAGTATGCTTTGTTTTGTTTGCATCATAACCCTGCCACCTTTGTGCTCTTTCTAGGTGCCAATTGAGAGTTTTTATCATGTTCAGCCAAAAGGCCCTGTGTCTATTTGCTTGTGTCTGTCTGTCACCACAACATCTCTTTAACCTTTTGATAAATCTTAATGAAAATTTGCTGGAATGTAATGAACGTCTGGAGTCAGCACAAATCATGATGGCAAGCTAAACAGTCAGTTTTACAGATAATTAAGTTAAAGTTTGGTGTGGTGTTGCATTGTTCAGGGTTGATGTGTAAAAGAAAGGACTGAAAGGAAAAGGTTAGGAAGAGGATGTAGATAGTGGTGTGGAGGTGAAGTGCAGCAGAAGGAATTGTGAGTTTCCTGTCATTATTGAGACATTGAAGAGGACATATATTTAGTTTATGCTCCATTGCAGTCATTCCAAACAGGGTATGAATTTAAACAGATTGGCTCTGTGCATTATTTCCACTGTCTTTATGGGAAGTTCATCTCAAAAGGTTTCTTATGTGAGGCAATGATAAACTTATAGTTTGTTTAATAAAATGAACAAAGAAGGTTCTGATAGTGACAATACCTTTTTCCGTTTTGCTTCCAAAGAGCCAACCATTGTAAGCTTTTAAAGTAGGCTTGATGGACAAATGTTCAGGCTTTCTGAAAGTCTTTTTGTTCGAACCTTGGCTGCTTTTTCACTCATTTTTCGTCCAGTTTTTGTACCTGACAATGGTTTATTGTGTGGTATATGCCTAAGTAACGAGGAAAGTGGACATGTGGAGGACAAAAGATGACGTTTCTGGATTAAACAAAAACATCTGCATCAGATGAACAGGATCAGAAAGTTGGGTTTTTAAGAAACAGGAAAATTTCTATCTAAAGGTGCCTCATCTTTGAGTTTAGCATCTACTGTATGTCAAGTTTTCAGCTCTTTGAGAAGTACTTTGTTTGTGCTAAAATACAGTTTTGGAGATTTTATTAACTTTGTCTAAAAAATTGGGAACAAATTATAAATCATGATCCAATTTAAAACCTTTTGGAGCCTTGACCCCTTTAAATAGTTGCAAAAAAGTCTGACTTGACACAGTTTGAATAACTCACTGCTGTGTGTTGTTTGTGTGTGCAGGACAGTGAAGAGGGTGGCGACAGTCCTCAGCAGCGCAGCGTTAGAGACAGTGGTTATGACTGCTGGGACTCAGAGAGGAGTGAATCTCTCTCTCCACCACAACACACCCGAGACAACTCCCTGGACAGGTCAGACATCCATCAACCAATGATCAGGCTGCATACTCACAAGTCATCATAAATAATCTCTGTCGACACAGTGTGTGTAATTTTATTCAAATGAACATGAATTATTTTAGTTGGTAGTTTGACAACTCTTTATATGTATTCTGGTGTGTTTTCACAGCCTGGATTCTTTTGGCTCCCGCTCACATCAAAGTCCCTCTCCTGATGTTGTAAATCGAGGCAACAGTGATGGTTGGTTCGGATAAACTTCTTCTTTTTTATTTATAACTTAAGACAGCTGCTTACTGCTTCTCTTTATTCTCTATACGCAATTTCTTTCTTAATCCTCAAACATGAGGTTGGTGGTAAAACTCCTCTTAAGGTTTAAAAATGTCGAACTATCCCTTTAATTAGAAAACTATTCATCCATGAATAAATGAACTGCTGTTCTTCAGCATGTTGAGATTTTAACCTTGGGATAAGGTGACCGATTAGAGCGTCTGTGGACAACAGCTGCACATACTGGCCTGTGTGTGTATGTGTGTGTGCTGGCATGTTTTTGTGTGTGTCAGGACCCAAGTGCCTCAAATATTGGTCTAAATGGCGATCACTGGAGATTCGGACCTTTAAAGACAGACTAAGGTCAACATTTTGTCTGTTTACAATTATCAAATGTGGGTGTTAGTTGTGTTTTACACAAGTTATCAATCACATCCTGTTCGTATTGTTTTGTTATGAGAAAATTATTTATACACATCAAAGTGATTTAAATAAACAACATCCCAGAGGTAGGAAAAGCCTAATTTCCCCAACATCCTCTGCAGGTGATAAAGGAAGTGAGCCACCACTTCAAACCAAATACTGTAAGCAATGGATTTAAAGTGCCTGTGACGTCAATTTTTTTGTAATAAATATGAATGCATGTTTGAAAAGGTAACATTGGACAACATATTGTAAAAAAATTTATGCAGCTGAGAGGAACAGTTGTTGAGATATTTGCATGTGAAGTAACAGGAAGGGATGTCAAAGGGGAATGTCTGCATGTGAACAGAGCATTGCTAAAAAGGCCGACAACACAGACTGTAGAGAAGAATTTGATGTTTCTTTAGATTATTTAATTACTATAATAAAGAGGTGAGGAAGAGTCAGAGTTAAAAAAAATTGTTTTATTAAACAAAAACCAGAGAGTTTTATTTCTTGAAGAGTTCCCCTTTGATGTCACTTCCTGTTTCACTTTGTCTGAGAAAAGTTCAAAAGAAAATATGCCAGTTATGGGACATAATTGGTAAAATCAAGTGTATTATACCAAGTTTCTTAAATATAAAGATGTTTTCTTTGACTTTTTGCACTTCATGGATATGCGTGTCACAGGCACTTTAATCTCATTTTTGTCATCATGCCAGTCAATACAACTTTCAAAATTGGTTTCAGTCATCATTATCTTCCACATTTACTGTGGAAGACGAGTGCTAATAAATAAATGTGCTCATTGAGTCTGGAAGATTAGCTAGCAAACAAAGCACATCCTGATAGGAAACATGGTGCCAATAAATCTTTTTCTCTGAACGTCTGCAGATTCAATAAAAATTTAAGTTAGGTGACTTTTCACTGTGCCAGACATTTTCTTTCTCCTTTCCAGTCAAAAATGTTTATTTTACATAAAATGTCTAATCTTTACTGGTTCCTTTATCAGCAGATGTTAGCTTTCATGTTCCTTCTTTTGGTACTGTTGCTTTTTAAAAGCTCAGGTTCATCACACCAGGCAAGCAATCCAAACTGATTAGGTTTTTTCTTCTAAAGTTGTGCACTTTCATTTTTTAGTGCATATTTGTTTTAAATCTGCTATGAATAAACTGAAATTAATACGTTTGTGATTATAATGTGCAGGTTTAGTTTTAAAATGTATTTCTTCCTATCCAGTCTAATACAGACTGCCTGCTAAAGGCAGGTGTAAAGTGGGTCCTGTATATTAGTAGGGATTTGAAAAACACATTCTTATAAATGACCCTTTGATTTTCACTGTTCTTTGATGCCCAGGGCGATGCAGCGACTCGGAGGCTGATGCAGCCAGCAGGAAGCCAGATGTGAGAAAGGACGACATGTTGGCCAGAAGGACTGCCAGCAATGAGTCAAGATGCTCCGTTCCTTTTAACCAGTTTCTTCCCAACCGAGCCAACCCCAGCTCCTACATCTGTGTTCCACGACGAAAACAACACACAGAAGAGACAGAGCAGCGGAGGTAATAATCGAAACAGAAATATTATTGTCAAAATGTAGGATTTTTTCATTAACTATATAGACAGGAGCTTTAAAAAAAGGTAAAAGAAGAGGGTAACACAAATGTTAATGTGGCGTCTTCTTACCTAATCATTCCCTGCTGCTACACCGTTCTCCAGTCATCCTCGAACTGCTCCTGAACAAAGCAAAAGAAGCGGAGTACACCACAAGCCTCCCAAAACTGTCACTTGGGCACCCGAGAACGATTGTGAAAATGTGAAACAGGTGGAGGACATGGACGTGTTGGAGCAGAGGAGGTTGCAGATGTTGGAAAGGGCAGGAGTTAAAGTACTTCCTGCTGCCGTTCGCTACAACAGGTCAGGGTGGACGGGCATGAGCGCTGCTGCTGTGGTGGTGGACTGCTTTGTTTGTGCTCACTAACAAGACATTGTGTTGGAAAATTAGTGGCTTGTTTACATTGATTCTTTTGGCTTTGTGAGACTCATTTATGACAAAGTTTGTGTCATACCCTACATATCTAATAGATTTATCACTGTTTGAGATGGATGCACAGAAGTGATGGTCAGTGAATTGTAATGCAATAGAGGTTTCAGTGGGCATGAATGAGCACCTACTCTGGATTGTTCATCTCCCCTTTTTTCCTGAACTGAGTGCAAACTAACCAATAGACTGGCTGCACATTCACATTACTGCATCTGGTGAATAAAAGAGGCCACGGACATGTGATGCTTTTTTAAAATCACTTTGCCACATCGTTTCATCTACAACTCCAGCCCTCCCGTATCAGAGGAAAAAGAAGTGAAGCCAGCGTCCCCGAGCATCATCCTTCGCTCTGAAAATGACTTTTTAAGTTCTCATAAATCTGCATGGGACTCCCCGTCTGACGAGGAAGAGGAGACGGCGAAACAGAAAGTTCCAGATCTTCTCAAGGACGACCTGGCGTCCCGAAGAGTTCATCACCGTCCTGTCGTTTCCAAGGTGCATCAGTTTCTTCCTCCTCCCGTTTGCACCAACAAAGACCGAGAGCGCTGGGAGGACATTAGACGAGCCTCACAGCGAACGCTGCAGGAGAGGGACATCAGGTTAGCTGTGCTCACCTGGGGTTTTTAATTCTCCTAATGTGTTTCTAAACATCTAATTTTCCTGCTCTGCCTTTCTGTGGGTGGTGTTGTCTCATGCGTGTTGGCGTGGGTGACGTGTGCCATGTGATGCCTCTCTTGTGGCTCTGTGATTGGACAGTGAGAAGGAAGCACTCCCTGACATCATAACTCGCAAAGATAACATCTTCTTAAAGGAGGAAAAAGAAGATGAGGGAGAAGAGGGAAAGGATGAGGCGATGCCTCATAAACAAAGGGATGACTTGGCTCTTAGGCGGGCTCAGAGTAAGCCCCTCCCTCACAGGGACGGACCAATGAGCTTTGTTTCATCCTCCATGAGCCTGGCTGATGTACAGAAGTGGGAGAGACTCAGGATGACAGAACCAAGGTGCCCAACACACTCTCTCATTCTGAGCAAACATGCAGTAAATGGTGTGTGTGAGACCCTGTGTGTGTGTGTGTTTGACTAAGACAAAAAAAGAGGCGACTGTTGGCCGTGAGCACTGCTGCAGCTTTGTTTTTCTGGCTGTGCTGATGTCATTAGGACGTGAGGAACAGGAGAAAGACTTTGTTGTGCTCTCAGAGGAGCAGCAGTGAGTAGGAAACTGTCTACCTACAGTTTTTGTCCTCGTCTGTCCGTCCACACTTCCTGTATTGCTCAACATTTCATCCTACGTTTCGTTTTCACAGTCTGACCTTCTTGCTCATGGTTTATTCCCCACCCTGTCTCCTTTTTGCTCCGTCTGTGTGGACTGTCTGCGACTGTGTGTTTGCTGGGTTTGCAGTGAGGATAAGCCGGCCCCCGTGTGTCAGGCTTGTCTGCAGAGAAATTGTAGGAGCCCTTTCAGCGGAGCGGCAAAGGCTCGCCGAGGTCACAGCAGAGTTGTGACCTTTGGGGGCGTGACTGAGATCGAGCAGCCTGTAGACAAAGTCACGTCAAATGAAGGGGAGGAGACAGAGTTGCTTAGACGACTCCTTTCCAAGGCAACGGTAGCCATGCCTACTATTGGCCTGAGGTCCCAGCTTTCAGAGCGGGAGCGCAGGTACGAACGAGGCCAAATGCAAGACAACTTACAGCAGTGGCTCCAACCCAAAGCCGCCTGCATTAGTCTGGTCTGCACAGAAGAGCAATAAGGCCCTTTTTCTGCTGCATTACAAATTTAGCTTTTTTTTTTAAAGTAAACTGCTTGTTGCTGTCAACTTCAAGCTTCTGCCGCCACAGCTGGATTTACTATCACCGGCAGTGTGAAAGCAATTCTTCTGCTTGTAGTTGAGTGTAATAATAATGAGACAGAAATTGCATGAGCTTGATAAATCAGTCAGATTAAATGACCTGACTGCTTTCTGTATATCAATATTTACACATTCGCAGGGAACAACAATTTTTTCCACTCTTGAGTCAGAGTTCTGACAAAAAAAATGTTAAGTTAAAACCACTGATCTGTATTACTGTATTTGGGCATCGCCTATTAGCCACTTTAGCTAGTGACGCACACCTATAGACGCCATTTCTATGCATCGAGTCGTGTCAATAAAATGATACAGTTCAAATTTGGGATGTGCATAAATCTTTCACAAAAATATTGGTAGTGCCAATATTGTTGGCACTACCAATGCATGTTGCAGATGTTGGGATATATAAAAATATGTTTTCTCCCCAGAGATAAATGTATAAGCAGTCTAGGAACTTTACATTATAGGTTTTTGCTAATGCACTAACTATAGAAGCCCCTTTCTGCCACCTAAATTTAAAGGGGCTATATCATGTAAAATCAACTTTTTTTGAGTTTTATATCATGTTATAATGTTATCCTCTCATCAAAA
>JAUBOC010000127.1:10638875-10652486 GCA_032275365.1 Anablepsoides cearensis | reverse complement strand
TGAAGTCAGTCTGAAGCCATTCTATGGGACTGATAACGGCTAATAACGTCCATTTAATGGATGATAACATCTGAAGCAGGTGGTTTTGTAAACATTTACACTGCCATCATCATTGCACTGCTCGGATAGTTCTGCAGAAATATTGCAATATTCCTTCTCTTTGTGCACCAGACTGCACAGGAAGTGTTACAGCTAGCCTTCATATGATATGCAAAGGTTCATAAAGCAGAGTTTTGCTTTAACCACAAAGAGCTATCTACAACAGGTAAGACACTAACTGTCTGTAACCTGTCCACAAAAAAAAAAAAAAAAACAGTTTGAAAGTCTCTGCTCAATGAAGCTAACCTATGGATTTACGCTTCATGTGGGTAATGAGCTGCTTCCTGATCTGCAGCCGCCTTTGTTTGTTGTGATGCAGCTCAGCTGGTTTCAGTGATGAACTGTGGACCCTTTCGTCACCACACATGACATCGTCTGAGCGCTCCAGCTCTCAGAACATCTGCTTACGATTACGACAGGCATGCATGGAAGTGTGGCGCAACTTTGCCCCGCGTTAGGCTCCTTTTTTTTTTTTTGTTTTACTGGAAAGGCTGGGAAAGCGAGGTCAAGGTCCGCTCACGCTGACTGTTGACCAACCTGCTTTTTTTCTCAGGGTTTTGTTTCCAAAGCTGAGCAAAGGTTAGGTGGGACTTTAATCCAGCAGGGGAGGCCCTCTCTGCACACACGAGGTTACGTAAGAGATCTGAAAACAGAAGCAAATGTGTTGTCCTTGTTGCACAACGCCGTGCCATCTTCAGCGGCAGCTGTTTGTCAGACCTGTGAAAGTCCGGCAGGTTGAGCTGGGTCTCAATGTAAACACGTTTACTCTGAAAAGTGGTTGAAGAAGTAAAAAACAAAATTTCAGTTCAAAGTCAGATTAAACTTTGTAGGGATTTTCTGCACTTTGAATAGGGAGAGAGCAGAATTTGTGTTGTATTTCAGCCCACCTGATGAATTAGACAGGGCTGTCTGGAGATAAAAAGACCGTTAGAAAGAATCCAACTCCAAAGAAATCATAGATTAAAGCAATAAACTCAGAATATTAACTACAGAACTGAACCTTCACATTCCTCAGCCCAGTTTTTCAATGAAACAATGGAAGCAAAACTCTCTAGAAAATGTCTCAAGAACTTTGGATAGGCATCGAAACTGTCAAAATATATATTTACCAACTGTATAAAGTGAACCAGGAACTGAAGAAATGTTAAAGCAACTTGAGCTTTTGCTTTTTTAATTTTAGCTTTTGCTGATTTCTTCAACAAGTTTCAGCATGAAATTTCAGACAAAACCATTAGACTGCATTTTAAGAGGAAAAAGCCAATCTTGTAGTTCATTCATGCTTTTGACATCATTCGATTCTTTTTTCATCCTTTAAACTATTTTATGTCACCCTGAAAACCTTTCTCTGTTGAGCATAAAACAGGCCCCTGACACCTGTCTCCTCTCATTTCTTCTGTCCAGTTTAAAGGAGGCTCTGATGCACAGAAACACAGCAAACTTCTCTCCGCTCAGGACTCTGATGACCTCGTCCTTTTCTGCAGAAAGTCCAGCCGTCGTTCGAATCCAGAGGAGCACATCTGACAGGAAACAACCCGACAGCAAGGATTCGACTTGAACAGAATGCTGTAGGACTGACTCTCAAAGCTTAGCACCTCCTGAACGCCTTTAATGGAAACAAACAGCAACAGGTTAAAGGAACCCAAAAAAAAAAAAAAAAAAGGGGAGACTATGTGGGCGTGAACAGTCAGAGGAACTGTTTACATTTTTTTTTCATTTTTTGCATTTCAGTTAAGTCTCTGTATTTCAGTAAATCACCAAAGGTGAAAGAGTGATAATGTTTTAAACCTTAAAAGTGTTTGTCTGCCATGTTAGCAAAATATCTCATGAACTACAGGACAGATTTTCATGAAACTCTCAGAAGATAAGCATCGGGTTGAGATCGACAGCTGATTCAATTTTACAATCAGCTCTATTCAAAGTGGCTGCTTCAGCCAATCAAACACAAAATTAGCTGCAAGTCAGCCATTTTTACAGATATTGAGCTAGAATTTGATGTGACAGTAGCTCAAAGTCATGCTCTGAGTGCTAACTGATAGCACAATATTTGCTTTAAAAACTTTGCCACTACTTATTACAGTCTTTGGCTGTCTGTTAGCAAAATATCTTATGAACCACTTGATGGACTTTATTGAAACTCTCAGAAATTAATAATTGGGTGGACATCTGCAGCTGATAACATTTTCGAGGTCAAAGAGTTTTATGAATTGTTTTTATTTTGCTCAGGACAATGGATAAAGGCTGTTGTGCCTACTCTGGTGCATTTATATTCATTTGAGTAGTATTGATCAATGTTCACTACCTTTTTTTAATAAAATAAATGAAATGAAATTTTAAAATTATTTTCACAGCCAACTGACCAACTCAAAAAAGAAATAATCATTCTTTAAGAACTGCGAGACCTGTAAATGTTCAAGTATCTGTATTTAAAAAGCATGAGAACTAAATGCTTTATTAATTTCTGTAAGTTCATTCTGTCAGAGGCTGTGTGGTTGTTTCGTAATGGACGTACAGATGTCAGCTCCCCTGCTGCTTTTCCCTTCGCTCACCTTCCACTGTGTTTGACTCCCTCCAGCTGCAGATCCTAATGAGGACGACTGCAGACATGCAGGACAAAGAACAGCTGCTTCTTGCCTCTTCAGAGCAGCCTGGGATTTCCACAGGCAGACACATTGTTTTTTTTTTATTTTTTTATTTTAAATCTGCACGAATCCCTAAAATCACCAGTCTCCTGTACCCCCCGGGACTTTTGATAAGTTATGGCTCCGCACTGAAACAGCTTTCCATAAGCTGCTACTGATAAGATTTGTATCTCGCCACAGATAACAGATGAGTGTCTGAGTGATATCTGCTGACGCCGTTTCCCTTAAATAGTTGGATCGCAGCAAATGAACCCGGTTACAGATGGGAGTTCTTTCAGAGCCAGGCATTTTTGGCAATGACTCACTGTCATCAGCGCTCTTTATTGTGTTTTGTAAATATTTAATATGAGTAATGCTCTGATAACGCCATACATAAAGATTAAAAATCAATTTAGAGCCTTTGATGAAAGAAGGCTGCCGTGTTTGTTTACTTCAGACAAAATTTTCTGTTAGAGCTTTTTAATGCTAATACACACAGTTTAATGGTTCCTAATGAGGATATCCCAAAGAAATAAGACCGAGTTAAGTTTATAAATGATTATTACCCTCCGCCATGTGCACAATAATGTATTTCCACATGTCTGTTTGTTCTTTAGTTAGTAAAATATCTCCTGAACCATTTGAAAGGTTTTAATGAAACTGTCACCCCTTAATCTTTGGATGTACATCTACAGCTGATTAATATTTGGAGCCAATCTAACTCAATATGGCAGCCACAGCCAAGTTAGAAAACACAAAAATGACTAAAACTCAGTTTGTTTAACAGATGTTTGTATTAAAACGTGTTCGTAGGTAAGAGACATTCACAACACACATGTACAAAGGTTTTTTTTAGACTGATATCAGCCAACAACAAGATAGCTTATACAGATTTTGTGATAAAATTTGATGAGATAGTAGCTGAGAGTCATTCAGAAAAAACAAAACCCTACATACAACTCCAGCCCTTCTCAGCAAAAGAGGATCTCAGTTTAAAACTCTTGTGATATCCCTTTAATAAATGACAGCCCTTTAATTTGCTCACAGATTTCCATCAAATTTGCTGCCAACATTTAAATCTCAGTGGATCATTCCCACAAAGTTCGGTAATTTGATAACTGCACCACCTGCAGCTGAAACTCCAAATCCTTTCCCTGGGAGTCACTGAGATTTTTCATACTCAGAACAATGTCCACGCTTCGGATGAACTTCAAGTCATTTTGCAATCTTTTAGACTGCTCACATTTTCACATCAGGGTAAATGTTACGGTTAAAAAAAACAAATATTTTTTTTAAACCACAGTTATCTGCAAATTTCAGCTTCGAGAGCTCAAATGCTTAATTTGATCTTTATAAGTGTATTTATTTTAGGATCTCTCTTATAGATAGCAACTCTCACACAGCAGCCAGCAAGGTTACAAACTCCTACAATGAAGAGTTTCAAAGCCTTTATTCACTCAAGCTCTGTGTGTTCATTTCTAAAACGTTCAGGTTAACGTGGTACAAAGTGCACTGCTGTCCTGCTTTCTCTGTGTTTGAACTTTTGGTGTCTGCCGGCGTGAATCCACCGCCTGGCCTCGCTTTGACGTCTGATGCATGTTTGTGAAAAGCTGATTGCATTCATACCAGAGGAAGGTCTGAGGGAGCAAGAACAGATGATCCGAAGCAATGAATACAAATGAGAATTGAGGCACTGGCTGCATGTTTTTTTTTTTTTTACCCCCATTTCTCCTTCTGCTCAGGCTGCATTAGCGCTGACTTTTCCTAATGTGTCTAATTTTAGGTCTGTTGTAACGTATTCATCTTATCAGAAGGCTTTCAATCCTCAAATCTAAGTTCAGTAATTACATTTCAAACATGTTAACAGGTTGGTTTACGCTGATTCTTTCATTGTTGTTGCAGCCTTCACACTTTACACTAAGATCCATGTCACATGTGGCACTGTGAAGCAGTGGATAATGAGTTTTATGTTGAAAAATATCCTATTCTTTCTGCAGTTCTGGCAGGAAGTGTTGCTGCCTGTCACACTTTATCAGCTTCACTTTGCAGCTTCGCCAGTGTTCCTGTTTGTTTGCCTTCAAGAGCCGCAATGTTACAGAGTATCGTCCGTCTGTCGCAATCGTCGCGTTCGGCCACACTTGGCTATTGTTTGAAACACTGAGTCCACCAGAGAATGGATCCGTGCTGCATGTTTGTGTTTTTACCGAGACGCTTACCTCACCCTGGTTTGGACTTCAGTCCTTCAGAGGCTTAGGAAAGATTGTTTCTCTCCGTTTTGGACACATCAGTCTGCACCATCACAGATGTTATAGAGTGTCCTGTTACAACTTTGTCCCTACTCAATCAAAGATTTAGTCTAAAACTCTACAATAAAAAAGGGGACAGGTGATATGCATTCCTTTAAAAATTGGATATTTATATTTAAAGATATTTGATTTTATGTTCCTTTATAATTTTTAACAATTATTGAGTCATTATTGTTTCTTTGATTTCCTACTGTTTTGTTGACACACTTTATACCAAGATGTATGGAATTTGTGATTCCATACATCATCATCATACATTCCATTCCATCATATTTATTGTGTTTAAATTTACTGACAAAACAAGGCAAGAAATAAACTAAGAACTAAAGAAGTCCCCTGAATAAACCTGATGATTGTGTACGGAGCAGCTACAGGAATGGCCTCCACACTAACCATAGAGCTAAATCAAGTCTTAAAAACCTAGTTTGGGAGTGTTTTTGGAATAAAGTGAGAAAAACAGCCATCCTTTGTTTCCCGAGTGTGCTTTTCATTTCATTGAATGGATGCCAGTCTCAGCTGCACACTTCCCAGGATCACATGTTTGGTGCTGGGTGATATCTTGAGGTTTCAGACTCTCCCTGGAGGATCCGCTGCACGCAGGGGGGTGAAAATGACTACAAGCCAGTACTAACCATAGCTGCCTCTGCAGGGCTGATTTAAGCTGCACAATAATCCACAATAGATTTTCTAAAACTATAAATAATATGTAGGACAAAAGGTTTAGGTTTTAAAAATGCATAAAACAATTCATCATCTGGATGAGACGTTGGTTTGCTTCTAAATCTGTGCTACAAACTGTGAGAGAAACGATCATTAGTAGTGTTATTATTATTGGTAGTAAAAATATTTGTGAAATATTTTCATTTTGATCATGTGTTGTGGAGCTATAATTTTTATTTTGTAGTTTACATTTTTTTCTATTTTTTTACATGTCTGATATACAGTAAATATAACAACTGTCTTTTTTATTTAATTTATTTATTTAATTTATTTATTTCCCCTTTTTTTTCCATTAAATATTTGTGAAAACGTATTAATGTTACAAGCAAAATATGTTTAATTTGTGTTCTGAAATTAGAGAAAAATAATACAAAAAAGTACATCATTAATCATTTAATATTTGACAAATTCACAGTTAAATTCATCTTGTGACTTTTCATCAGAATTATACAATATTCATGTGTTTTAAAGATGCTTTTATTTGCAGTAAAACTATGCTAAAATACAATTACATATATTTTAAATACTCCTTGTTCAAAACATCATTTATATTTTAATACAAAATAAATTCAATTACATAAAGAAATATAATTTCAAGAAAAAAAACTTAAGAGGTTAAATTTATATTAATAGGCGAATTAAAGCTTTTTTTTAAAATAAATAAATAAAAACATTACTTTCTTTCACAGTTATAATTTTATACTATTCTGTTTAAGAATTTTCCTGCAGTTTTCACTACTGTAGTAAGTCATTTTATCATATAATATTTAAACACACTCGAAAGTAGATATACATAAATCTGTTCCGTTTTTGGGAACATATTATCTATTTAAACTATAATTAGTCCTCTTCACAATCAGAGTTAGAGAAATATAAAATAGTTTCTTCCTTTCACAAACTTTAGACTCTTTTGGTTTGTGGCTACTGACATCCAGTACATTCTGCATATCTACACTGAAAACTGTGGATATCTGAAACAAAACTTAAAAACACCGATTTTAAAAATTAGCCAATAATTTGTCACTTTAAACAAATATTTTGTAAACAATTTGTCACTTGTTACAATGACAAATTATTGAAGCGTTGTTGTTTGATTATATTTTACAACGGCCTGCCATATTTGATAGTACATACTACGACGTCACATTTGGGCGCATTGAAGCAAACAAAAACGTTTCATCATCACGTTGCGACACCCACTTTTTCCAGTCGGTCGAGAGCAGCCAGGAGACGAACAAACCTGGCGTTTGTTGAGGAGCCTGTGAACGACAAAATCACCCGCAACTGACCCGCAGCGTGGTATCAGCGGGTGTAATTTTCCTCGTGTAACAATCGGAGACCACCATTAGTCACTCAGAGGAAGAGCCAAGCCATAAGTTCGAGCAGTGCACCTATTTAAACAGAGCAGCGGTGTTGTAAACGAACTTGGCTTGGTTAGCGGCTAGTCGCTGGTCGTGCTAACGTGTTAGCTCCTGTAAGTCAGGTGCAAACTGCCTGCTGCTGCTGGTGGGAAATCTAGCCAGCATCAACCTCCAAAGGATTATTCGTTTTGGATACGTGGTCAGACGGATTCGGCGGAAATAATTTCCCTCCACATTTTCGAGGTAATAAAATCGTAATTCAATTTAATAACTGTGCAATATAGCAAAAATAAACCAGTGCAAAGGGGCCTAGCATCAGCCAGCTAACGCATAGCTCGTTAGCTATCTGTTAGCATGGCTAGCAACTTAATCTAGTGAAAGTGGTGTTTGTTTGCATTCAGAAAGTTTGAAAGTCGAGCTATCTCGCTGAGGATGAACGGATCGACTCGTTTTGTGTTAGTCAAGTCCGGCAGCAACGCTGAGCTCCCAAAGCAAAGTGCACTAAAAGAGCTAAGTCTGCAAAGTATACAGGGAGGTAAAGCATTTAAAACTTGGAAACTTTAGTAGACTGGTCTTAGTCGAACCCGTTTTCTCAAAACTCTTCTTTGTCGAGCAATTACACAAGAAGAGTCAGTGCCACAGAATAAACCAGAATCATTAATTTACAGCATGAACTTCAAGATCTCATAATTACTGGTAGAATATAAACCCATGTGGATGCGATGACACACACACACAAGGACTGAGCCACACAGTTCCCAGAGACAAAATACACTGTTCATACACACAATGATTAGAAATAAACAAGTTTAAGCTCACAGAATGTGGCATTAAAACAAATAAATTCATAATTTCTTTACCTCTTTTAGTTTCCATTGCTATAAAGTGTTATAAATCAGATTTTGCTCATAGCACAGTCTGACAGAAGCTGAGAAATAATATGTTCTAATCAACATGCAAAAAGATCTACATATCTGAAGTGTATGTCAACCAGTAATCTTTCAGTGTTTATGTGTACATGTTAAAAGTTTGTGAACTATATTGAAAGGGGAAGTAATAAAGAGGTACTGACTGATATCTGCTGTGAATCTCTAATAACCTATGACCTGACGTTAACCAGAACAAGCCATCCACTGAGCTGGACAAATACTACTAGTTTTTATTTGCAGTCAGCTGTAAGTGCTGAGGGACTGTCAACAAAGTACAACACAAAGAGCAGCAGTGTATCGCCTCTGTGAAGTATAGCTCATTTTTATACTTGTTTATATTTTGAGTAGTTCCTGTAAACTAGTTTTACATAAGGAATTAATGAGATGGAAACTTTTTAATAACATATAGATTTTTAACGTAGTAACAGCTACGCTATTGCTGTGGTGCATCAAAACCTTCACAAACAGAAACTAAAAACACCGCGTCTCTACGTCTGGCACAATAAAATGAAATGGTGATACAACAGGACGGTGTGGGAATTTTACATTATTACATTTTACTTGGTAACAGCTCAGTCTATGCTTGTGCATGCCTGTGGCTCTGTCAGTTCCACAGGTGTGTGCAGTGTCTAGGTCAGTGTTAGTGTTTGAGTAACACAGTTCATAAAGCCAACATGATGTGGGAAGTTTGTCTTTCATTAATTTTGGACTTGTGTCAAATATTACATTGTTGGCCTGATTTATTTTGATGTCTCTGATGACTGTTTTGATTTCTGTGAATATAATACAACAAATCTGTTCAAGAGGAAGGATTGATCAGGGCAGTTTGGATGTTTTATTATTTTTGTGTGTGTGATGTCAAACCATTTTAAAAATCAACCTGTGGAGAAAACAATCAGAACGATGAGCAGACAAACAGGTCTTGATTAATCTTTTAGTATCAGCACTGTTTGTTTTACTCTCCACAAGCTCTGTTTACCATCAGGATGTCTTGGATTTGTTCTTGTGAAAGTACTTGAACCACAAGAAATTGCAGAACCCGGTTGCATGCATTGCAATTCATGGAATGTGTTTTTTTTTTTTCCCCCTCTCCCCGTCATCTTTATGTTTGACGCAATGTGACTTGATCATCATTTGAGAATTCAAGTACAAAGATAGAACATCTGTGTCAAGACAAGAATGGCATTTTTTTTTTTAGTTCACATGGGGATCAAGATGATGAAATACGGTTTTCCGGCTGATTGCTGCTGCAAGGCCTTGAGAAGTGCGAAATGAGGGGTATCTCAGAGTTTGTTTGCTCAAAGCCTTACATTCCCACACTCCTGATTTTTCTGTGTTACGGACCCCAGAGTTTTCCTAAGCCCATTCTCATGTGAACAGCGAGATTTCCTGTTTTTTTGAAGTATATATCATCGAGTCATGAAGTTAGTGGGCAGTGTTTAGGTGGCATCTGCTGTTTGGAGGGAAGTCTGATTGTAGTATTTTTTTCTCTCTAAAAATAAAAGAAAAATAATTATGTCTAAACAGTTGGTCCCAGTCTATATGTTTGAGTATTAGTTGTTTTTTAACGCTAATATCTGTTTTCCTTTTACTTTCATCACTATCAGAACATGTAGGTTAATTTGAAGACATTTTTTTTTTTTATTTTTCATCATTTTTTTTACCTTGCTTTTAATTTGTTGAAAGTCCAGACAGAAAAGACAAGTACCACTATTAATCCCATGGAGGCCATAAATTTAGAGAATTTGCACATTATTTTTTTGCAAAATTAGATACACACTTCTCCCAACCCAGTTTGTGCTACTGTAATTATTAAATCTGTCAATTTTACTGATAGGAGCTCTCATTGCTGTCAACACAAATACAGTATATTAATACATTTTAATTTCACCTTCAAGAGAAGCTGTGAAAACGTTTGTGCTTGTTGTGTTTTATTCTAGAAGAAATTTGTATTGACCAAAAAAGAAGAAATGCATGTCATGTCATGCATCAAACTTGACTTTGTCATAATTAAAGTGTTGTGAAGTTCTGCAGCTGTGAAGTCACAACTTAAAGTAGAACAAAAGTCAGAGTGTTGCTCTGGTGTTGGTTTAATCATCCTGTTGCTGCTGTGTGCGCTGTTTAAACACGGGCTTGTCTTCACTTTGACTGTAACTGATGTTTTTCTGCTCAAATTTCCTGAACAGACGAGACAGCTGAAGGATAAAATTGAAGGCACGCAACATTTTATAAAAGAAGCTTTATGCTCTCCTTATCATGAAGTGTCTCAAATCAAACCAGAAATTCAAAAACAAAAACAAAAAATCCCTCTAGACTCTGCTGAAACCCCTTGTCTAAAGTTACTTGGCAAGACTTCATTGAGAGAAACATTTGTGTAGTAGCGGAGGGCTGTAGTCTGTTAATGACAGCTGTGTGACGAGAGTGGGAAATTTCCCAGACTTTTTTGGTCCCACGGAGCTGTTTTCACAACCGATTCTGCGATCGGATTCTGCGATCGGATTCTGCGCCGATGATTTTTACATTTAATCAAATGTGACAATCACGAGGTTCTTGAGCCTAGATGGGCACGTGCAGAAGAGCGAGAGAAGACGACGGGAGGATGTAAAGAAGGTCGTGTTTATAATTAAAGGGTAGACTTTAAGGAAACTAGTAAAAGGCAGGAGTTAACATGGGCAGTACAGCCAGTATAGATCTGCTTAGTGTTAATGTTGACACAGAGAAGAAAATAAAACTTTCTTCCAAGCTGTATTTAGAAGCATGCAGGAAGAAACGGTGTGGGGAGGGAACTCATTTGCTATTAGTATTTTGTGTGTGTGTGTGTGTGTGTGTGTGTGGGCGGCAGCAGCTCTAAAGAGAAAGTGAGATCAAGGAAAGAAGAAATCAAAGCGCTTTTCTGATGGGAGGGCCAAAAGGGATCTCCCGTCTGAGAAATTCCCTTAGAGAGTGTAACTTAATAGAGTCGTCAAGCTGGACTTTGTGGCAACAAAAGGGCGACATAAAGAACAACTGGGTAGGAGTGAAATATGGGTCAGGCTATAATTAGTTCACTTTGATAATACAACACACACCAGAGCTGTTTTCGCTCCCCTGGCTCCTTTCGGGATCCTGAGCTCAACAATAACAGAAACACACCAGGTGTATTGAGGAGAGATGATGCGTTTAAATACTTCACTATAATTAAGAAAATATTTAAATTAGTTTGGTTTGCTTGGTATTTATCGACACAATGAGGGCGTGTTCTACAGCTGTGAGTGACCCTCTGCTCTGTATCTGTGAGGCACAAGGAAGATGTTAATAATTCAGAGCTATGCGTGTAGTTGAGCTGGTTTGTGAACAGGAGGAGAAGTCTCCCAGGCCTTTGGCTTTGATGTGGGCTGTGGCGTGAACGTCAGGTGACAGCGGTGAGCTGAGAGGAAGCTGACAGTGTTGGACAGAGCAAGTCACAGAGTATCACAGTCCAGAAATGAGCTTGGGTAGACTTTCTTGTATACCATCAAAGTTCTGGTGAAATATAAAAGAAAGGGCGGAGGAATAGTCCCGTCTGCTTTTATTAAGGAGTTGTTGCTGAACACACTCTCTCTAACAGCGTCAACCTTTTCCTATGTCTACATTGTTTGCACCCTTAGAGGTTTACTACAAAGCAGGTGTTTGCTGTAGATTTTAGGCTTAACAAAAACTATTTCACCTGAACTCAGCACTAAATTAATTCCTTAACTGGGGCCCTATTGGCTTAAGGTTCTTATCATAAAACAGTCCATTTTTGTGCTGCCTCTGGCCATTTGAAAATCACAGATGGAGCCAGCCACGTCCCGCACAGACAGGAGTTTTCAGAAACGAAGCGAGCATTGCAGAACCAAAAGAGGCTTGGAGCAGAACTCTGAGGTGTTTTTTCAAAACCTGGTGAATTAACTCAATTTAGCAATTCTTTTTGTAGTGAAGTAGTTTTATTTCTTTTTTTTTTTTTTTTTAGCTAAAAGCAAAGTTGCTTTGTGCCATTGTTGATATTTTTTCTGTGATAAATCTGTTTGTTGTGCTTTAGTCCCACGACCAGCTGGTTGCACAGACCATATGTCATCATAGTGCGGGGTGGTGTGACCAAAATTTCATATCGCAGTATTTTTAACAATCATCTGTATCACGGTAATTTTTTCTTCATCACACTTCAGACTGATGTTAAAATGTACAAACGCTGCTTATTGATCATTTGAAGTTACGCTCTTTCTGCAACACCAAAATTATTTCTTGACTTTTTTTCTTTTTACTGTATCGTTGCTTCGTCACTTTGTTGACCTATTTGGACGTCGACTGTTTTGGTTTGGTCACCTCGCTTTGCAGCACAAAGATGCTCCACCTAAATCTTAAAATCACACAGAGGTGGCCAGAGGACTTCTATCCTCCAGCTTTAGGTGAAAGAGCCTTTAGATTTGATTAAAGAGCTCACAGTATGTTAAGGTGTGATAATGTAAATCATTGTTTATAAAACATTTTGTGCTGACTGAGCATTGTGCCCTCTATAGTAGAATTCTGTCTGAGAATTGTCTGATGGATTTAACTGGTAGGGCACATTAAAGTATGTTTTTTTGTGTCCTCATTATATTAAAAACTAAAAAGAAAAACAAGTGAAAACTATCCACTCTGTTTTCATAGACTCTATTCAAGCTGACAAACTTTAATTTTAAACATTTTCTGTCTCGCTTTAACACAGTTTTGCCTTATCTTGGCCACCCACAACTCATTGCCTCTTGAATGTCTATGAGTCCATCAGAGATGCGGTACCAAAGGTGTAGCAGCAGAAAACCCTTTGAAGGGGGCGTCTCTCCCAGCAGAGATCCTGTTGGCATGGAAACAGCTGTCTTTGTAAATGGAGGCTAGTCTTGCACGCCTGGTTAGGGGCTTTATCATGTCTCGTGGTCCAAGAGGACCCAGTTGAACTTTAAAAATATGTATTGATGGGGTGACAGGCTGTCAGTGTTCGGTTGTGAGGGAGCGGTATTATTTTGAGTTTATGTCATGCAGGTTAGTACTCTTTTTTTTTTTTTTTTTTTTTTTTTTAATTTAAACTTTACAAATTAATGTAATTATATATTTAAAAAATATGAGACAAATTTGTTTGTTAAGTTTAATCAAAATGAAGGTCATTAAGTTTTTACTTAAAAGTTTTTACTCTTTAAAAAGGCAATTGTCATATTTTATTAAAACTAAAGGTAAATTGGGTTTATTTTGTATAATTGTCCAAATTGAATAGCTTCCCACCTTGTATATATCATTTAAATTGATGAAGATAAAACATGTTTTTTTTATAAAGATCAGAATAGCTTTATGGAAGGTACATTTAAAAGCATTTATTTTACCACTACAGTCATAATAACTTAATATCTACAGAACTTGTTTATATAAGCCTAAACTATGTATTGTCTTTTAAATACCCAGCTTTTTATTAGCCGAACATTTGATTCACTTAATGCAGCAATCCGTCTTTCTAATAGGGCTGCACGATATTGGGAAAACCTGCGATGTGCGATAACACTGCTTAATATTGCGATGACGATATGACTTGCGATAAATGAACAAATACATA
>JAUBOC010000127.1:10617330-10628686 GCA_032275365.1 Anablepsoides cearensis | reverse complement strand
ATGTGACCAGGACATAAGGGTGTCCAGGGACTCCAGGGGATTAATCGTCAAATTAATCGTTATCGGCTAAATACCACTATTAATCGTGATTAATTTTTTTGCCAATATTGCCCAACCCTATAGCAGGCATTTGATGAACAACAATCACCTGAATCAGGTGTGTTAAAGAAGGGAGACATCTAAAACATGTAGGGCGGAGTGCCTTGAGGACCAGGGTTGAAAAACACTGATTTAGACTAACTTTACATGGAGATTACTTTTGTTAATATAAGTAAACATTCCAACTACAGTAAAATCTAAAATAATAAACATTCATTTCAGAAAATGTCCTCTTAATTTCACTGCTTTAGCTGTCGGATGTTTACACATTCGTGTGAAACTGTAAGGACAGTGTTTCTGATAAATATTGTCTATTTGATGGACTGACCATTGTTTTTATTTATAAACTCAAAATGTAAAAGATTAAACTGTCTTTCAGGCTACTCTTGTGTACACAAGTTTTTTCCTTTATTGCCAGCTGTTAAGACAAGTCTGTAATTGACCACATCAAATCCATTTGATGACTTTTCATTTTCAAAAGCTTAGTTGCGCATTTAGGTTGTTTATCATCTTTAATCAGCTAATCTGCTGTTCTAATCTTGTAAAACACAACACAGATTGTAAGAAAGCACAGTAAGCATCAATGAAGCAACTATACAAATGCAAAAACACTGTTGTGCAGCTCAGTAGTTTATTCACTACAAAACATAACATGGTGAGATTTTGAATGCTTTAAGCTGCTAGTCTACCTGGCTGGTTAAAGTGTGATTTTGCTGCTCCCTCTAGCTGCAGCTTGTAAGATTTGTGTCAGGTCTTCCTGTGAGACCCTGTGTCATGGTGCAGTGAGTCTCCACTTTATGGATCAATACTGAAGCAGTGAGCTGACACAGTGAAAAGCAATATTCATAAATAATTAATAGGGCAATGTTTCACTCTGCTTTGTCTATAAGTCCAGGGTTAGAAGAGAACAAAATTGAACATTTCTCTGTCTGCGTTTCATTCAGATGACAGAGGAAACATTCTGCAGAGCAGTAAATGGTGCACATTGTAAGCAAATTATCAAAGGCTTTAGAGGTGTTATCATGTTTTCACATTCTATACTATTTTATACTTTTAATAATATTTCAGTGTTTCATGAGAAGTTTGTTTCAGAGCAATGGCAGCCTAGTGTTTCACAGAACCTGCTTCATGTAGTAACACTTCTGTCAACGGCACAAAGGTGTTCCACTAAATGCAGACTAGAGATGTATTACACTTTCTACTATATTTTCTATTGAGCAAAACTGGAAGTTACTAAAGTTGGTCACTTTTGTAAGGTTCATCTGAAAAGAAAACAATGGCAGTTGAATTTATTCTTGCATCATTAAATTTAAACATGTAAATGAGTCATTTACTCATTCACCTAATTTCCTAACACCTAATTTCCCTCTGGGATAAATAAAGTATTTTTGAATTGAATTGAATTGAATTGAATTGAGTATTGGATTCATTGTTCTAAATGTACACAGGGACTACTTTAAGACATTTTTATTTTTGTATATCGGCATTGTTTTTTAAGCAGTTTCACATAAAAGTATAATTTGGTTCAAAATGTATGACTGCAAATTGAACAAAATTAGGATTTCTTAGATAAAAAAAGAGCTGTAAGTTCCTGGTGAGATTTTAAGAGTTGTGAATCTTGTTGAAAATCTTGCATTTTCTAAGTGTTTTTAAATGGAAATTATGAAATAAAGGAGTAAATGATTAATACTAAAGCAGTAGAGTTGAAGCAACATGTTGCTTTACTTGCTACGTCGGATTACTTTCAAAACAATTTTTGTTTTTTTTCAGAATCAAATTTTGAAATGTAGATTTCCACAATAATTCAGTCAGTTTTTTAGTTTTCATTGATTAAAACAGAATTGTGACTTTTCCATACATTTTTACCTAACAATAAAATGACAGATTGAAAAGACAAACTTACCAAGTAGAACTTACACTCTTTAAAGTGTGAATTTCTGTTCATTTAGTTTTCACAGGTCACTCTCTGCTACTCCCCCTGGAATATGATCACTTTTGGCTTTTTAGCAACTAAAATAGCAAAGACCACAGACCAGACAAGGCTTCAAAATAACAGTTTATAAACACACATGTGATGCCATGGTGGCTACTTTCACCTTCTCTACACACGCTCTATTAGAATATTATTGGTTGTTCTTTCTTATTTTTGTGTCTTTGTGTTAAAAGTGATGACAGACCTTTGGTTTTGGATTAGTCATCAGCAGTGTTGAGGATGCTATTAATAGTCAGATGTTGCTATTCCTTTAACAAAGGGCCATTTCTTGCTTTTCTGTCAGTCTGTTTTTCTTGCTGTTATTACTGCTCCTCCTACTTGTCCTCTCTTCACCCCAAGGCTTTCTGGCTTCATCAGCGGTGGCAATCATTTAGCTTTTGTTCTGTACAATATGCATGTTTACTTCCTGCGTGATTCCTCGGTGAAACATCAGTAATGAACTGACCATAAAGAATGATGCTTACGCAAAAGGAATCTAAGCAAAAAATTTACCTAAAATAAAAAAAAATAAAACATGCACGATATAATGTGGCGATTATAATTTTTGCTTCATTTGAGGCTTAATGACTGTGATTGAATTTTAATTTTAGAATTTCGCAGATTTATTTTTTTCTTAATCTGTTGGAGAAACTGTCACACTGTTTGGATTTGAGCTTTTAAAGTATCCATGTAGTTAAAAGATTATTACAGTAATCAGCAGTGCATTCAGACCACGGTGACAGATTATTACCATAATAATCCTGTCTGCTCTCCTGTCTCCTGAACCCCTCCCCCACTGTATCCTCACTGTATCCTGCTTATCAGTCCTTCCAGTGCATGCAGAGTGGCTTGAATTTCTTGTAATATTCTGTCCACGGCTTCCTCAATTAACAGAGCAACTAAGTGCTCACATTTCACACGGGCAAGAGCACTTTCATCGGCAAGTTGGAGGAGTTCAGTCTGAGCGGTTTACCTCTGGCAGCTGGTGGTGGTGGTGGGGTGTACAGTGGTGACAGCAGCACTCACAGGGATAGCATCCTCACTGCACAGCAAGGCAGTGGAGGGAGCAGGAAGAGGCGGATGGACATAGTGGGAGCCGGAAGGGAGTGGCGACAGACGCGGCGTCCTGTGTGGTCGTTGCACTCAGAAAAAGGTGTTTTTGTGAATGGAAGTGAGTTTGGCAGTATTGGCGGGTGCTACAGCAGGAGGCACTGCTCGGAAACGGCATGCAAGTACAGCTGAAGGATTAGAAAAAGTGGAAGTGATCATGAGGGAAATGCACTGACAAACTATACTTCCCAACTTCACTAAGGTGAGCACCTACCTCAGGATCTTAACGGGCTGTGTATAAAACCAGACCGGTCGTTGATGGAATACCTGTGGATCAGCACCATGTGGAATACATTACAGCTTTGAGGACAGCTGAGGGTAAACAGCAAGGACCAGGAAGTAGCCGCGTCTTGCAGCTCGTCTCCTTTTCTCCACTCATCATCTTACCTCAGAACAGCCGGGCTTCTAATGAGCAAGTCGATGTGTGGCTGTGGCTGCAGCATCATCTCCTCGCTGATGAAGAGACTGGGCCGCACAGTGTGTTGCTCAGATCTCCTCTCCTGCAGCCATACTTCAGAACAGCTGCAGCGCCTGGCCACCGGCTGTCCGCCTCGACCAAAGGTAACAGTGCGTAGCTGCGAGTGACACCGCCGCATCGGGGTCGTGCCTCGTAATCAGCCGGAATTATATTGCTGTTGCAAAGAAACATACGGCGTATGAGAGCATACTGCAAACAAAGCCCTGCTTGTAAAGTATGGTGTCCTTGTTTATTTGCTTTGGCTTGTCTGAAACGGTTTTTCAGGTAAAGGAACTATACACCCAAGAGAGAGGAGCAGTAATTGATTCTTTAATGGAACCAGGTGATTTAACGGCTGTCTTGCTGCCTTGACAACAGTGGACTTGCTTTCAGTTTGCACATCCATCTTAATGGATGCCTTCAGTCTGCTTGTGGTTTACAGTGATTGCTGCTCTTCCTCAGTGGGAGAAAAAGCTTTTTCTAATGGAGCAGGGGGGAAAAAAACAAACAGCTTTGTGGGTGCGTCTGTGAGCATGTGCTGGTGTTTGAATGAGCGTCTGACTGGGTTCTATTTCTTGGCTGTAGCTTCTGGGGTTGTCCCTATTTTATTGAACGTTGTGAGCATAACTTTTCAACAGCGAGCTGTCACTGAATGGGATTCAAACTCCTTTTTAAAGTCCTTCAGATCATTTGCAATTTCTCCGTTGAAGGAGATGGATTTTCTTGCTTTCTAAGAAAAAAAAATGTATGTCCTCTTGAGGGATGATCAAAAGCCACAAAGGGAAATGTTGTGGGATTACTGAGCTGTTGCATGGCAACAATTCGAAGGAAAATAGATAATGAGTGACAGTTATAGGGAAGGACTATTGCTTATAGACAAAACTATCATGGTAGATTTATGTTGCAAGGAAGAAAGGCTCCAAAGTGTTCCTGTGTGAAAAAGAAAAAGTGGAAGAAGTGGACAATTATTCTCTCTGTTCACCAGTTCAGGGACATGTTTCCTTTGCTTTTTTAGAGACTTCACTGAACACCAATTCAAAACCATTATTTATTAGAAATTGAATAGAACTAAACCAACACACTTTTGATGTTTATTTACAACATCTTGAAACAGAACTAGGACACTCGTGGCTGCTGATGGAATTTTTACTCAATAAATTTAGAATAGCAAAGATCAAAAAGCTCACAGTCTTTTGTGACACATTTTGAAAACATTCAGGAGACACAACGTGTCCCTCAGCTTTAACCATTCTGTCTTCATTAGTTTCCTGCTGTTAATATTGTAGAATATAAGCAGAGCTTCTATGCATCAGCTGCTCAATTTATTGCAAACTGCTGTGTGTTTGAAAACACTCACTGTTTTCTCTGATCTCTCCAACTGTTTTGTTAAGGTCACATTGATGTGATTTATTGCTGCCATTTGGTGGTGTTAAGCTCGATTTTCTAAAAGTTTGTTGCTTCTTCTCAATAAAGCTTGCGTCCCAGAAATATTCAGTAGTTGACCTTTGTCTGCTGTAAGTCAGGTTTCAACCATTGAGAGATATTATAACTAGAGACAGGAAGCCACAACGGATGTGTGCTCCCTACTAAGCTGGCTGCAGTGCAATTTTCATGTCCTGCCCCTCCATGCAAACCAGTGGGACCTATTTCTGGCATACATAGGCTTCAATATTGAAAAAGAGGAGGTGGAGACAGTTCATTCATCTTTTAGTGTCAATTGTTTAAACGTTTAAAACAGTCAGCTAAAATGGACTTCTATTTTTTGATGATTATTATAGTTGCCAGTTAAAATAGTTGCAGCAACCCTGAAAGATGCACTTCTCTCCTGTAGCTTGATCAACAGGCTACTCAAGGCTGTTGCAGCTTCAATCACTAATAGATTTCTGGGTATCTGGTTGATACTGAACAGTTCAAATTTTTAGCCACCCTGAAATTTTATGCTGAATTTGAATATCTGGATACCTGGATCATGTCAATTGCTTCCTTCCGGCTCAAAAACATCACAGCTATGGTTAGATTGCACTTCACACAGCCTCCTCACAGTCTCAGGGTCTATTTTCAGATGGCAGTAGTGGTAGCTTTGGCCGTGATTCTAAAGACTGTTAACAACAACAACAAAAAAAAGCATTTTGCACATTTCTATGTGTGTTTTGAACATTTTAATTTCCTTCAACAGAATCTCCCAAGCTGTCCATTGGAAACGTTATAAAAACCCTAATTGTTTGACCTACAGTTTGTTTATATCTCCTCTGTGTACTGCAGTGTCCCATATTTAAATGTGAAACACTAATTTGTCATGAAAATCTTATCCTGCTGTAGCAACTATACCACAAATTAAGCTGCAGTATCACGCTGCAGGCAGTCAGCATACATTATACATGTTGTTACATTAATAAACAGAAAAAAGCTCAGTAAGCTCTATTAAAAGTAAAAGGATTAAAGGGATGTAAGCAGAGGAAGTTCCACCAATTGCCCAATAACAGCAGCAAATATAGATTTTTTTTTTTTTTTTACTGTATTCATTTCAGATAATCTGAAATGACCTGCATTATTCTGTCTTTTTTTTTTAGTCCGGGCTTTAAACTAGGGATGCACGATATATCATCACTAACATTGGTATCGGCCGATATCGGTCATTTTTTAGAATATCTGTAAAACTGGGCAGATATTGATTCCCCACTTAGTTTTGTGTTTCTGTTTTAGTAGGGGAAATGGTTGGTCGAGTGGCATCTGTTTAGTCATGATAATCTTAGGGTGCATTCACACCTACGACAGTTAGTCCGCTTTAATCGAATTCTAGTTCGTTTGCCTGAAAAGACCGGTTTGTTTGGGATGATGTGAACGCGTAATCGAACTCTGATTCGGACCAAAAAAGCAAACTCTGGTCCGCCTGAAAACCTAGGTCTTGGTTCGATTGAAACAAACTCTGGTGCGGTTCGATTGCATGTGTGAACACCAAGCAGACCAGAAACCGCTCCAAAAGCTGGAAGCGGACTATAACGCATGACATTCTGAGTAATAACAGTAATAAATGTACTTATTTTCTGTAAATACCTTGCTGGACGTCTGTATAAGGTGGACATCATGACTGTGGAGCTGGACGCGCTCCTCCTCTGTTAACATGGAGCTTCCTCAGCTGCTTTATGTGCAAAACATTATTCTCCGTGGTAGGGTGGGGCATAATCGTATCGTGTGCAATTAATCGTCAGAAAATCACTAATCGATTACTTTTTGGCATTAATCGACTGATAGAATTAATGCCAGCAGGCTTTTTCTGGTCTGTGCTCCTCTTCGCTTCAAATATGATGAACATTAAAAAAAGTTCTGTAATCTATTTATCTATCAACACAGTTTAAAATTTGATGTAAAGCCTGAAGTCTGTAATTTTGACACAATTTGGAACAGATTTTTATGAAGAGCAAAGCTTTCCCACTAAATTAGTCATGTGACCAGGACATAAGGGTGTCCAGGGACTCCAGGGCATTAATCGTCAAATTATTTGTTATCGGCTAAATACCCCAATTAATCGTGATTAATTTTTTTGCCAATTTTGCCCAACCCTACTCCGTGGTTCCACCTCATCTTCCTCTCATGCTGAGCTCAATGTTGAAGACTATTTGTTTAGAACATTTAGAACAAACAAAAAAAAATAAATCTTATAACTACTAAAATCTAACGTTACTATTGTTTGTTTACATTTTATGAAGAAGGAAGTTGCGCTCCATGTCTTCTTCTGAGGTTTTTCATATTGATTTCTTTAGTGGTTCTTTGTGGAGTGCCCCCACAGGTGAGGGTGGGAACAGCTTGTTTTACAGGGTTTAATTCGGTTGAGAAACTGCAGTGTGAATGCAAGCCGCACCAAAAAAAAAAAAATGTAAACAAATCTTGCGATCTTGGCCCCCAATCGAACCGAGTCTACCGGACTATCAGGTGTGAATACACCCTTTAAAGACGCTGCACAGCCAGGAATAACTGAGGTAGAGAGCCATGTCAGCAGTCTTGTCATGTTTTTATGGTGTTAAAAAAATATATATATATATATATATATTATATATTTGTGCGTATATGTAGATATATAATGTGTTTGTGTAATATCTGTAAATATCTGTTATCGGCGTTACACCAATAAAAATAAAATCAAGCAAACATGGTGTTGGCTAGTCAAAGGTACGTTAGCAGACACTGTCTTGTTAACATTTGATGCCATGGTCAAGCCTCCCTCCTCTTCCTCTCTGTGTTTACTTGCCAACACAAAACTTTTTCAGCTTGTTTAGTTTCAGCCTCTAAACAACTGACTTTTGGATGTCCTTATGCTTTTCTCACACAATTCAGGGAGGCTCGTGTGCAGGCTCCTACTACTACTTTTCCTTTGCTGTTGCTCAGCAACCAGCATCACTTTCCCTCTTCATTAATTTTCTTTTTTCAATTTTTAGAACTCCCAATCAGCTATACTCTCCAATTTCCTCACACCTTCAAACCCTAGACTAGAATTTAAGTGAGGCTTGACATTTTGTACCTCAGATACTGTTAAGGAAAAGTAAACTGTACTGAAGACAATTGTATACATGAATTATTAACACAAGTTTGCTGGTTATGTTGTAACATTTTAAATGCTCTAAATTAATAACTATGCTAAAAGCTGTTGTGTCGTTTCATAGTTTTCTTCACAAATTGACATTGTTTTTTCTGCTATTAAGACGGTGGCCTAAAAATTTGTCAAACATCGGTTTATAATTAAATATAGATTGTATTGATCTACTTCCTCTTGACATAAATTGATCATGTCCTTGTTTCTTCTAGATATATTTGTAGTTGTTTTTATCAACACTTTCTTACATATAGGATAGCTTATAAAACATGATGGGATATTGAGTAAAAAAAAATAAACAGTCATTTGTTGCACGACAAAATAATCACAATTTTATCAATTGAAGCAAATTTGTTTAAACCTCTTGTTTTTCCCTAGGCTTATTATTGTCATAGTACATGCAGTGTGATTCAGGGTTACACTCACTGAAATATCTTTTACTTATTTTATTATTTCTTTAATAATCAGAATATATTTTTGTAGTACGTTTAGTTGATGTGACTAGGCCTTTTATTTTCTGTTAGAATTGGGAAAAAAATACTAGTCTTGAAGTTTAAGGTGTAGACAAAGTGATTTATTAAGATAAGCTAATTAATCTTTTTGTTCTGATGACTGAATCGACCACTAATGCTGCAAATGACGATAGTTTTCTTCTGGAAAAACTTTGACCGTGTTTGTTCTGAAGCATCATCCCTTTTTCTCTTTTTCTTAATGACGAGCAAGGCTGTTTGTCAAAGCCTAAACTAAAGCATTTGTTCTTGTTATCCCCGTATTCTATCAGCTCTGTTATTGTTTTCTGTGTTTGTTCTCTGACGTTTTCTATTAGGAGGCACACATTCACACCTGCCCCCCTCTATTCCTCAAAGCTATTTTTGCCGACTTCACGGTTCCAGCTGGACTAAGAATAGAGACTGATGAATGAAACTTGTGTGAGCGAGCTAAAGGACTGAGTGTAACAAGAAAAATTTCCTGATGTTGGGTTTTTCAAAACAGTTTTTAAACCATTTATGCTTTAAAAACTGTTTACGTTTAGTTGTTGTCAAAATTTCTGATTGCTTTTTAGATTTTTATGAAACACAACACTAACACCACTAGAGTAAAAAAATAAAAAATAATTAAATAAAATCACAATTGAACTGGTTTGTTCAATGTCAGACCTTTCTCTGGTCTGTCTGGTTCACAGTATGTTTGCACAGCTCACAGCTGTCTGAGCAACAACAAGCAGCACATTTCAAGCTGCGTTAAGGACACTGATTACAGAATCCTGCTTGTTCCAGTAAAAGGCAGAGAAATTTTAGCTATTCATAGCCTTCCTTTTCTAGGCTTACTGCTATGGACTGGCAGTCCCTAGAGAGGGGGCTGTGCAATCTGAGATAGGTCTAATGCTTCCCACCACAGCAGCATTGGGGCTATACTCCAAAGAGGAAAGGAAGTCTCACAAAGGGACCAGTAACTTTTCCCTCAAGGTCAAGGTCAAGGAGCTTTGTGTGAGCTGAAATGGAAAAAGTATGAGCATCCTCAACATATTTCTTTACTTTGTTGTGTAGTGGATTTTGGAGATTAGGGACTGCAGTCAGCATAGCTGATTTCTAATTAGTCACAGTTCAGATTTGTTACAGACGTCTCCTGAGCATTTAAAATGTCTGTCGAAACCCTTAAAGCTGCTGATTGTTGGCAACGTAAAAGATAGTATGAAAGCACTAACTTCTGTTGACCAATAATAAACTGCCACAAAAGCTGAAAACTGTAAATAAAGATCTTTGCATTTAAAGGATAAACAGGAGAGTCAGTGTAATGGTAAACTTCTTGGTTTCCTGACAATACAAAACAACAGAAAGTACCTGTTTCATTTTTATTCAAAATTACAGGTAAATTTTATTACACAAGTTGTATAGAGCGGAACAGTGGCTCAGTTGGTAGGATTCCCTCAAAGTACTCTGGCTTCCTCCCACATAACTCTAAATTGACCCTAGGTGTGAGTGAGAGAGTGAATGGTTGGTTGTTTCCATGTGTGGCCCTGTGATGGACCTGCGACCTGTCCAGGGTGTACCCCGCCCCTCCCACTGTGACTGCTGGATGAGCACCAGTGACCCTGAAAGGAATAAGCGTATACAGAAAATGGATGGATGGAAGTTGTAAAGACCTAAATTAGTGTGATTAATTTGCAGGTGTGTGTTCAGTAAAAGGTAAACAATGCTGTCTTTAAATAAGTGTATTTTAGAATTAGAATTCTTTTATTGCCATTGTACAAGAATAAATTTGACAATTTTGCCCGTTTGGTTATAGAATTATTTTGAATTAGAGTTAGAGTTTCACTCAGTCTCAAGCTACTGGTAGTAAAGAAGTTCAGCCTCATCCTCCATTCTCAACTCAGTGTGAACAAAAAGCTTTTATTTCCTGCCTCCAGTGTTCTCTACTCAAACTGCACCACCAGTAATTTTTGTTATGAGAGGACATCTACAGCAGCATTTCTAACCAAGAGGCTATATTGACTGCTGGGCTGAGAGGACTTGATTCAATGGGCATTGTTACTTTTGTTTAATTCTTCTTAGATTTTTAGAGATTTCAGTATAATCTTTAGCTTCAGCTCTCAGGCTTCTGGTTGAATAACATTTTTTCTTTTGTTTCTGACAGATTGAACTTTGTTTATTGTCTCTTTCTGGAATTTCAAAAGCTCCCTGGGCTGTTGTCTCTATTATCTGTGTTTGAGCTAATTCAGCCAGTCTTGTGTGTTCTGAAGCAAAACACAATCCCCGCCATCATTATTTCTTTTCTCCTGCTGAGCAGCACAAGCGTATTCCCGAGAACAAATTTTTAATATTTAGAAAATAAAAATGCCTGCAAGTTTTTTTTAAAGTACCCAGATATCATAATCTTCTTGTGAGCAGTTTCTTTCTCTTTTAACACAACTTAATAGAAATAAAACAATTGATGTTCCATTTAGAGTGGATGGTGTTGAGATCTGTAGAGTCAATGAGGTGAAGTTTTTGGGAGTCATCATTGATGAGAAACTTACATGGAGAGCTCATATAAATTACTTAAGAACAAAATTGGCAAAATCTATTGCAGTATTGTATAAAGTTAAAGATTTATTTAATGATAAAGCACTATTTATACTATATAATGCAAT
>JAUBOC010000127.1:10603482-10614774 GCA_032275365.1 Anablepsoides cearensis | reverse complement strand
TTTGTTTCGGGCAGGTAACTTTTCATGTCGGGCAGGTAATATTTGTTGTCACCTGCCCGACAGGGCAGGTAAAAAAATAAATCTTGTCGAACCCTGTGTCTGAGAAAAAGCTGTTTTTTATTTATTGTTACCCACAGAGATGATATAAAAAGACGTGGACGTTCGTTCAGTCATAAATCCATCTTGCTGTAAAGTCGGCTTCTCCTCTGGTGATGAAGACAATGATGAAGAGGAGCGCGCAGCAGAGAAGCAGGCAGAAGCTCATAGTACGGCAGGCAGAGATAATATTAAAGCAAAAATGCTGGGGTTGATTACAGTTCTCTGCAAAAAAAATAGCTCTAAAAATTGCATTATTTTTACTTTTTATGATAATTTTATACCGTGATATATACCATTACCGTGATAGGATTCAGTTTATACCGTGATATGAATTTGAGGTCATACCGCCCAGCCCTACTCCTACATTATATCACTACCTGACAGTAATGAAGTTAACTGAAAAGCATCACTTTAGGATCTTTCTACTTACACAATGTTAAAACAATATTTCATTATGTTTTGGTGGATGGTCTTTGTTGAGACTGTCATATACTGGCTTACATAAGCAAAATAAAATATTATGCATTTATTTTAGTTTTTTTTTACACAGTATATTCTTCATTGACAACAATTAGATATGTTTTCAAAGAGTATGAAGCTTGCACATTTTCTTTGGTGACATTTATACACACTGGCCTTTTATACAAGCAGATATGAGCCACAAAGGGACAGTTGTCCTCCTACATGCAGTTACTTATTAGTCACTTTCAAAATAGATACATGAACACTTGATTCATTTACACTGACATACCTTCACTGGCCCATTGCATGGTCCATTACTCATATGTATCTTTGCTGGTAGGTTTTCTTCTTGGTAACATCAAAATGTATTTTTTCCACAGAAACTAAACTGATGATCTTATTATTATTGTTCATATGTCTTTGTAATGTTTGTATTAACTGGTCAAGTTTGGAGCTTATTAATCACACTTTGAACAATAGCTGCTTCATTCACTCACTTTCTCCACCTGCTTTGTTCTGTTCTGGGTTTAGGGTTGGGGTTGAGCTCCCAGCACTCTGAGTTGTGAAAGAGTAGGGTATAAACCCTTGTTGTTCTACTATTTGACACTAGAGGGGGCCAGTTGAATAAAAGTTGAATCTATTTTATATTCTAATCCATGGCCTTGCTTTCACAATGGCATATATACTTTTTTCCTTGTGCTATTCAAGCTCTTATTGCGCCATAAGCAATATGTGAAAAATTCATTAAATTTCATGCATTAACACAATATAAGCTGACAATAAGTTTTCACAAAAGAAAAAGTAAATAAATAATATTTTTAAATAAGTTAACAAAGCAGTAGCTGGCAACATTTACACTCAGGTCATATATTTTCATGACTTTTATGAAAACTGAAAAACACGCAAACATTTTGGGGTCAATAATTTGGTTTTGTAGCTTTTTATTTCTATTTTGCAAGCCTTAAGCAAGATGAGGATTTTACCCAAATACTATAAATGTACATAGAACCACTTGTGCAAAGTCCACAGTTTCTCCTTTTCAGTAAGCCTGTGTAAGAAGTTATGTCCGTCACCTCAGTTGCTCTGAAGCTGGAAGTGATTTGACAGCATGCTACGTTACTTGAAGCCAAGCATTCTTGACTTCTTGCCTTCAGCACTATATTGGTATGTCTCGTCTTGGACTGCAAAGTGACTGAGCATTAAGCTGTTGTTTTAAAAAAAGCAATCAAACTATTCATTCATGTACTGGCTTTCCTGGTCATGATAGATGCTTGTACAAAAGTAATTCTAGAGAACATGCTAAATTATTAGTGGTTTTCTGTTAAATCCTGCCATTTATTTTGGCTGACCAAGGGGCATTGTTTTTATTTCTATTAGGCTTAACAGAGCTGAACAAGCCTTTCTAAACAAGATGCTCAGAATTGCAATTTTTTTATGATAAGACGTGATCCGGACTTCCTTGCCACAGTTCGTAAACAATGTGGGAACTCGTTACTAACACTTTGCTATTGTTCAGCTGAGGATTCTTCTCTGAGTTTTTGTTTTGATTCTTGTCACAGAGAAAATAAAATAATGAAGTTAAAGAAAAGAACATTGGAAGGTCGACAGATAGGGAACTATGCTATTGAAGTGATTTATTAGTTATTATTGAATATTCTAGGAAGTTTAATATGCGTACGATCTGTCCGCTTAAAAAGTTGGATGGGTTTGACGATAATGATGTTGCAGACTGGAATAGTGTCACTTTCACATGGCTTAAAGAACTAAGATTAGTCTGAAAGCTCAAGTAACCTCTGCAACATGTCAGAAACAAGCAGCCGCTCAGTGTCACCTCATTAGTTATTTCATGCCACCGGCCTTATGGCAACAGCAATTTGGTCTGTTCATTTTCTTTTATATAAAATTTTCATAGTCAGTCATTTCCTAATGGGTAATATATAGAAAATGTACCATTTTAAACAGCCCAAAGGCACCAGACACCTTATTTGGAATGAGACATTCTTGTTTTTGGAGTGTGTGGTAATGTTCTGTTTTGTAGCTCATTTCCTCAAACTGAGTGAAATTTTTACAGCTGCTTGTTTGAAAGAAAGCTTTTTTCTTTATTGTTTCGTAGAACTGAATTTGTTATAGATAGAATTTATGTCTAATAAAATGACAGATTCTAACTTTTAGCAGTTGGCTCATAGCCGATGATCTAATAACGAAAACACAAGTTCAAGTGATAGATTAGATTTTATTATGTGGGATTCTGTGGAAAGGTTATGAATATCTAACTTGTAGACTTCTTTGTGAACAACTTCAGTTTGGAGAAATACTGACTAGTTCAGACACACCCTACTCCAAAGTGGCTTGTTGCCATCATAACCCACCAAAAAATACAAGATGTTCAATTTGAAATTGCAATTGTCTTTAATAATGGTAAAGTATTTATTTAAAAATGTTGGTTAAGTTAATATGTTATCCTACCACATGAATTCCTATTTCTGAAATGTTCATCTTATACACCTTTTACATTAGTTTTTATAATAATGTTAATTTTTAACAAGCAAGACGTAATTAGATTATCGAAAATGTAATGTAGTCCTACCTTTTATTAAGAGGTTTATGCATTTGATTACGTTCCATAGGCTAAATGGGAAATAAACTGATTTGTGTTGTGATGTGAAATTATCTTGGTTGTATGTTTTACTTGTGAATACTTTTCTAAGTGGCTAAATTCTCTAAATGCCATTTTTCCACCAGCTGCTTAGGCTTTCAGTCCCACATGCTCAGATGGCTAAACAACTGTCAATACGGCACCAACTTACTCCGACTGGGCTGAACATTAATTTAAAAACTTTGCTCGGTCTGATACCCAGGGTCTAAAACATTGGATAGTTTCGGCCAGTGTGTCGGGGGTCCTGACTGTGCTCTAATCCTCTTCAAACAATAGTGGATGCGAGAATAGAAGTGAGCTTAAGTCCGTTAGGTCTGTTGCTGGCTGTTTAAACTTTTAAACGCACACACGTCTTACTCAGTTCATGGATTCAACCCTGTCAACTGTCCTTTTTTTGAGTACCGAGGAATTTGGCGCACACTCCCCACTGGTTCACCACACTGGTGCGCCACTTGCCATCATGAGCTCCTTTATATTTTCACATCATTGCCGATAAACTCTTGTGTAGTTAGATTCAACTGAATCGCGAAGATATCCTGCTGCTTTTAAGGTCTTTGTAGATTACTGCAAAAGACTTCAATAAACTTAAAAGTATTTCCCTCTTGATGCTGTTCAAGCAAACCGCATGTCACACATACTAACCTTGGCCAACTGGGATCTTCTCCTGAAATATCCTATGCCGCTTTGCTGACAGAGACAGAGTTATTGACATTCCTTGACACTTTGGAACTGTTAGAGAAAGTTGGCGTGCAGCAAATTCTAACTTCAGCACTGATGTTAATGGGGATGATACAGATTGGGATGTAGTTATCCGTTGTATGGTGCCAGTTTCATTGGAATACACACAACTGGGTTCAAAGATGCTGGCCATGTATTTGGACAGACCAAATCGGAAGGGGTGGGGGGCACACAGAATGGCCACAATGAGGAAATGCCCCGGTCACACGTGCACCGCGTCAGACGAGTCCCGGTTCACATTCCACCACTGAGGGGTCATGAGAGCAGATTCCACAGTGCCTGACTGGGAGGGAGAGTTTGTCCATCCTCCTTTCAGTCCCTGACATCAGCTGCTCCTCCTGGCTTGGCTGCAGCAGTGACTTCACAGCCTGGAGATACTTTAAAGGGTGCTAGTCAAGAGGGTGGGTAAGCTCTGAGTCGAGTCAGAGTTTAGCAAGTCCACCTTTAGAATACATCTGCGCAATGATTTGGAGGTCCACGAAAGGTGCCATAGTTGTTTAAGAACAGCGGTCTACTTGTAGCGTTAGTCGGTCAGTATTTGGGGTGCTAACTTCTGTGATATGATCCATTAGACTGTTTGTTTTGCAATGCTGCGGCATTGCCCTATTCCCCGTTTCTCATCGTCTGGTGCTCAGAGAAAGATGCCAAATGCTGCCTGTGGGAAAGAAAAGACTCTGCGTGTCCCACCGGAGAGCCAGGCTCTTAGCCTGGCAGACCCCAAAGACATGGCCCCTGAACCATTGCCCCCTCAGAAAGTACTCAAGATATTCAGCATCAACATCATTGCTCAAGGTTTACCGTTCTGTCGTAAACGGGTGAGTACTGCACTTAAGTAACCAGTTTCACAGTTTGGTTTCATGTGATGACCCATTCCCCAAATATCAAAGGTCACTGTTAAAAGTTATCCTTATTCACTTTGTTAGATTTTATCTTTTTAAATATTTTTTTGTCCCAAAGATTGCAATTAAAAAGTTAAAATAACTGCTTAGTTTTATTAATCACTTTTTCTTGTGTGATCACCACAGTGCAGCTTTTACTTTTAACAATTTTCTATTTATTTCCCCAATTTGTCTAATTAGACACATTTATAATATGAATATGTCTGAATAGACACTAGTCAAAAAAAACCTTTCAAGTTTGCATCACAAATTGCAACATTTTGTCTTTGTTTCTGTCTCTTTTAAATTTAAGAATTCGGACATACATTTACGTTTCACTTCTCGTGGGAGATGACGAACGAACGCCGATATATAACCTTAAAAAGACTCCAAGCAGAGAGACTATTTTTAGAGTATTTCTAGTCCACTTTCACATTCCTGCTGAACTAATTCAGCATAATGTAAAGTGTGTCATGAAATAAATGAAATAAGACAACCATGTAAAGAAAGCTGCCATCTCAGTGAATCCAGCTTCAGACAGAGTAAAAAACCAAAACTTTAAAGCATATTAAAATGTTCCTACACTATATTCTAAGTTGATTTTAAAGTGAGAAATATTTTCTATTAGTTAATTTAATTTAAATATGTAATTGCTTGTTCTTTTAACATTAAAATACATATTTACAATTTAATGGTCTGTAGTTTTGGATAACTCTAAAAGATGCAAAGCAACACGGGTTGATGTTTCCATTTTAAGGTCACAGTTTGTTTACTCTGCGCCAGAAGACATTTAAACCTTTTCCATCCTACAAATAAAATATTTTTCCTGTGTGAATCTCTGAGGGATGACAGCAGTCAGCCAGATAACTCTTGAAGTTGTCACAAAATGTTGAAATATTGTTTTTTTAAGGAATATTAGGAGATTGTAAAGTAAGCCTTAAATAGACTGTAATAACGGTTTCTGCAGTGTTATAACTATTTCTTATTTTTGTATTTATCACAGAAAAATAAATGAGATTTAATTAGGACTTTCATTGTCTTAAATAGTTGAAAAGATTTTGGTATTGCAACAACGTTAGTAGTTATACTTGGCAACAAAATTTAAAAAGTTTTAATTGTAGAGACAATGACATTTTATCTGATGGACTTTTCCCTGTCATTTATCAATATTTAAATTTGATATCAATAATTTTATTTAATAGGTATATTAAAAATATTAATGGACCAGACATTCTTTTGTGATTGAAACAGTAGAAATTTTCATTTAAGTGTAGGTTATTGAACTTGAACTCTGAAATAATAATACCTTTCATAAAGATGACTTGTTTATTATTAGTAGCCAGTATAGTAAGTGAATTATGAAGTTTAGCGTGTCTGCTTTCTTTTCTAACTTTTCAAACGGTTTTACAATTGAAACACATATACCAATAGAAAGTCTAATATGTAGCTGAAATGTTAAGAATAAAAATGGGTTTGTCTTTAGCAGGATGCATTTTTTAAAAGAAAAATTAAAGAAATAATCAACAAATTCCTATAGCTGGGAGTTGAGTTGAACTGTTAAACATTTTGCCACTTAAACAAAATAGTTGGAAGTTTTGAGACATAGTTTGTTTTGCAATTCATACTTCGTACAGTAAATAAAAGGTTCACAAGACGAGTTCAGGGAGTTCTTGTTCCTGTTGGTGTAAGCAGAGAAAAAGCCTCGTGGCCTGACCTGCGCATGTGGCAGCGGTCAATAAATAGCACAGCCTGTATTCTCCTTGGTCTTTGTGGTAGAGTCTAACTTAATTTACATGTTCTATGTTTACGGGATTTATTTTCTTTTTCATTCAAACTCCTTTTTAATTATTTTCAAACAACATTTCTTACCTCCCCCTCAAAATGGATACGAAATATTGCCTTTCTTTTGGGAGACACGTACAGATTAACATGGACTCTTCAGCTTGTCATTCAAGTACTAATGAATAAAAATAGTTTCTGGATAAAATTCAGGATTGAAGACAGATGAGGAGGATCTGTCGTATAACCAGAATAGGCGTCCAGCTGTTGCAGGAAATGGTCATGAAGAAATAGATTAACAGCAAAGGCATTTCAGCAGCATTACCACTTTGTCACCCACCACACCCTGTTCTGCAGGCCTGAGTAAGGCAATCTGGACGTGCCCATTGCAGCTATGTCTGCATCAACAGCCATCAGCAAGATGCATTTGCTATTTGAGCAGGTGCTGTGGGTGTGTTGAAACTTTCTTTAGCAGCATCCTCACAGCGTCTCAGTTCCCCTTTTTGTTGTCTGTTGATACATAGAGGAAAGTGATGATTTGTAAATTGTCTCACTTTGTTTGCAAGTTGTTGACGTTTCCATTTTACCATTTTAAAACTGAGCTTTAATTTTACGATTTTTCTCATTGAAAAACCAACTTCGCTGTATATTTGAGAACATAATCCTGAAGAACAGACACACATATTTGATTCTAGATGCATGTGGCTATGTGAGACAGTGACATGATACAGGACAGGATCCTGCTACTTGGAGGTCAGAGGATCTGATTGAGGCTCCAGTTGTTGTCACTGCTCATATTAGTAATCTAAGTATACCTTCATTTCACTTTGGCTAATTGTGCTGCTTTTAAGTATTTTTTGTTTAGATTCTCTTAAGTGATTCAGCCTAAGGCCCTGTTTACTCGATGCCAATTTTGTGTGAAATGGCAGTTTTTTTCCTGTGGTCCGGCTGATCTTGTACACAGCACCAGCCATCGTTCTCTCTGAAATCGAAGGTTTCTGAATTCTGGTCTCAGAGTGGAGATTTTCAGGAGCACCCTCTGGTGGAGGTTGAGAAACACCCCACAGCTGTGTGCATGCATAAACAGCCGGCACACAGCAAAGGTTTCTTCTAAACTAACAACAATTACAATAAATTACAGGCAGCTGAGTATTTTATTCTGTTACTCACCTTTAAATCTTGTAGAAGAAAAAAGCACATAAAGCATCCTAGGTCCGAAGGAATGTTGGTTTATTCCCCAGCTTCAGACATAACTGTGATAATGCGCTGCATGATCAGTGCCTGAGTGAGGCAAAGTTTTTTGCCCCTCTTTTTCTGTGCACATTTTTACCAAACACAACACTCCTTATCTTAACACTCTCACTCAGCATATGTGACTCATATGTGTACAGCAAATCTGCTGTGTTGACTCAAAATACAATAAAATTAAAGGAACAGTAAAACACTTTACTATCTCTCATTTGGAGATCTCTCATACTCTCATTTGGCAACCCTGCCTGGTACATACTGCAGTGGTTCCATGTAAATGGGTGATTGTATTTTATTTTTTTGTGTGTATTCACCTCAGTAAATATGAGCATTTTCAGAGACTGGTCTCATGGAAACAGGCCCTAGATCTTTTCTTCTATTTATATGTTTTCCCCCTTTAAATTATGTTTTTGCACATTAAAAAAAAATCATTTTACTTTTGTTTTTTTTGCAAAAGTGGCAATGCTTTTGACAATGTCAAAGTGGTTGCCTTTTTAGATAAAAAGTTGGTAAGGAATGGAAACAAATTACAAAGCAATAAAGCTTCAACACTAACAATGTTTAACTATAAAGTTGAAAAAAAAAGTTAACTCAATATCATGTTTGATGGTTTATACATGTGGAATGCAAACATTTATATGCTCTTTCATCACAGGTGCAACAGGGTTGTTTTTAATTTTTACTTCCTCTGTATCTCTGACATCTTCGTTTTCCATTGCAGTCATGTTAGATAAGCTTGGTGCCCCGGAGGAGCAGCTGCCTTCACTGCTGATAGTCTCTTTAGCCGAAACTTGTAAAGAAACTAAAGCTTTGCTGACGGCGTCATGTGGCTCTACAAACATAACCAGGCTTTTTTTTAAACTATTTTTATACTGTTTACATAGAGCCAAATGCATAATAATGTGTTCGACTGGGTATGAAACTAATTAGTCTTTCCAAGTTTGTATTGTTTTTTTTTTCCTCCCTCTCATTTTCTTCTATTACTGATGCAATGCATTGTAATACACTGGAGGGTAGTTGGCATGAGGCTTAAGAGAGATTCTCTCCTAGTTTAATGTTGCTTTTGATTTGCTTGATAGAAATAGTTCTTACTGTTAAATTCCCAAGGAAAAAAATAAATCTGAAATTGAATTGAAGCAGTTTATTTTACAAGCAAGACCTGCTGAAATCTTTAGCCAAAAATAGTGTATTTTTGTACTCCCCTGGCCAAGACAATAAATTTAGCTAAAATGACAAACTACTTGTAAAAATTAAAATAAAAAATAGAAAACATTAAGAGAATTAGATATTCACAAGCAGTGATAGAAAATTACAATGATGCCTGTGGGATTTTTTTTTTGTTTATCCTTGAAGTCTTTTCATTTTTATGAAAGCAAAAACATTCAAGCTTTACATGTATAAAAGTTTGTTTATTTATAATCTTTATTTCACTCTTGAATGGCACAACTTTCGAAATAGTAGACATTTGAGCCACTCATGAATTCGTGTATGCTCATTTTGAATTGAGTAAAATACAATGTTGCAAAGTAATACATAAATGCATAATATGTAATATGTGTTTTAACAAACACAACACAAATTTTCATTAGTGAACAAGTGAAGTTTGTGTTTTTTTTCTTTTTGAAGTCAAACCTCTCTGTTAAGCTAAAGCTCACACCACAGTTTGATTGTGGATTCCATTGCCCTTGGGCTGCAAATAACACAGAGGAAAAGCATCTGCCATTGGCTATTCTGAGAAGCAGTCCCATTCCAGGGAGCATACGGATCCAGTCGGATAGCTCCCGAGTACCGACACCAGCCAAACACTTTTGTTTACCCCCGATTTAACTGCAGACTCCGATAAACAACTCGTTTAGTTTCCACTCAAAAGCTGCTCAGCTGTGTCTAAAAACGATTTACCTAAATTGCATTTTGCTGCGTTTGTAAAAGTATACCTAAATTTATGACAAAAACATCCTGCATATTATATTACACATCATGTGCTTTTTGTACAGATTTTCTGTTGTTCTTAGTTTTTAGTGTCAAACTGTCATTTAACAGAGCTGACAATTGATAGTTTAATTCCAGCCTGATCTAAATACCTTTTGAGTTGAAGCTGGTGGGTACGGCACGGCGTAAACGTGTTATGGTGCTTTACAAACGTTGCATACCTAATGGCAGTGCACTTCCACCTGCTGCAGGGCTGCCTGAAGGCACTGACAGTTCCCACAGTGTGAGGCAGGAGCTGAGGAAATAGGAACTCTGTAATTTGGAGAGTGTCATATTTTCTAAACATTTTTAAACTAATCGCCTAGAGCAAAAATTAATTCTCCATAAACACTTTATCTTTTATACACAAACACCCACTTTGTTTTATTTCCAGGTAAGATGAACCTCATTTGTACTCACGTTTGAGACTGAACAGGCCACCTGGTTTTATGAAAACAACACATTTTATAGTGTTGAAACCATGCAAAATATTTGAACTTGAAGATATTTGAAGTACTTGTGCCTTTAAATATTTTAAGAGCTGGATCGTAGTTCTATATCCACTTTAGTATCACTCGATGTGGGTGAATCGTCACAGCGCTGCCGCCCCAAAACTTCTGCAACATCATTTTGTATGTTAGACAAATACAACATAGCAATGGAAGGCAGCAGGGTGATGGAATGGCTTCTGATGGAGAAGCTGCAGGGGGTGAGACAAAGCACACTGGAAATGTACATCAGAGTTTGTGAAGCCAGACAGTTGCATCAAGCTAAAAACAAGAAGATACAAATTAGCATATAAGCGTAAGATAGCACTTACCTTGCTACAGGCATTGTAAGTTTCATGTATAATGTTGAAATAGCTGGAAGTTGTCACTATTATGTGTGATGTGTGTTTCACATGTCTGAAACTTATCGCTGAAAATTCTGGGTGTTTAACCAAGACTCGCTAATGCTGCGCTTGTGCAATAATTTTCAAATATTTCTATTGCCTTCCTGATCATATCTATATGTATTCCTATTGTATTTTTTTTCACTGAGTTTTGACAATAAATATTTGTAACTTTTTGCTGATATGTCTCAATTGGGTTAAGGCGAGGTCAGTGAAGCAGTCATTTAAAAGTTCAAATAGATTTACTGTCTATAGCAGCTTTGACTTGTTATACATTATACTTCTTAACACTACTTGTAAAGCTAAACAAAAAAGCAATGCACGCACATTTTATATTATTGGACTCTTGATCAAAAAATGTATTTGTTATCACTTAAAAATGTTTTTGAGATTTAATTGGATATGTTGACTCTTACTGATAATATATATTGAGATAATTGTTGTTTTAAACCATTTGAGCCCTACTGGAAAATTACAATATTTTTTCTTAGTCTGAGTTAAAGGGGCTATATCATGTAAAATAAACTTTTTTGAGTTTTTTATCATGTTATAATGTTATCCTCTCATCAAAA
>JAUBOC010000127.1:10587696-10599143 GCA_032275365.1 Anablepsoides cearensis | reverse complement strand
GCTCACGTGTTCCCCCCCCCCCCCCCCCCAAAGACATACATCTGCTGTCTTTCAAACTGCAGTTCTGTCCTATTCATTCATTTTCCACAGCCAGACAGTCCTGACTAAGAGCTTCAATAAATGCTCAGGTTGTCATGACTATAATTGAAGCACTCAACACTACATTAGGAGTCTAAGGAAGCTCTTATACTGCATCCCTACAGGGTTAATGCAGTGGTAATTGTGCCAAAAAATAAAAAATAAAAAATCCTTGGAAACATTTCCTCGCAAAATTGGTGCTGAGAGAGCTGTAGCTTTTGTTTGAATATTGAAGGAACAACTCAGTTTGAAAGCAAAGTGCTAAATAAATCTGTTCAAACATACTGAAGAAACTCTGTTAAAAGCAAAGTTGGCTCATTGGGTTATTTTACCTAGTGTTAAAACACATAATACATTCAGTGTTAGTAAAATTTATTCAAGAAAACATGTTAACTAACACTAGTTAAGGTACATCGACTAGTTGAATGGCTGTAAATTTTGCAGTCATGGTATTTTTCCCACTGTAAAAAAACAAAATTTTTTGATTGATGACAGGATTTTTTTGCCACATGGCTGGGGGCCGGGAGTGAAAATGCAGTGTTCCCAGCCTCCAGCGTCCTGTTGTTTGGTGGGTTGCGTGTCATAAGATACATTGTGGCTGTCAGAGCTGCAACTGGCCGCTGCAAGAGGCAGCGCCGAAATGATTGAGGACCCGGAGCTGCAGCAGCACACTCAGTTTTTAATGTTGGGTCAAAACACGAAGCTCTGATCTGACTCTGTGAGCAGTCTCCCCTAATATCACACTCAGCCTGTAACAAAGTCAGTCCTGTCGTTTTTTAATTAAAAATCTCATTTTATATTGTACATACATTTTAAACATTAATCTAAAAGTGCATTGAAGACACCTAATATCTATTTTTTTCATTAATATAAAGATTCACTTACAAAGCAAATATTTTTTTTTAATGATGAGTCGTCTGTTTCAAATAAAAATGTAATTTTCTGCTTCCGAGAAATTACTATTAATTAGCTCTTTATATGCAAGAAAGGGAGGCTGAAGGGAAAACGCCTTTCAACATTGACATAAACTGCCCAGAGTCCTTACAGCTTATTTATAGCACATTATGTGTCTTCATTTATGGTCCAGTCAGAAAATAGATTAGCCCTCGCAAGAAATAGTCTAAGGAAAGCATTGAATTTAGCCTGTCTTTTTGTAAATAAAAGAAGAAAAAAATGGGTTGTAACATAGTCCATTTAGCAAACGTTATAATTTACTGTTTACCAAAGGATCTGGTGGCTTACATCCAAAATCAGGAGCTTTTATGTCCCCCAGCTCATTTTGATGGTTTAAAAGGGCCGTGTAAATTGATCTAATGTCTTGCATTAGATTTCAGAGTTCTTCCACAGAATTGTCAGACACTTTGAATCACTCCAGTCTCCTGATGCATCCCCCAGCTTCCTGTGCCCTAATTTGTCTAGACTGAAGCATCCAATAAGTTTAATGCCACCGTCAGTAACTTCAAAAATGAGAGACAACACTGTGGTTGCCTCGCCTCAACAGTGTTGACATTTTTCTTCTCTGTCTGGCGCCTGCAAACATTAATAACTTGTTTCTAGGCTTGCTCGTCTGCATTCGCACAGAGTTCAAATCAGGAGAGAGAAGAGATGTTTGTGTTCATATTTCACCTTTTTCGGGCAGCGGCATGGGGGGTGCTCAGGGTCGCATTCTTTGTGTAAGAGCGTCAACCTAAAGAAAATGTAACTTGGGTTTATTTTCACGTGCTCTTGCTGCTAATGACATCTGTGACTCAATGCTGAATAATCATGATGGGCACGTAGAAAAGGGAAAAAAAAGAATCTAATTCCTTTTTTTTATATTGATTTTTAAATTCATCCCTCTGCCCAAGTGAGTGTTGAAGTATACACACTTTATCTCAACGTGAAGGAAAATTATTTTCTGCTGAGGTGTAATAACGGTGAAGTACCATTTGGAAATAGGTGTGTGTAAAAGCAGTACTTCAAACCCTCCGGTGTTCTCTCGAGTGTTATCACCATCTCGTATTGCTCAGGGATTAGGCAGGAAGCTGGCTTTAAGTGCCATTCCCTCACCAAGACGCTTTTCAATTAACGTAAATCTTTCTTTGAGTTTTCAGTCCTGGTTAGACTGCCAGTTGGACTTGCAGCTTGTCTTTACAGCTTATTATGATTAATAACAAGTTTAGTTGATGTAAGTACAATTGTTGACCTCTGGGAATTAATATTCACAAATAAGCAGAGTCCTCAGATGGGAAGTTGTTTAGCACAGGAAACCTTTACATGTCTTCTTGTTTACGTAATTCTTTAAGTCACATTTGAGTCAGTTTGTTCAGACATAAAACCATGTAAGTTAAATACACAATTCCTCTTTATTAAAATGCATATTGAAAACATTGGTTATTGACATTGAATGTGTTTTTGAAATTGTTGAATGCAAAAATAAAGTTAAATGTTTTCGCCTCGTCAATTAAATTAATTTTGGATTAGTGGGGGAAAACTAATTTGTTCCTTTTCTTAATATATTCTGCTGGGTAAATTAATGGCAGCACGACTGCTCAGTGGTTAGCACTGTCGCCCCACAGCAAGAAGGTCCTGGGTTCGATCCCCGGTTCGGATCTGGGGTCTTTCTGTGCGGAGTTTGCATGTTCTCCTCGTGCTTGCGTGGGTTTTCTCCGGGTACTCCGGTTTCCCCCACCCCTCAAAACCGCCCTTGCAAAAGAGATCTGAGATCTCAATGGGATTTGCCTGGTTAAATAACGGTAAATAAATAAATAAATAAATGATCAACCAGAAAAAAGGTTGATTATCATTTGTTGAATCACTAGATTTTACTTATGTGGTTTTGTTGAAAGTTTGTTGATGGTTTTTACCTTTAAAATTCTGTCCTACTTCTCAAAAGATTGTTTTTAATACCACTGTCACTTTTTTTATTTTGCAAATTTGAAAAAGCAAGTTATTAAAAGTTCACAGCTCGTGCCAAAAAATATGTTTTCTGTTGGCTCCACAGCAGTTGTTTTTTTTCCTGTTTGTTTTGCACTGCCAGAAATCAAATATTTACCTGGGTGCAGTTCCCTGTTGAATGTGGATCTTGATAAGCAGTTCAAGGCCTCCTCAAGGCGTTAAAACAAAGCAATCAATACCCGTTTCTTATTGAGAATAAGAGATGCACGTTTTCGTGCTTCATTTACTTATACAGTACAAATTAATCAATGGCATGCTCTAGAGATACTCGCACAATAACAAACATACATGAGTGCCGAGCAGGAGGATCATCTGTGCCCTTTTATTTAGTTATTCCAATGTGATGGATGACAGTAACGAGGAGTCCATGGCTACATTAGATTTCTCAGCTTTGTTTCCTCACCAGGCCCCAACATTCAAAGACCTATAAGATGTAATTACCTCAACCTCGTAACTCCATTGCCCATGTCACCAGTATATTTTATTTCACTTTTGTTCAGTGGAAAATTGCAGTTTTTGGCAAACCTCAAACTAAAATAGAACTACTTGGGCACAACTTTTACCTACCGTTTAACACATTTAAAATCTCTGATCAAGCTTTCAGCAGTGTGACATTGGTACCAGTAACAGTTAACATGAATGACGAAATGCCTTAAAAACAAATATTTAAAAAAGTATTATGTTGTAAACTAAAATTTACAGGATAATTTCTCTAAAATGAGGATTAATGCAGTCTTTTGCAACTTTATTGGAACATAGAAGCCTAACTCATGTCTAATCTGGTGAGTTCAAAGCTGGTTTTGTTTTTTTCTCATTATATTCCCCCTTTGTTTCTTTAATGATGGGGTTCTGATAACGTGATGATCTGATAATGTCTCCTCCTATAATACTGTTCATACTCTGACTATCTGGAAATGTTTAGCTGATGAAATGTTTAGTCTCAGATGTTGTCTCCTGCTTCATCTGATGTTAATAGTATCAGCATGTTTGCCAAAATCCTTACATTTTTATCAATCTTTCCAAAATGTGGGTTTTTAGTTAGAAATTAGCTTGTTTTAATAATGTGAAACCTTACAGGATAATAGTGTATTATGCTTGTTTTTTTTTCCTGCACATCAAACAGATCTGATGTGTCAGTTTTGGGTTCTTCCATCTCCGTATCTTCAGTGTAAAATCCCTGCTAGTCTCGTACACACGAGTCAGTGAAGCTGGGTGTAGTGGCGTAGCTCAAGGCCACCAGCACCCACATGTGCGCTTCATGCTTCGTCTCCCCTGATCTTCTCACACACAGCACACCTCCTCACAAACACCAGCGTGCTACAGTGGATAAGAGAAAGTGCTGATTTAGTCCAACTGGCCTCTTTAATTTGTGATGAGCGTGGGAGAGTAGGACACCCACGGGGCCATCAGGGCCTCACGGCCAGGTTGTACTGCTGCTCCATTCCCCCCTTACCAGCTGTAGATGCACCTGCCAAGTCAGCACCAGCAACAAAGTTCATTTCCTTGTTTTCACTTCCACTAAAACTAGCAGAATTTGCCAGAATTGACCTTTTGTCCATAGAGGAATACAAAATGTCCCTTTTTCTTTGTTTTTGGTAGAGTGACTCTTTAACCAGTTATCACTTAGTCTTTGTTTAGTTTGATTTTTGTTGTTGTTCTTATTTTAACCACACATTTCTAAAGTCAAAGACGTTTGATGCTGAACAAGAAAACAGTGGTTCAGATGTATTACATGTATTCATAGTTCAAAACAGTTTATTTTAATGGTAAAATGCAAAAAAAAAAGAATGTTTAGAAGTGAATCTCTGACCTCAAACAATCCTGTAATTATCTTCATTGAAGAACAAAAGTCCCATGCTAGTTGTATTGATTAATTTTCATTAAAACAGGCAATTCATTTTCCACAGTTTTATTGTGTTAGCGTGCTTTATTAACTTTAATTCTCTCACTGTAATTAAGACTTGTTTTCATTTAATTAGAGTATTAAATACTCAAAACACTCTGGTGGGAGTTTGCTTTTAGTGATCCTAACATCCAGTTTAGCAATGCATGTATTCTATAGAAATTCAGAATCTTATTGTAGTGGAGACTGGTGGTATCCCAGCTAACTTTGCAGTTCACTGGAATTACAAAGGCATGCTTATATCTATGAAAGCAGAAGTGTAAACTAACATGGGGGACATTCCTCTTATCCAACTATAATAAGATATGAGAAACCCAAGGTAGTTACAGCTAACAATGAAAATTAAACGGTTACAAATGTTTTCCATTTACCAGTGGTGGATATTAGTGTTACCACCTTCTTTAAAGTATTGTTGATGAAACCCACACATATGCCATAAGTTTTTTCATATTTATGTGGTTTTGTATTTTTAAATGCAATGCAAACAGAGCTTATCTAAAATCAAAGAAAAATATAGTTTGGCAACTAATACAAAGCGATTTTCTGTTTGCTGTGATTATATTTCCTATTTATTATTTTCTCTAAATAAAGTAACAGAGCTTCATCTTAATTATACAAAAACTAAAAAGTATTCCAATGGTAATTTGGGGTTAATGAGTTTTTAGCAGACTAAATTAGACAAACTAAGCATACTAAAACAGTATCATTATGCACCAAATTTGTTATTGGCTACGCTGATTGAGAATTGATTTGAAGTCGAGGAAGAAGATTCAGTTATATTGTATAAAATCAACTTGATCAGTTTGGGTCATAAATGTTTTCTATGCTGTTTCATTCTGACTGGAAGTTACTTCGATTTAGAAAGATTTTATTTAGTTAATTTTCAGTCAGTGACTGAAAATCAAAGTTTACATCAGCCATAAAAAAGAGGTAATCTTAGATTTAGTTTCCAATCATACTGTGGTTCCCTTTTTTCTTAAAATAACATTTTTGTTTAGCACTGATATTTACTGTAACATTTTAGCATCACCAATGCCTTCTACAACTAAGATGCACCTTTTATATTTTTGATTGCACTCCAGGAAGGACATAAATGATGAGGTTATTTGTATGACTCAATGTTTGCAAAAAAAATATGTTGCAATCTGCCTAACAATTTAGCGGTATTGTCACTGAGTTCCCTGCATAGAGTATGGGAACGGAACTGAGTAAAGTATAATAAAAGATGCTGAGTTCCATTTATAAAGATTGCTGTTTGTTGCTCTTGAGCTTGTGCACTGATTTTTGTGATGCCAGTATTTAAGAAGGTTTTGGGACATAATTTGGTTTGCTGGTAAATCTTGAACCCAGGATTATGATTGTGCTATTGCAATCCCAAGAACATGATTTGTGGACTTTAATTGCGAGCAGAAGTTATAGAAAGTCCCTAGACAAGGCAAGAGGCAGCACTCTGCAGGCTGGAGGCCGGTGAGATCGAAGACTGTTGCCAAGCAACAGTTTACAGTCAGAGGCTAGTATTGGGGTCCTTCAAGGCTGCCCACATCTGCCTGCCCTTCCTCATTGTCACATTTAGATTATGTCTGCATCTCGCGCCATCTTGAATTATTCAGGTATTACTTCCAGCCATCACTGTTTCACTGCTGGTAATATTATTTTTTTTACTATTTCCTGTCACTGATCTGCAGTATGCTGCATCCCAAGTTAACTACAAGCTACGGCAATATTATCATCATTGATAGTTGTAATGTAGCTTCATGTTCGTGGTGAAGGAATTTAGTCTCTTTGTGGTCCTGTGATGGATTTGTGACATGTGCAGTGTGCACCTGGCCTCTTCCACAGTGACCCCATGACCTGGAAAATGAGAAGCAGACAAAGATGATGGACGGATGGGTGACTGGATGAACTAATTTTATATACTTTGTGCTACATATATCTCTTCTTTTATATATCTCTTTTTAAAAAAATTCACACGGCAGCCAAACGAGTTTCTTCAGTCTCTGTGCATTTCCCCCATCCCCCCTCTGATTTTTTCCTTTTTCTCTTAAATTGTCTTTGCAGATTTTGCTTTTCATTTGGTTGTTGTTGGTTTGGGGGTGCCCATCTAATGGAGCCTTATTTGTTTCCTGAATGTCTAATCTGCCAAGTTCATGCCTTTGGCTACCCACTGAGAAGGGGTTCCTTGTTCTGTTTCTGCCTGGCAATCCCAGTGACTGCTGCTGTCCCCAGCCTCTTGTGCACATTAACATACAGCTGTCCCACAAGATGTGCTGAGACAGACACCCAGGAGCTTCAGAGGGAAGCTGGGCACTCCCTCTTCTCTTCCAGATTCAACTCACAGGCAGAAGCTGCAGCAGATGGACTGTGGAGATTAAACCACCAGGCTTTTGTGTGCTGCCTTTTGTGGAATAAAAGGTCATCTATAGGGGTCAAGGATGTATTGGTGAGGAGAGCTCCGCCTCCTATCACCAAACTGTTCTGGTAAAGGGTTCGCTAATGGTAGCTTATTTTGGCTCAACCAGAAATGTTGAGTTATAATGAAAGCATTTGATGAAATGCTTGATTTAAATATTTTATTTGTTGTAGTGGTATTTTGTAGTTGCTTTTTTGTCATATTCACATTAAAAATAAACCAGCTAGAACCTACTACTTTAGTACTTGTTGCCATGTCCTACAATATTGAGTGTTTTGTTGTTTTTTTTTGGCTTATTTTAGCATACTATAATGTAAAGTATTGTTTGTGACCTGTCCATAAAAAGTATTGAATTGAGAGGAAAATAACTTGATGTGCCTTTTTATCATAAACACACAGGTAAAAGTTTCGGAATGGCTGATACTGTGATACTGCACTTCATCACTTTTAAATTCCATTAAATATACATTTTAGTCACTGAAAAATTAAATCACCTCTTTCAGCGCCCACTCAAGTGTCTCTCTTTCTGATCCGGAGTTCAAGTCGTGTGTGGAATCAAATGTTTGGATAAGCAGTTCAGGAAGCTGTTCTGGTTGAGTTCCTTTCCTTTCCTGTGTGGCGTTGACCTCCAAGCTTTATGCCACTGGTTTAGAAATGCAGGCCAACTTCTTTTCAAAAAAGTCAGTTTGGTCTCTTAGCAAAAAAACATAAAATGTGCTCATGCGATGAGTGGTGTAACATCACAACACTGTACACACAGAGCGATGTCTATTTTTGGAAAACTGTTCCAGCCTTACTTCTGATTTAACTCTTAGGCTCATAATTGACAGGCCTGTTGGCTGCGTTGACTCTTTCTTGAGCAAAGAAGTGACAGCATGTCATGTCAAATAGTTTCATCTGATAAAAGAAAAGGCAACCATCCTACATGAAGGGTAGAAACATTGTTTGGTAGAATAGAAGCTGTCTTGTAAGAAACAAATTCTCTGATTTTTGGCACAAAACTATATATTTTTTGTGATCTTTGAGTCAACTGTTGTTTTTATCTGATGGTTCAGATATTTTGAAGTTGGTCCTTGGGTAAAAGTTATAAACATTTAACATGTGACCTGCCATATAGAACTCTTCAGTTGACCTTAGTTTGAAGAAATAGTTTAATTTTCACAGGCTTAATCAGACTCTTGGAACTGGACAAAAGTTCATTGCTACTGTCATTAAACTACTTCAATCTCAAAAATTTATTTGCACTTCATTCAGTCAGGTTTTTAAAAACTTTCAGATAATCATAAATGTTGTATTATATCATGTTATTCATTGGATTTTAAGGTTATTTGCAAGTGCCAGTAGTGGCAGCAGCTTGTTGAGGCACATTTTGCCTGGGGTAGAGTTACCCCTGCTCAGATTAGTTGTTAGCTTGTCCGTCAGGTCAAAGTTTAACACTGTTTTTCTAAATAGAGTCTCCAAACTTAAGTTCTACAAGTATCTACAACATAAAGTGAACTGTCCCTTTAAGCCAACAATTTAAACTTTCATTTTTACTGGTTGATTTCAGGAGTATTTGTTTAGTTTAGATGGTAAGGCAGTTTTCCCTTATCTGCTGTCATCTGTTGCTTCTGTGTCTCTACAGATGCTCAGTACCTTTACCCACAGGGTTGACAGTTCATCAAGATAACGGGCACATTTTGAAAACAATGTGAGACAGTTGATGGGGTCCTCAACTGGTACTGGTACCAGCTGCGGCTGCAGATGGACCCTCCACCCGCTATCGGCGTCTTCTCAGATATTCCTGTAACGTGAAGAGAATTTCATTTCTTTTTCCACGTCTCCAGACAGCATGGAACATCGCCAAAACTAGTTGATATGACAGAATAATTACAACTTTCCCGATAGTAGCAACACATTCCTGATAACTTCTCTCCATTGTCCCGAGATGTGTATCCCTGCGAGTTTGCGACTTCTACTTAGGGCTGCACAATATATCGAAAATTTATCATCACTGCGATAAATGGCATCGCAATATTCATATCGCAACAACTGCATAAACTGCAATAAATGGTTGACTCAAAAGTTTGCGTTTATGCGTTTTGTCATTCAGATGGAAGCTGGAAGTATTTCATCAATCTAATTGAACCCTTCATGTATTTGGTTAATTGGATAGGTCTCTTCATACTTAAAAAAGTTCAGGCTGGAATGAAAATGATTAGTTTTTTTTAGGTTCATTTTTTTTGGCTTTGAATCCAGAGCAGAAAGATATAAACACTACATATGTAATTGTTCATTTATCGCAAGTCATATCGTCATTGCAATATTAAACAGTGTCGCACATCGCAGGTTTTCCTAATATCGTGCAGCCCTACTTCTACTTCCTGCTTACTACAGCCATGCATAACGTCGGATGTAATTACTTTGTGTAGCCTGGTTGATTTGCTCCAAGCCAGTTGATGAAAACACATCCTATTCGCATTTTTCTTTCCTTTTTGCAACATTTTAAATGTTTGCTCAAAATTCAAATAAAGTTGGATGGAAACATGGCTACAGACATATGGTTCAGTAATTTAAATCCCAAGACAAAAACATTAACAGGGTAAATTTTTGTCTAGTTCTTTGATGGAACAACTACACTAGTATTTTCAGCACCTCAGAACCATAGGTAGTCAGTTTGCACGCACTATATGAATTCTGTCAGTCACTTGGAATACTAATTTCAACTCATACACAGGAATAGCATTTTAATGCCTGATGTACGAGTGTGTGACTCTGTTGTATTTTTCTCTTGTGGGAAATGTGTTTGTATTTATTATGCATCATTTGAAACCGTAAACATGAATAAACAAAAAAGGAAACAAACATCTTAGCCTCTAGAGGTTTTTCCAGATGATCCATTGTGCTGCACTCTCTCAATCCATTGTCAATGAGATGGGAAGTAGGAGAGATGCATTGTTTGTGTAGTTGTGCTGTGTAGGAGGACTCTGGGAGGATGTCAGAAGCTGTATGAGTTGGAGGCAGAGAGGCGGAAAAGACTGCAGCAGAGAATAAATTGAATCGGTGAGACTTAACTTCAGCTTCCTGTGCCTTTCTGTTACACATTTTTTGACTATTAAGTTCTTATGGACGCTTTTTATACTCTGTTCATATCCTGTCGTTTTAAGCAGGGTTCTTCATGAATGCTCGTAATGTTTTCATAGTAATGCAGCTCCTTAGAGGCTTTAACTGGCTGACTTTCCCATCCAGACACGTTCCACTTTCACGAGGAAAACATTTGCAACTAAAGCCTAAAACCACATGCACATTCTTGCTTATCTCTGTGGATAAATACAGCAAATGTTCCAATTATCAATAGCACTGCTGTAGTATAAAGTGTTGCTGTATATTAAGTGACACTTGGTTGCTGTCAGTAAGGGGTGGGTGTGATCGAACAAGCTTTTAGGTCATCCCTGGGTCAGCGCTTCTTTGCCCTTCCTGAAATTAAACCTTTACGGCCCTTGACCTTTGTCATTCTGTATAGCCTCTTTAATCTTGGCAGACATCTCTTTGTGTCACCACTGTGTCATCCGTCCATCCAGCAATGTTTTTGACATGTAATATCACTTCTCTCCGTTGCCTTCCCTGTAATATAGCATGTCTATTTGCTTTATAATAGGCTATTGTTTGTTTTGTTGTAATGTAAAATTAAAAAAATGAAATGGAATTTAGATTTCCTTTCTGTTTTTATTTGATTTCATCATCATCCTATAGCTGAAAAGGTCAGTCATTAAACTCAGGGTTCTACCAGTGCAGCAGCTTAAAATTTGACTATTAATTTTTTGAAGGATTTTGATGCTGCTTCAGTTAAAGCTCTGTGTACTTACAGTATGCATTTTCTCATGCATTCAAGCACAAAGCAGATTTTTTTTTTTTGGTCTCAGGTTGTTTTGCTAATTAACAGCTCTTCATTCTTTTGGTTCAGTGCGCTCTCACTAGGGATGGGTACCGATTTCGGTACTTTTTTAAGCAGGTACCGAATTCTGCCGGTTTTACCGAGTACCTATTCACGTAACATCAAACAGTACCATGTTTCGGTACCTAAACGCATCATTGTGACTGTATTAGCGTGAGAGTGTGAAATTTTCCATGATCCACCTG
>JAUBOC010000127.1:10570222-10581046 GCA_032275365.1 Anablepsoides cearensis | reverse complement strand
CAGGCTGACAAACAATGATTTATTAGAAGGGATTTTTTTTGGCACATAGTGTTTAAAACCTGTCAATAGTTTGAATTGTTTTTAGATTTAGTTTGATTAAATTGTCCTCATTCCATCCCAATGTTGTGAATTTTCAAAGATGCTCAACTTTTCTACAAAGTGACCGTATCTGAAACCATGACATTGATATTGTCTTTTGGATACAATCAAATGGGACAAACATCCCCACAAGCTATCCCCCCCGTTCTGGTATAATGAGGTTTTTTTTTAATCTGCTGCCGTGGAAATAATGCAGCAAAAAAAAGAGTTTGTCTGATTGTAATATTACCTGAACATATCTGTTGATTTAAATAAACATGACAAATCATTTCTTTTCAAAGAACACAGCTGCTCTATACAACTTTACATCTTAACTCAGAATTTTTGTTTTGGTAGGCAGGGAGGTTGGTATTGGGGGATGTTAATTCTTTACCAACTGGCAGAAAAAGGGTGACAAAGGAGGCCACAGCCCATTCAAAGACCACAGCGCGACCTCTCTCGCATGCCAAACATTCCAATGTGTTGTGTAAAGGTTGCACCGGCACGGAGCATCAAGAGGGCTTCTCTCATGAGAGCCACCTTTAACTCACTCTCACACACACACACAATCAAGGCTTCAGCCTCTCTCTCTGAAGTAACATCCACTGATTCTCTGTGTGTGTTATTGTGATGAGAAAATGACTAAAAATTCAGAAGTTTACCCAAACACATTGTGCCCACTCATGAAGATCGTGATGTTTTTTTTTCTCCCTTTAACTCCTTCATCTCATTTATTTAGTATCTAAGGTTCGACTTTTTTTCACAAATGAAGCAAAACTCTTTCAAACATGTTGATTTTTTTTTTTTACCAATTTCCTTCTAAAAGTTCCCACCATGTCAGGGCACAGTGATTAAAGGTGTGTGCTAGGAGTGTCTGAAAGCAGATCTCAATGCTTCATCGCCTCTGAATGCAGCCCTTTCTGTGGCCCTTTATTTTGCCCTTTGTTTCAGTGCTTAAGTGCAGATGTCTTGTGAGGTCAACAGAAGCAAATACTTATTGTCATTTGAAGCTAATGGTGGGGTCTACAGCAGGGTTTTTTTGTTTTCTCACTGGAACAGCAGCAAGGTTTCAATGAAATTATTACTAAATATTTGTTTGCTTGCTCTTAAATTCCCCAAACTGATTAGATGGCAGACATGTTGCTCTTGTGTGACTAAAAACCGTCACCATCAATGTTTTGCTTCACTGAGAGGACACTTGAGGCTTGTGACAGTGTGCATTCACTTAGAGTAGGAGTTGGTTTATTTTTAAAGTGAAGCTGCCATCTTGAGGTACTGAGTTTTACTCACTGTAGTAAAATATGCAAAGCTACCAGCAGTACAGAGTGTTCCTGGGAGGCCAGGTGCAGTCAGTCATGCAAATGCAAATATTGGCCTTTTAGATAGGCCGGTGCAAAAGGCGTGAATCGATTCACATGTTTTTGGTCACGTGATCTATGTCGGTCAATATCAGTCAGATTTAACAATAGTTTTGAGATTTTTTTGGAGAAATAGTTTAATTTAGAACCATCTGAGGCTAATGTTCATGATAATGAATATTTATTATCAAATAAACTGGTTTGGATCTGCCTATCTACAATTCAGAAGTGCACTCTGGTAGATTAAATCATATGTAAGGGTGACTGCCAAGGTAGGAACAAAGGGAGCCGAGGTGGGGAACAAAATAATGTGCACAGCCAGGAATGTAGTTTTACCAGCCGTGCAGGTGCAAAAAGGCTGTGATTTGAGTTGTGCGTTCAGTAAGACTGCAGTAGAATATTCATGTGCCTAAAGTTTTCCCACAAATTTAATTTTCTTTACCAACTAATTTTACATCAGTCACAGCTTGGTGCTATACTGTGGTTATTTGAATTTGCAAATAATGGCAGCAGCAGTTAGCTGTAGCACATCCACTGCAATCTTAGGCATGTTTGAGGAAAATATATATTTTTTTGCTAAAATAATCAAGGGATGTGAAAATGAACATGTTGTAAAAGTCATTAAAATTCACATGTATAAACCGATACAATATTATTGAGATTGATGTTATAAGACATCATTAGACTGTGGTCTTTGCCTGGACCAGTCATTAGCTCTTCAGTCCTGTCAGAACTTTAAACTGAGGCTACTTAAAAAGCTATCTGCACCAGGTAAGATATTAATTGTTCATAACTTTTCCACAAAGCCTCACTGAAATCGTTTGCAATCTAACCATCTTAAATAACTTTTTAAGTAATCCATTATTGTTCTCATCGTTCTAATTATTTTTCAAGATGGAATTTCTAAGAATTTGTTTTCAAATATTCTTCAGGGTTTTAAATGTATCCGAAGCAACACAACGTTTGTGTTGTTTTTGCTTTTAATTGAAACTCAATGTAAATAATAGAGGAATAATTAATATAATATTATGTCGGTCCTTATATTTTATGAAAACAAGCAGGCCTTTGTAAAGAGTAAAAACCACCAAAGATGAAAAGTGTGGCATGGTAACAGATTGTATTCCCCTCTGGCATTATTTTATTTTTATTTTTGCATTTTTTACAAGCATCTTGTTAATCCGAGGCGGTGATTTTTTTTTGTGGAAAATGGTTCATTCTGCATGGAAAGAAGCACTTGATGATTTCTAGTTTGGCAAGAAGTGTTTGGTCCACCTTCGCTGCGGAAGACGCGACAAGTGTGTACCCCACCCTATCCTCTGTGTGCGCCGTTACGCAGATGATGCTCCGCACACCGTGTGCTGCTGCTGAATGCAGGACTGCACCATTCCTGCCGCCTCCACCGGGGAGGCTGTAATCTGATCCTGTGTGGAGAAGCCGTTGTGCAGGCTGTGAAGAGGAAGAGAGGGCACTGCTTTGCGCTCTGACGCTCTCCTCCTCCTCCTTTTTCCTCCTCCTCCTCCTCCTCCCTTTCTGGCTGAGTGTCACCCTCTTCCTCTCTCATCTGTTCACTCCCTGGTCGGTGAGGCTGCTCGGTGGCGCACGAGCCTCCGGGATCATTGTGTGTCGAATTTTTGACCCCCTTCCCCCCACACCTTTTTGAAGTCGATGCAAAACGGAGAAGCTTTTTCCTCTCATTTTTTTTCCCTTCTCTCCTCGAACGCTCTTTACCGTGGGATTCTACCGCATGCACACCAGTCCAGTGACGTTCCCGAGCATGTCCACATCAGAGACGGATTTACCTGAGAGTACGCTGCCCTCGCACCGTCAGAGCCATCTCCCATCCCCGCATCAGCAGTATTATTCCCATTATTCGGACTTCACCGCTTGTCACTGAGAAACGGAATAAATAGGAAGGCGGGGAAACACACCGGATTACAAGGATGGGGTTCTACGGCACTTTAAAGATGATTTTCTACAAAGTGAGTAGGATTTCTGCTTTCATTCTATCTGCCTGTGTCACCTCCAGCGCACCGGCTCCTGTTTTTGATATCGTTATATGTCTTGGTGTCATGATTGAGTGCTGGACTCGCTCGGTCGCCCACATTCTGTTTGACGCGCCTCTCGCGGCAGATTGTGCGGCCACTGCGGAGGATGAACAGCAGTGTAGCAGACCCCCGGAGACTCCTCTTTTTAATTGCCTGGGCCTTAATGTTATATTAGAGCACCGTTAAATGTTTTGACAAGGCGATGCCGTTTGCCTTCTGTTCTTTTCTCGTAACTTCAGGTGTGTAACTAAAAGCCTGTGTTGTGATTTTAGGACCATTTTTTTTCCTTGTAAAATGCTTTTTGGTTTGTCTCTTGGTGTTTTTTGCAGTGTTAAAACCAAATATGTTCATGTTTCTATTGAATTTTCTGTTGAAGATCCATTCTCTGCTGCACCTGTACATCAGCCGTGGTCCTCCCTTTTCTCATTTTCCTCTAACATTTTCAGTTCTTTCAGACTCAAACTCTCAAAATAGCTGCACGCAAACAGTCCCCCTTTCCCCCCATTCTCTCTTTTTTTTCTGCATTCCAGCTTGCAGGGTTTTCATAATTAGACATTATGCAGCACCGGTTCTCTTGCACAGACCAAAGTGACTGCTTGAGATGCACACATGTGATCAGTCCGCCTCAGCCTGTTGGTGTAGCCTTTTCCCTGACATTGTGCTCTCGCCTCAGGCTCAAAACACAGATAATGGGTCACTGTGTCAGACCGCGTGAGGTAGGATCTCAAGGATGGTTACAGGAATCTTTGGCACCCTTATAATGATGGTCCCTTGTTTGGAAATCAAGAGTGCAGACAAGTGTCAGTCCAGCTGTAAGTTGGTATTAGAATGTCCTCAATCATGGTTATTGTACCATCTGATTAAAAACTGTTCAGTGTAGAGCGAGATTTTATTCACAGAACGCTGCTAATTACCCCAAATTGTAATTCTCTCCCAGTGCATTCAAATAATATGCATTCCTTACCAATTTAATACTCTTTAGTGTTATTCTTAGTGACTGCAACAAAAAAGAAAAAAAAATCCCAAACAACAAATTCTAGTGTTTTTTTTAAATACATTTCAAATGTTGCAAATGTTTTGCATCTCATTATAAAATCGCTTAAAGCCCTGTTCTAAAAAATAATTTATTTTTTTAAATCACTGATATAATAAGATGAGTTTGTAAATGCGATTGCTGTCTGTAAAATATTAACCTGCTGCTTCATATCCATCTGGCATGCTTTTGGCCACATACAGAGAAGGGAAGCCCCGGGGAGAGAAGGGTCGACTCATTTGTAGTGATTTACAAACACTTCGTTCTCTGATTACCCTTTGCCTGGCTGGAACACAAAAAGAAACTGCTTACATCTTCTTCTTCTTCTTTCCCATGTCAACGTCTAGTTGGAGGTTTTCTCACACAGACACACACTCACACAGTAAAAAAAAAACACCCAATACTCCCCCTCTTTTTTTCCCTTGTCTCTCACTAGGAACACACAAAACACAAGCACACACCCCTCTGCATGCATACACACACCCAGGCTCTCCCTGGCTACTGAACTGCCATAGCAGTGAGATCACCGCTTTGAGAACAAGGCAATTTGGGTTTAAGCAATGGGCCTTAACTTTTGTAAATATCACATACCTCCTTCTAATTAGACAACCTTCAAATGTAGACAGGTCCAGCCTTAAAAGAATAGTTCAGATCTTTTGAAGTGGGGTTCTGTGGAAAGGTTTTGAATGAATACTGTTATAGGTAGCTCTTTGAACAGCCTCATCTTGGAAAAAGAGTTTCATTCTGACCAAATCAACAAACTAACGGCCAGTCCAATCAAAGCCAACACTAAAATGTATTGTTATATTAAAACAACTCTTATCTCAAAATACTCCCAGTAGTTCATTCAGGCACCTGTTTTATTTTAAGGTTATTCTGTCAGAACATTATAATATTCTTGCTGGAAGTGCTACCACTAGGCACCATTATTCACATTTGCAACTAACCTAAAAAAAAATTCATGTAAAAGCCCCAACATGAACTGGCAAAAATAAATAAATAAAGTTATTTTAAGATGACATGTCCTCTTTGGTTTTGTCCCATCAGATTAAACTCAGAATGATTGTTGATGATGTTCAAATATATATCTACATATTGATTGTCCATAACCTTTCTCCACTACCTAACATTTGCTTTATAATAATTTGTATGAAATTCATTTTTTCTTCATCAATCTTACTGATATTCTCCTTGAATTTAATTAGGTGTTTATTCTCTCTTTTGAACCTTTCAGAGCCACCAACCATGAGCAAAATGACAAAGAAATTATCACAAATCCCAAGTTAGATCACAGTTTAATATTCAGGTGCCATTTTATTTGCATGGCATGTCTGGTGTGCTAATCAATTACATATCCCTGTAGAAGCCCAAGTTTTGGTTGTCAGATGTTGAGAAATTGGTCATTAATCCTCTAAATATTAGGACAGAAATATGTTATTGATTGCTAGAGTACAGATGCCTTTTGTATTTGTTTTTTTTAGGTTCTCAAGGGAAAAAACAACTAGATTTTTTTTGTACCACAACTTGCTGTTCTCAGCATTCACGTGTGCCCGTTGAGCTGAAACCACAGAGGACAAACACACTCAGACACGCACTCACTAAATTACAGTGATAAACAAAAAAAAAGCTCACATCTTGAGGTAGACATGTAATCATGCCACTGTAGAGCCAGACTGTATGGAGTCAAATGTCCACTGCTGGTTCCCTGCACAGCGAACAATACTACAATAATAAACCTGCATCAAAAGAGCATTGTGTGCCTCAAAGGGGGAAAACAAGCTAAATTTGGCTTCTATATTCTATAAGCCAGTATCTAATTATCCTGCACACTGGCAGAAATACACAATTTTCCTGTGCAGGTTGTGGAAAGCAGAAAACAGACAGAACTAACTGCAAAAAAAAAAGTTGCCAAATACTTGACGCAATAAATTGACTTTCCATATTATTCTGTGCAGAAAATCTCATGCACAACAATGAGAGACTCAGTCTTAGGTGAGCTGTAAAGGGAATATTTACCAGATTTAATTAATTCAACAACAAGACCATATTGTCACGCTGTATAGCTCATTTTGGTCAGGCACAACAAAAAAAAAACAAGTCAGTGTGTTAGTTGTTCAGCCAGCTCGTTTAGTCATCCCGGCCCAGCGAGGAGACTGTGATCACTAGCATGTGTGCTGAGAAGTCCTGCCAGAGAGAGCGGCAGGCACGGGATGAAGAAAATGAGCTTGCCCGGCCTCTAACACAGGCTCTTTTGTTTGCGCAGCGGGGTAGGTGGTAACAGGGACAGAGTGGTGCAGGTGATGAAGAATAACGGAGAACGGACTGGTTTTTGTTTGTTTGCTATTAATCACAAAGGCACAGAGTGCACCTCGAACCCTCCTGCAAGACTCGCCATATTTTGTGGTGACTCTGTGTGAACATGCCGTACCCTCGGAATTTGGGTGTGAATGTGTTTGCCCCGGGATAACTGTTCCTGTGGTTATCTTGTTCAAGATGGAACACAAACAAAGTACAGCTGTACTGTAAAATGATTATCTACTTTGCGTTCTCTTATCTCATGATATTGAACTTTTTTTTTTTTAATCTACCTTTGGGTCATATCGTCATGCTTTGTTATAGAACACACTGATAAAATGTCTTGCCAGTGGATTTTTTTTATTTGTGTACAGAAGCTTCTAATCTGTGCATCTTGTATTTGAATATGCTAAATGTTAGACTTAATGTGAACAAAATCTGTAAAGTGCAACAGTAATTTTCTGCCTCTGCTTTTGTCCTTAAAAGCATCCCTGATCCTTGTTCTGCTTAAATTTGTTTTTCAAACACTGGCAACTTAATAGTAAATTAAATTTGTCTCCAGATAAAAGGGAAAGTCAAGGTTTTATGGATTTTGTTTTAAAAGACTTCTGCATTTTTGTTGCATTCTAATATTTATCCGTTTTGTTCTCCTTCAGATGAAGAGAAAGTTGGACCATGGCCCCGAGGTCCGATCTTTCCCTTCAGGAAAAAAGCCCTGCAAAGGCTCCGAGTATTCGAGGTACAGAAAGACATCCTGCTTTTCACTCTTACTCAATATCCTCTGATTGTAGCCTTTCACTTTTGTTTCCCATCTGCCACACATCCTAAAAACCGAGCCTGCCATTGAAATAAATCAAAACCATCAAGTGGCGCAAACAACAATGCCGCGTGTGTCCTCAAACAGAAGGCTGCTTCATGTCCCACTGTATCTGCAGCATCCAGCCAGCAGTCCCAGATGTTTCTCTTCCACTGAATATTTAATGTGTGTGTGTTCACATGTAGCTACATTAAAATTCAAACCGAACACAGCCACTTAAGTGTAAATGTTGCCACGTAACTGGCCCCTTCTCAGCTTCCTCTCCCATTAAAAATGAATCAATAATGAAATCGACCCCCAGCTCCCCATTTTGCCGTCAGCAGGCAAAGCCCAAAACAGCGAGAGGACTCGCAGGATAAGTTCTCCAGCTGCCCTAACATTTTGAAAGTAACGAGCGCCTTTTGAAGGCCTGTTTCACAGAAATCAGTGCGATAGCAATTTGAAGTTTCATTCAATAATCTACATTTGCTAGTTAAACAGAACATACCAATAAAAATTATTGCTGTTTAAATATTTTTTTATTACGTTTATGTTTTACTATAACAACCTTAAGGAATTATCAGTTCAATATATTTCATTCTTAGCCTTTATCGTGTAAATGTAATTGTTGGTGTTTTATGGTTTTCTTTCAGTTACTTTGCATAAATGCATTGATTTTACCCATTATTATGTTTTTAATATTTTTGTAGACTCAGGAAAAAAGTAATTAAAGAGTTTTACACAGTAAAATGTTCATTTTAATTTGCCTGAAAAACAGAAACTCAGTCAAACCAACGACAAAAAAAGTCCTTGTCTCAAACTGCATATTTAAATGTTTAGTTAAATGATTTCATTCAATGTAAATTGTGTTCAAATATTAACAGAAGTGGTGGGAAAGCAACCTGAAAAACCTATTTATTCTTTTATTGGTTAAAATTTGCCTCTAACGGCCTTATCTGAGTGTAGACTTCTCTAAATGTTGTGCTTTTTACCTGTGAATTTGCAGCCCAACAGGAATTGTCCCGTGTCCAGCCACACCCACCACATTTGGCCACATCAGAACAGCCAATGGTCAGGGGCAACAGAGGCGACGAATCACCTCCATCCAGCCACCCACAGGTCTTCAGGAATGGCTCCGAACATTTCAGGTTAGTGGTCAACAGTTAAAGGTCTATTTTTTTGGTTTATGTCTCTTTTAAGAGACGCTGACCTCGAGTTTCAGCTCATCAAGAAGCTGCTCTCTGTTCAATCACATTCAATTCACTTTCATTTAGTCTCTGATCGAATTGATTCCTTTTTTAAATTTTTGGGTTCAACACATTAACATGGGTGCTGTATGAAATTTGGTATCTCACAAGTTCTGATCAAAACCACAACTTTTATTAAAGGCTGCCCTCTGGGATCATTAAAAATAGACAAACCATTCCCGCGTGGATATATGTAGTGAGAAAATTTAGCATAATTGATCATTTTTTTCTATTTTTAATACACTCTAATTTTCATATGAGTTGCCATGAATTTCATTACCTAAGAGAGGTTAAATCTATTGTCTTTGGATGGCTGGCTGAACCTGTGACACCTCAGTGTTTATTTTACATTTATTAGTCACGAGGCCTGACCAGCTGCAGTCTTTGTTCTTACTCTCTAGGCAGCTGAATCTCAAGCTTTCATTCTCTGCGGGTGTGCTACTGTACTTATACCAAAGTTGCCTTTTGATTTTTAGTAACAGAAATCTGGGGACTTAGTTTCATCTTCTAATTTTTGAGAATTAAAGGGGACATATAATTCAAAGTCCACTTTTTTTAGCTGTTAAATATGTTTTGTTGTGTACTTGGAGTCTCTAGAAGTGGGTCTTATTTTTTAACCCGTTCAGTTTTCTGAACTCTTAAATCAATTTATTTGCAATGTAACAGACATTTAAGGTCTGGACTTACCAACTATAATTTTGTTGTCTTCATTCTCCATGCCTCTGGGTCAGACTGGCTGGATGGACAAGTTTTCTCTTGTTGACAATGATTAATTAATTTGTAAATAAAAAGGTATCTGTGTCGCTATGTAACCATAAACCCCTCTATCAAACTAGAATAGACCAGTCTGGATGCTGGAGGGGGGCGGGGCATGAAGTACCTTGTTTGTATTTAAAGAAACAGCCTCAAAACAAGTTGCTTTGAGACACACCTCAGAAAATTGGCAAAAGAGGGGCTTGTGGAGTTACAATAAGGAGGAATTCGGACCAAATCATTGCAGTTCCACTTGATATAGACCAACTGAATCATTTAAAAAGAAGGATTTAAAAGCATGATCTGCCTCCTTCAATATGAATTTGTCTGTTATAACATACTCATTTATGGACAATGGATGAAAAATAGCCATTGTGCTAAGTCAGGTACATTAATATTCTTGTAAATATTTATTATTGTGCACTGTCCTTTTTTAATGAAATAAAAATATATATTTTGATAAATATGAGGACAAATGTCTGTCAGATAAACTCATCACTAATTTATTTATGAAAATAGCAGGCAAAATCCCAGTAAAAAAAGTTCACAGAAGTTGATGAAAAGAGAGATGTATTTTTAAAAGGAAACTAACATTCAAATTCTATTGGCATAAACAAATACAAACTTTCTTAGCATGAGGACATTTTTACAAAAATAGGAAGCTAAATTTTAGGTGAAATGATAAAACAATTCATTTGAAATGTAAAAAAAGTCTAACTCTGTGAATCCTGCAGATTATAATCTGAGTCTGGACTGCTAAGGATGAAGCACAACCCCTCCTTTTAAAGCAGCTCTGTTCAGAGCAGTCGATTTTAGTAGGTAAGAGTTATTTACTAGGCCCTCCCACCTCACTTTGATATTCTGTGGGGTGTGCCTTCTAAGGGGTGGACTACATTAGATAAAGGTCAAGCAGAGACAAAGGTAGGTGGGAGGGCTGGAAAAAAATCAACTCTGATCAGGATTTGTGACATCAGAAACCTGAATAACTCACTGCATTAGATAATTATAATTATATAATGCACAAAAATGTGATTTAATTTAAATACATGCTCTCAAAAAGAGGAAAGGTTAGTTTTGTTAGTAGTGTGTCCTCTTTAAAGGTCTCCTATTATGGGGGTCCTAGAACAAGTTAGGACACATCTGTGGGCTATACAAAACATTTTCATTTCATTTAATTCACAAAAAGAATCTCAGATAATGAAATTTCACCTTTTCAGTT
>JAUBOC010000127.1:10516693-10532280 GCA_032275365.1 Anablepsoides cearensis | reverse complement strand
ATATATATATATATATATATATATATATATATATATATATATATATATAGTCCGTTTAGAGTAGAGGAGGAGGAAACAGAGGAAGAACAATACATACATATTGCATTAGGGAGCAGACGGCTGGGGAGGAGCATCATTAATCAAAGACTCACAAGCATTGCTCATTATGTTGATCCGGTGAATATTTTCTGCGGACACGTCTAATGAGCAGCTTAACTTTACACAGTATTTCTACAAAGCAGAGGAAGATATGCAGCCAGATGTGGGTTAAATTATCCATCACAGCTGGATGAAACAGAGTACCATCAGTTCTGCATCCTTATTTTCCATATCCATCCAGAAACAAACATTCTGATAGAATAGAATAGAAATATTGGCCCACAGAGGGGGGATTCAGCTGTAAGAGCAGCATACAGGTTCACACAAAAAGTTCCAATAATATAAAAAAAAATGTATAAAAAAAGATTAACAATAATAGTGTTAAGATTGGTGTGGTTGAACCCAAAGTGAAGGCAGACTCAAAAAACAGGTTGAGAACAAAAACTAGTTTAATAACTAACAAAAGAAAAAGGCTGACGTGGCAGCATAGAACTGGCATAAAGAACAAGGACAAGACTTGGGGCATGAATAGAGCAATGATCTGACGAGGCAAAGAAGACAAGACACTGGTTAAATACTACTGAGGATGATTGGGAGTGAAAACACCTGGGTGACTAAAGACTATGGACAGGTGAGTGTGGCAGGCTGGAAAAATACTGAGAAGCTACTGAGGATAACATGATACAGGAAATGAAAGAAACTAACAGGAAATGAGAAAATAAGACAAGATGACTAGACAATAAAACCGAAGAATACTAACAAAATTAAACATACAAAAGCAAGAATCATAACAAATAGTAATAATAATATACTCAACATAATGAGAAACAAATATGGGAGATATTATGGGAGTGAGTTAAGAACTTTAGAGAAGCTGTTATGCTCAAAGATCCAAGCTAACAATAATGTGTATTTAAAATAAATGACAGCATCATGCTAACTTATTTTACCCAACAATCACTTCTGCAAATCTACATGTTTTAATAACTGTGATGATATATAAATGTAAATATTTGAAGAAGGATTTGTGGTATTTTCTTTTTTGTAATATTCAAGATGTTTGCAGCAAGCTGAAACTTACTGAGGGGAAAAAAACACCCTGAGAGAAGAGGAACATGAAGAGATGAGGAAGAAACAGGAAGAGAAGAGAGGGGATGAGTGTTTGAGGATGTTCTTTGGATGAAAGGAGTGCAGAGCTGAATGTTTGATGCCTGATGAGCTGCATCAATCTGATCCGTTTGAACAAGTTTCTTTTCAGTCATTACATAAAGAGTTGTAAAAAAAAAAAAAAAAAAAAGCTCACGTACACGTTGGTCGAAGTATGACGACCTGCTTCAGCCACAGTTGGCTAACTTGACTTTTCATCTCCTGTTAAAAAGGACTGTGTGTTTTATTTCATCTAGGGCAACATTGGTGTGGAGACTTTAAAGACAACATCATGATGGTATTTTTCTGCAGCACATTCTATAGAGTTATGATTTTCTAGATTCATTATTATTATTATTATTATTATTATTATTATTATTATTATTGCTCTTAGTGAGTGCCATCCATCCATCATCTTTTACCTGCTTTTTCCTTTCAGGGTCATGGGGGTCACTGGTGTCCATGTCCAGTAGTCACTCTGCGAGGGGTGGGGTTAACCTGGACAGGTCACAAGTCCATCACAGGGCCATAAGGAGACAAACAATTCACTCTCTCACTCACACCCATGAACACATTAGAGTTACCAATTAGCCTATGTTTTAGTCTGTGGGCGGGAACTAGAGTACTCAGAGAAAACCCACAGAGAACATGCAACCTCCACCCTCCAGACAGTGCCTTGAGTTGTTTATATTTTTAGGCCTGCAGGTTTTAATAATCTGCTCTATTAATTATATCTAATCATCTATGAAAGAAATTGAGAGTGACATAATTATGGCTGCTTTTGGAAAATGAAACAACTGTGGTCTGTTTTGCTGCTTTACTTATTTGTAATACTTGCATTACTGACGTCTGAGGGCTCATGCATTCCTGTAGTAGTAGGAGGTTTGCTTGTTGAGGTTTTGGAGGTCACAGCTGGTGTAAATGTCAATAGTGAGCTTGGGGGAATGAATGATGCTTTTGATTTTATGAGTTGTAGCTGAGATTTCAGCCAGTGTGGTCGGTTGAGTCGAGGTCAAGATAATATTTGGCTCTGCAGGTGGAGTTGTTGGTTTAGTACTGGTCAGGAGCGTGGACCTAAAACATGTACTGTACTTGTACTTGGAAGAAAACAAACAAACAAAAAAAACTTAAATGAAAATTACCTCAACAGAAAATGACTTTGATAAAAATCAGTTTCACAGATAAAAAAGCACTTTTGTAAAATTTATAAAACTGCTCACAATAATCGAGAAAGCAAAAGCACACACACTAATAAATGAAGTGTTGAATTTAACCAAATTAACTGGTTCCACTAAACCAAGTTGACATAACTTGGTTAAGTAAGTTCAACACATCACTTTTTAGCGTGCATAAACAGCTTCTTTTATGATGAGTTCTGCTCATATTTACTTTTTAGTGTGAAACTGTGTCAAATTTGAAAGTAAAGAAGAAAAAGTAAATTTTTTATGTTTTGAATGTAACAAAATAAAAGTAAAATTTACAATAAAAAAAATAGTAAAATTACAGATCCTGAAAAAGAAGTACTTATGTACTGTAACTGTAAATGTATTTTGTTGCTTGTATTTTCCACCTCTGGTAAATAGACAATAATTCCCTAAAAGTCTTCATCCTAACCATGTGGTTTAGTTATTTTTTTAAAACAAAAACTTGCAAAAACCCTAAATAAAAGATTGCTGAAATGATTTTTTGTTCAAATGAACATGATAAATGAATGTTTTATTCCTCTCATGTGTTTTAGTACAGTACTTAATTCAGCTCATCGCATTTTTTTCTAACAGGATGTTGTGCTGACACTTGTGCTATGAGTAAAAGATGAAATAAACATGTTTTATAAAAATCTTGAACAGCTTGGTGTGTGTGTGCGTGTGTCTGTGTTGGATGTGGAGAGGGGGTGGTTGGTTGATTGAGGGTAGAGAGTAATTTGTTGAATATAGACCAATATATCTGAATAATACTTTTACTTGAAATGCCCATTTAAACCATAGGAGAATGCAGCTTCTGAGCTTTTACTTCTTCCAAATCACGTTGACTCATTCTTTGTCTTGCTGATTCCCAGAGCAGCCCATCTCCAATATCCTGTTGGCCTCCTGCCACTGATGATGAGAAAGAGCAGGGAGAAAATCAACTCAAACTATCATAAGTCTAAATGAACCCATTATCATAATTCTCACATGGAGCTTTTCAGTTTTGTCGTATCACTGTGCTTCAGGGGTTAGGTTGAAAGCTGCTCTCCTGCCCATCTTTGTTGCACTAAGCCGGTCGGCCATCAAACACCGAGCAGAACGAGAAAAGAGATGGAACAGAGGAAGAGGAAACAATGATCATAATGAGATTGATCATAACTGAAGTCTAAAGAGCGACAATGTCATTTCTCAGGGGGCTCCGGCTTTGGTGAGAAAAATCATCAATGTTGAAACAAAGGAAACAGTGATTAGCAGGTTTTTCATCATTTCTAGTTAGCTGCCCATGTTCAAAGCAGTTCCCAGCTCTGGATTCTACATAATTTATGAGAAGCTATGAATTAAACATGGACACTTGCTGCACTGATGGGAATTCTGACACTTGTTTTTACATGTTATTTGCTTAATGTACGGGTTTATAAAATAAGGAGTATTTCCTGGACATTTTAACCAGTGATGAACTAAACTGTTGAGTTACTGCTGTTGTAAGAAAGGTATGAAATAAGTCAACTCAGAAATAGAATAAGGTTTCAGCCATCTTTGTTTCAGCACCTCTCTTGTTCTATTTCTCTTTTGGGATTTGACTCATCTGGGATTTGTCTTTTATTACTCTGCTGGAATTTGACTCAAACTTTCAGTCCATTTAGTTTCTGCTTAAGCAGGTGAAGCCTCAGCCCCCTACAGACCACCAACCCTCCAGCTGTTCACCTCATCCCTGACTTAATGTTAGGACTGTGAAGAAGAAGAAGAAGCTGCTCCCAGCATTAAAATAATATTCTGGTCTTAATCATGTGGTACTGCTATAAGCCATCTGATCAGGTAAATTAAAGCTTCCTCTTCTTTAGTTGCAGGCGGTGTATTGTTTTCAAGCTGCTTCTGAATAATTAGCAACATGTGATCTACAACCTACATGCTGAAAAATGGGAATTTTGGATATCTGATTGCAAAGATTTCCAAATAAATTATGTTCACAACACTCACTCAGGAGGTGAAGTTTGATTTATTTGTATAGCACCAATTGACAACAAAAGTCATTTCAGTGTACCGTACAAAAATAATAAGAAAAAGAAGTCTAAATCATAAATCCCATTTCAAATTAAGACTCAAATCTAATTAAAGTCAATTCAATTCCCAATAAAAAATGAATTGACTTTAACTTACTTTACACACAGTACATTAAAAAATGCTACAACGATTCAAACTTTAGAGATATTAGACCATTTTTGATGTAATATATTTAGCATTTTGCATCAGACATGGTGATTAAATGTAGCAGAAAAAATATTCAAATTATAATATAATGATCATAAAATTGTAAACACACATTCATGATACGTAAGAATGTGTATAAAACAGTCTAATACAAAGAGATAGCCTTGTTTTTGTTTTTATTTTTTCTTTCATTTCTCTTAAATCCTTTTCTTAAAGACAGACAGCACTGCTGTGTGGCTCACAGTACAAGCAAAGCAAAGCTTTAGAAATGGAAAACAATAATGTCCCAGGGTAAAAGCTCCTAATCTGGGATACACGAAGGAGGAAGAAGGGGGTGAGTGTTTCTGGTCCGACTGTCTCCTTCTCCCCCTGCTGATGCGCTGACAGCCGTGTCTGCCTTGCAGGCGTCATTATGGTCCTCTCTGTGTCCTCCTCATATTTTTTATATACTTGTGACGGAGCCTGATCTTTGATTGCCACTCCCATCTATTTGCAGGTCCATCCATTGCCCTGATTGGCAGGTAATTACCAGCCGTGTGACAGGAGGCTATTCTAAGAGGCGAGAGAGGTCACCTGGGTGTTTTTAGGTGCCCGGACAAAAAAAAATTTTTTTGGAGTCTTGCTGATTTTTATGAGACGGTTGGTGGTACTGGTGCAGAGCTTTCAGAGCTGCCGCTGTCCTCATCTTCTCAAGTTGTCTTTGATCGTGTGACTGAAAGCAAGACAGGAGAAAAGAGCCTGTTTTCTGTCTAATGTTGTTACTGTTGGGCAGGTTGGTAATTGCTCTGACTCAACTTCTTCTTGTCAAAAAAATTTGGAAAAAAACAAGAAAGGAAGGAAAAAAACCCAAAAACAAGACAAAAACGAAGCTTGAACAGAAAGTGTTAAAGATTAGGCAGATGGATTTAAGTGACAGTTAAGACTCAAAGAGAAGCTGACTGAAGGCACCTTTCTTTTGGAAAAGGATAGGCAGGGAGTTTAAAAAGTCTAGCAGCTGGACTGTCACAAGCTGGAGGAGAGACTTTGAAGTAAAAACTTCAAGCTTCACTGGTGAATTTTATGACAGATGAAAGACTTTAAGGGATTTTGCAGTGTATACGTTGATGTCAGGAAGTGATTTAAATTGTTTTTGTGTAATTTAACCATTACATCTGTCATTAGGTATTAATATTTCTGTGGGAATAACTGTGTGTTGCAAAACTAAAAGTGTTGTAAAGTGTTTTCAAAAGTTTGCTAGAACCACTGAGAAAATTTTGAGATTGGTTTTGGCTTTTAAAGTCGAGCACCTCTACTGACTGGAAAAAGGAAAGAAGCCAATAAAGAAACAGACTGAACAATCCTCAGCTCTGTTGTGTTGCACAATAAATCGTCAATTTAAAGGCAAAACTGGAGGGATTTTATCGTAAAACATGAAAGAAAGTGTAAATAGTGTGGCATAATACCCCAAAATGTTCTTCCTGGACTTTTTTCATCTTCCTAAGTGGAGTAATTGTTGTCTGTGTGATCTAGTCAGGTTCCTGCTGTCTGCTACCTCTCATTTATATTGTTCACTGAATTAAAACAGCTTCCTGCAGCTACATGTGCTGTTCAAAGACCTATTAGCCACTTCGTTAACATTAGCTTCTGAGCTGTAAGCTTTAGAAAAACAAACATGGCAAGAGCAACAATAATGAACAGTTTTTATAATTAAATACAACCAATTTGGCTTTGTTTGTCAAAGACCAAAGCAGCTACTTTAGTTGAAATTTTCGTAATACAGTCTTTTAGTAAATGAACTGTGGAGACAGTTTGCTTAAAAAGCCTCAGAACAAGTTGCATCTCTTTGCTTTACTCAGAACACTGTTATTGCACACTTGGACCTTGGTTGCATAAGACGGAGTAGCCTTTATTTAGCTTTAGAAGGCTCTCATTTGAGGTGCAGCATAAATGATGCAGGGCACTGAATGACGCACGCAGACACAAAAGAAGTGGAAATGTTTCCCCTCTGTGGCTATGAACTGTCGCCAACACAGTGGCAACATGTTGTCACAGTCTGAGTCATCTTCCTCAGTGTGTGAGGGAACATCTGCACTTTGTGAGCATGTACCTGGTTCTTTTTTGGGGGCTTAATCACATATTTATCACCCGAAAGGGTGAAAGTGGAAGATAGTTTTTTACCCGTGTGTGTTCACGTATTTTACCAAAATATCTCATGAACCACTAGACAGATTAATCAAACTTCTAAAAAAAAAAACATGGACTCTGACACCTAATTAAGCTTTTGAGCCTAATTTAAGATGGCCGCTACCCTCAACTACTTAGAGGAAACACAAAAATGGCTATAATTCAGTCACTTTTATTTATTTTTTTTGTTTTTGTGGTTGCACAGTGTAGCTGTGAGTCAATCACAACACATACTCTGACCATGACATCTCACATTAAAACAGCTACAACTTGGTTATTTCTCAAGGTAAAAATTATATTAGTCTAAAACTTTGACATAAAAGACTTGAATGATGTGCATTCCTTTAAAAAAATGCTTTATCCAGAAAAATCATGAAAATAGAACTTGAATAAACCTGATCTGTTTTAGGTACAAAAATAAAATAAAAAAAAAGCCTCTGACTCTGCAGACGCAGAGACGAACAGTACATGAGGGTGTGGTGAGAGTCGAGCCACTTCCATAGACAAACACCACAGAACATTCTGGAAACTGCTGACTGTTCTCGGCTGCAACCACACCACCATCGCAAAGCCATCATTTACCAACAAGACGGTGGCTTTTGCACCGGCTAACCCTAATTCATACTCCCCCTCACATGCTGACAGAGCTTTTATCATCTGAAAATTACAGTACTCTTAGTTTTTGTCCCTCCATTTGTACAAAAGCAGCTGGCAGCACCAGCTTTCAAACTCCCTGTCTCCGGTCCTGTCATGTATCAGCCCGTAGACACAGACGGATGTGGTCTTCATCAGAAAACACCCTGCATTCTGATTGATATGCACCTAGTGTCCTCATATAAGCTACTACCACGGATTCTACACTGGAGGAGGAAAAAGAAAAGAAAGGAAGAAAAAAAAACAGAGGCAGGCACAGAGCTACAGATGAAAAGCCCCTAGCTTACTCTGTGATCCTGTTTCTCAGCTGAGCCCTCGAAAAACAGAGCAGAGCTGCACTCTGAGCTAAACAGACCGGCGGATGTAAATCGGTAATCTAATGTAAACCAGCCTGATTCTTTGCTGCTGCTCAAAACACAAGTTCCTCTTTGCCTTTTGCTGCACTAAAATAGGAGATTTGAATGTTAAACGATATGTCCTCCTGTGACCGTATTTCACACAGGTTTTTGAGTTGAAATAAAACAGGAAGTTATACAAATGAAGTCATCATCTGAAACCCATTTAGGAAGTGAATTTTAGTGTTAGGTTCCAGGGGTTTTGAAACAGCAAATTATCTCCTTTTGTCCTCCATGTTATATTTATGTCATTTAATGTGTCTTAAGTGCAGCACATACTAAATGGTTTCTGCCCAAAAAACATAATAATAGGATGGTTATGCTTTTACAATGGGTTTCTGTGAAAAGGTTACCACCAATCAATATCTTACCTGTTGTAAATAGCTTGTTGAATAGAGAAACATGGTTTAATTTTGACTGGACTGACAAAACTAACTTCTAATCTGAGTGGGATCAAGTCCAAAGTGGACTACTGCTGTCTTGAAACAACTTTAATCTCAAAAATATCATATAGGTCCATAGAAGCACTACTTAAGAAACTCTTACATTTATATACATGGTTATTTTAGCAAAGGTAATAAAAAACAATCAGGTCATAGTGTTATCTACTGATGTGGAAGTGCTAAAAATGGCTTCTACTATCACTACTTGCAACAAACAAACCATAGTGAAGGAAATTTTGCAACCGATAAACAAAGCTGGTTATATTAACGTCTGACATAAAAGGTAACACCTCCACGGGTGTAACCAGGAAGAGACATACATTATAAGGTCAATTCATTATTATATGAGAGGCTTTTTTAGAAGTTTTGAGTTGTTCAGAATAGGGCTGCACGATATTAGGAAAACCTGCGATGTGCGATAACACTGCTTAATATTGCGATGACAATATGACTTGCGATAAATGAACAAATACATATGTAGTGTTTATATCTTTCTGCTCTGGGTTCAAAGCCAAAAACAATCTAAAAAAAACTAATAATTTCCATTCCAGCCGGAATTTTTTTTTAAGTATGAAGAGACCTATCCAGTTAACCAAATACATGAAGGGCTCCATTAGATTGATGAAATACTTCAGGGTTCCATCTGAATGACAAAACGCATAAATGCAACTCTTGAGTCAACCATTTATTGCAGTTTATGCAGTTGTTGCGATATGAATATTGCAATGCGATTTATCGCGAAAATTTACGATATATTGTGCAGCCCTAGTTCAGAGTATCTATGCTGTTTGGGCTGTTTTGTTTGGATTTGCAGATACGGCCCAAGGCCTTGCGCTGAGGCCTGACTGCTGTGTACTACTGTATGGAGCTGATTAGAGTCAAATAAGAATAAAGATTTTTAAAAGATATCCAAGTATTATTCAGACTTCCATTTTTGAATGACGCTGGTCTCTACAATAGGAGACCAGCGTCTTTTAAATAAAATAATTGCGCTCACAATAAGTATTTTAAATAAAAGGACACAAATTAATGAAGAATTGTTAAACTTACAATAATGTAAAGCTATAGTGTTTGCATAAACTGCTAAAACATTCTGAGATTGAAGCTGTTTTAAGTCAGCAGGAAATCACTTTGGTCATAGCTCACTCACTAGCCATTAGCTCATCAGTCCTGTCAAAGTTAAACTATTTCTCCAAACTGGGTTGTTCAAACAGATATCTACAACAGGTATGCTATTGACTATAATCTTTCCATATTAGAGCACTTAAAATCTAAGTTGTTTCTTTGAAACCTTGTGCTGCATCACCTTTTTTGGCCGCCCCTGTGCTGTAGCTCATTACACAAAGACAGAAGAGGTTTTGACAGTTTAGACAAACCGCAGCGGGCACCGTAGGCTTGATCAACAACACCAAAACATCTCCTTAATTAAAATCATTATGTTGACAAATTAACTATTAACAGCACTAATTAATTATATGCACAACTAACGTCTCAAATGATGGAAGGTGAGGTGGAAGGATGACAGAAAAGATGGATTCCTTCAGTGTACCTGAAGGAAGGGGCAGAGCAGATGGGAGTTCTTGCCGCTCGTTTTGCCGCGTCAGTTTGCGTTCGGGTCTCCCGCCCGGACCGCTGCAGCACTGTAACGCTGCTCCGGTGTCAGTGGCCTGGCAGCTGACGGCAACAACTTTGTTTAGGGGAACAAATGAATCTGTCCGAGCTGCTGTGTGCGCCATCTGGTGACAGAGGCCCACTTCCATTGACAGCCATGACAAAGACATACAGGCCTGCTACCATGGCCCTGCAGCATTACTAATTTAATACAATGAACTCAGAGTGCATGCATGCACACACATCATGGTATCTGTAAGGAACAAGAGTGTTTGTGGAGCTTCAGTGAATAGTCTGTCACATGTAATTATTACAGTTCAGCCACAAAGTTAAACACAAATCTAGTAAAGAAATTAATATATCAGTTTATGAAAAAAACTAAAACATTTTTAGTAAATGTTGATGTGGCCCCACGTTTTGTTTATAGTTGGATCTGATAATCCAAAGAGGCAATGTATATCCTTAGAGTTTCTAGGTTTAAATCAGGGCCGGCACATAGGCAGTATAGGCAAATGGTAAGGGCTCCATCCATCTAGGGGGCATCACAATTTTATCAGGTTTATTTATTTTTTCGTAAAATGCACTTTAAATAGCTGGAAAATGCTTAGTTTTGAGAATATGTTTTATAATATTTTTTTAACCACTGGACAACCTACCGCCAGAATTTTACCATAATTAGACAGCCTGGTTTCTAAAAAAAATTGTATCAAAGACGAAACTATTTAATTTGGTATGTAAAAGTGTGTAAATCATCAGTAAGATTTAGAAAATTTTACAAGTGACACCATGTGAAATCTTGCCTGAGGCGTCAAATTGTCCAGGGCCCTGGTTTAAATCCAAAAGAACTGCCTCCACATGGCAAACTTAAGACTTTTTGAACACAAAGTGCACATTTAAAACCACTGCCATTAGCCAAAGTGATGCACAAATAAAAAGAGAATGTTGTTCACAATACAGTATATTACAAAAACAATAATAAAAAAAAAGAAAAACTCATGCTCCATTGAAAGCCAATGAGACCAAATGGGTTTAAAGATGAGATTTAAAAAGACCAAGATTGGTAGTCTGTCTGTGATGAAAAGAGCAGCTGGTTCCACAGTTTGAAAAAGGCACGATCACCTCTGTGGACCAGCCTGGACCTCAGGACAACTAAAAGCAAAGGAATCTGGGGAGCACATAAGGCTGCAGGAGGTCAGACACAGTCCATTCAGGGCCATTAATAAAACTTTAACATTCATTCTAAAACAAACAGGGAGCCAATGAAGAGAAGTGAGCACTGGGGAGATATGTTCACTTTTTTGTGTGTTGAAAGACAGATCCAAACTATCTGCAGTCATGAGCAGCCAGTCTGGCTAACACCAACATACAGAGTTACAGTAATCCAATTGGGAGGTAATAAAAGCCTGGATTGACCATTTCAAGTCATTATAGGATAAAAAACGATTTCACTTTAGATAAAAGTCTCAATTTTAAAAAAGGGACCTCTTTACTAATCTGTTTTTCAAGGTTAAAATTTGAATCAAGCATCACCCCCCTCTAAGAATATTACTTGAGTAAAAGTCTTAAAGTATCAGATTTTTTTGTACTTATGTAAAAGTAAATTTCTGACATCAAATATACTTAAGTATTAAAAGTAAAAGTATCGAGTAAAAATGAGTGGTTAGATTTTCCAAAATACATTTATTGGGAGGTGATTCATCCAAAAATATATTTTTTTCTAAAAACATGCAGCTATGATGGATTGTGTAAAAATGAATACAGTATCAGAAATCACATTTATACTTCTCATTCAACTACAATTAAATTCACTCTATCTTGGATGCACAATGTTTTAGGATATTATTTTTTTTAACAATAACAAGCTAAAACAAAATAGGAGAAATTACTTTCTACTTCTTACCTTTTTAAAAAATGTAAGCAAGTACTGATAACTGTAAAAATGTAAGGAGTAAAAGTAAAAATTAGGCTGAAAAATAATTACTCAAGTAAAGTACAGATAGTATTTGTACTCTAGGTCTTTGTAGCCCATCACCTCTCTGATTTCTTTACATTTCCTGTGAATGAGGCATCTCATCTGTATTCTTCATCAGGACTAGATCACTGCAAATAGACTCCTGCTAAAGGACACAGTCATTGTTGTGTTTACCTTTTAATGCTGATCATCCAATCAGGCCAAGCAATGCATGTGTTCATCCCCCCACCCTGACACCAGAGGTAGATGCAGGTCCAAAACAGCTCTGCACAAACAGGCAGCTGCAATCAATAGCCAACACAAACACACACAAACGGTTGTGTTCCTCTGTAGCCTTTATCTATTTTTCTAAAGCACGGGGCAGCTAAATAACCTTTTAGCAGGCCCAGGCAGGCGAGACAGATGACTCTCCTAAATGAGTCTTCTGCTGACGCCGGGCCTTAAATCAATGCTGGTGGCAGGCATTGAAATGAAGGCCCTGCAGCATTTGCTCATAGTTCATGCTTCAAGATTGCTGCAGGAGTCGGCTATTCCTCTCCTAGCACATTAATATTTTATCACCGGCACGCTCGTTCAGTCATTCCTATGAGAGAAAATAGTTTTGTTATGAGCAAAAGTACAATTGAATCTCAGCCAAGTTCTTCATGGCCATCATTTTCCTGCTGGAACCATTTGAAGGAAACCATTGTAGCTGTTTAACGTCCTGATTATGTCAAAATAAATCTGTTTGCTTCAAAGGAAATGCAATGACTCTGAGTTATACTTGTTTAGGTAATTGAAGGATTTTTCCCATTACATATACCGTAAAAGCCTGTTTGCTGCAACATATACTTTGTGAACTCTCCTTTACTTGCATGTTTATGTAGAGAAAGAGATAATTGCAAAAGTATTAAGAATTTGTTTCATCTATGAAAATGCCTGTTTTTAATATATATAAAACAAAAAAGTAAACTTCTGGGTAATATAACCAGTCGTCTTACTGATCTGTTTTTGTAATATAGTTTTAAAGCTGCATTTTTATTTCTCTTGAAGAGATATGTTGTGCTATTTATTTACAGACTGGCAAGTTTTAAATTCCAACAATATTACATTTAAAGCCTCAGAATTAGGGGCATTTACCTTTTAAAATGAAAGAATAAATTCAAAGTAAAGAACTGTTTCTTTACCACTAGAAGCTACAGAGATGAAAAACTGTTAGAAGAAAAAAAAAACTTGTGAGAAGTTTTCTGAGTTTCCTAAACAGAAGAGCAGATAATAAATGAAAGTGAGTTATTAAAAGCCTTCAGGATAGATTGTGTGGGATGGGCTACAATGTGATGTACCCCTCAACATCAGAATGCTTTTTTCTTATCAGGGACCAGCTTTGGGTTTGAAAAAGTAATCTTTGCCCATGTATGGATTGTTTTATTAAGTTCTACAATATCTGTATACATTGTGATTGCAGTGAGCAAGAGGTAAAACAAACAACACAGATATACTTGTGTAAGCCTTTGTTTTTGCTACTTGGGGACGATTTTTCAGGAAAATACAGCCTTGTGGGGACCGGATGCTCCTTGTGGGGACCAAAGCCTGGGGGGGTTGGGTTTAGGACCAAGGTGTGAATTGAGTTTAAGTTAGTTTTAGAGTCAGGTTGGTACCTGTGAGGTTAATTTTAGGGTAAATGGTCAGGGTTAGGATATAAAATTTCCAAAAAATGAATGAAAGTCAATGGAAAGTCCCCACAAGGATAGAGAGACATAGTAGGTGTGTGTGTGTGTGGTGTTTCAGAGCATCGGCCTCTGTAACTACAGTCCCAGTCGACACATTATTTGTTTACAGTTTGGTCATTTGATGTTCTGCGTGCTGAGACAGACAGAAGCCCTAACCTGCCGTGTAAAGGCTTTTTATTGACATGCAAATGTTTTCTCTGGAATGTTAACTCCAAGTTTACAGTTCATTGTATTTCCCTGCCTTCTTATGACTCTACACATTTACGATGTTATTTGTGATTCTAATAGATTCACCGGTGCACTGTATGAGGAAGCGTTTGGTGCATGTTTAATCTCAAGCTTTGAATGGAGCATCTGTTGGGTTTTTTTCCTGCTTAGTTTCCCTTTAGTGACGAATTCCTTTGACGTGGCACTTTGTCACTTTTGGAGGTAATTTTGGTAATAAGAAAATCATGGCCAATCTGTGATCTGAGTGGCAATAAATAATGAAGATTTTTCTTAACAGAGAATGAGGTGTTGTGCTAATGATGTGAGAGTAATTAATTTCTCTGCCTAAATGTTCATCCATCCACTTTGTCAGAGCAACATCTGTATCTGAATCTTTTAAATGGCTTCTAGCTGCACAGAGACTGCAGGTTTGAATCTCAGATGGGGACTTTCTATGTGGAGTTTGTATGTTGTCAATTGTTGTTGGTAGTGCTTTATACAAACGTTGTTATTCAGATGAAGTGTCTAGTTGTTGGGTGAGAAAAAATTAGAACAACATATGTTCAATGTACATCTAATATACAGATGAGTTTTTATGTTAGCCTCTAAAAATCCAAACCAAACATGAATGAAGTGAGAGAGAAGCCAAGCGTTTAAGTCCTGACTGGTGGAGATAATGCCTGGGTTTCCCAGGATGACCATTTTATCAATATTTCTTTTCTTTTTTAGGGTTGAATGGACAAAGAATAAAAGTCCATAAAGGTTTGTTGTCCTTTTGGGAGCTCTGAACTCTATAAGACTCAGAGAACATTTAGAAATGTTTGCTTCAAAATCTTCTTTTTAGGAGCCTGGGGTCTATAAAGGCCTCCCTTAAAAAAGACCTGTGATCTCAGTGGGATTTGTCTGGTTAAATAAAGGGTAATAACAAGTGAAAAATAATAGGGCAGGGTATGTTTTGGATATTTGGCGAAACATATAGTTTAATTGTTGTTAGAATGTATTGTTTTTTTTAAGCAAGATAAGTGCATTTTTGCTGTAATAATGAGTAAAACTGGCATCAAATGACAAATCACAATCATGCATCTGGGGCTGCTTATCTTTACAAAACAACCAAAGAGTAATCCCAAACTGATGTGTAAATGTTAATATTTAAAGCAGAGTGGAAGTAACACAGCAACTATGAAAATAAAACTCAACCATCCATAATTTAATACACTGAATGATATCTGTCGAAGCACAATTAAATCTAAAGAGTTTTAGTTTCTGTAGTTTATTAAAAGTTGCTTTCTTAAGGCGTGTTTTAGTTTTAATCAGTCAGGTGCAACACTGGCTGGATTTTACTGCATTGATGTTTGTTGCGTATAAAATCAGATTAATTTTTTTATGTTGTGCTATTATTATTGAAAAGCTTTTAGCTTAGTTTTTATTGTTTTTTATTTACATATTTTTTTATTTTATGTTAATTAAAACTCCCCAGAAAATAATCTGTAAAGATCTGTAAAGATTATTGGTCATTTACTCCAATAGTTTGGGGTTTTTATTTGTTGTTTTTCAGATGTGCTTTTTTTATGCAGAGCCATTTTATTCAAAATAATAAAAAAATAAATAAATAAATAAATAAATAAATAAAGTACGTAATAAATTATTAATAAATATTCCATCAAATGAATAAGTGTCCGCATTAAATAAAACAAAATTTATATATTATACATTTATTTATGTCAGGTGGTGCAGGCAGAAAAACCCAGGGCGCAGGCAAAATCCAAAAAGGGTAACAAAAAGATTTATTAATAAAC
>JAUBOC010000127.1:10468356-10480546 GCA_032275365.1 Anablepsoides cearensis | reverse complement strand
ATAATAATAATAATAATAATAATAATAATAATAATAATAATAATAATAATAATAATAATAATAAAAAATAATAATAAATTAAAACAGTTAACAATATATTTCAATTAAAACAGAATACCAGATGTCTACTTTATACCTGCTGACATCTGCTGACAGTAATGAGGAATATTAGTGTTCCTACTTGAAGTGCCCTGATCTGCACTTGAAGTGCTACAGCTAGTTGCCACTGCTGCTATTTGCGCTTGCAAATAACCATCAAATTCTTTGTAAACTACCATAAAAGACAAAATAATGGTGGTTTAATAAAATAATTTGCACACACCTCTCTCTCTTCCTATATTAGATGGGAGTTGTTTAAATATGGCAGCAACCCTTCTTTGGTCTTACTCCCTCTCAGATCAGTAATTAGCTCATCATTCTAGTGACTATCAGACTTTATTTTTTCAAAACTGAGGTTATTAAAAAAATATATGACAGATAAGATACTTATTGCTCATTACATTTCTGCACATCAATAAATCTAAGTTTTTATTTTAAAAGCAGGAGAATTAATGTTTTGTTTACCAAACTGCCTTTATTTTCACTTACCATTTGGCTCATTTTTAGCCTTTCACTGCAACTCAAAACTTTGTTGTGTTTCAGGAAGCCAAGGTGATGAGTCCAGAAGCATTTTATTCCAGATGCTTGCCAAGGTCCTAATTTAAAATTCATCTAGAAGTCTTTATATCAGCATGAGCCAAAGCCTCGCTTGAGGAATCGATCCAAAGTCTTACAGTTGAGCCAAAAAGCAATCTCGCCTCTTAGAAGGTAAAGTTTTAGCTTCAATTAGGTTCCACTGCTTTTATGTTGCATAAGAGACACATTGTGTTTACTGCCTCATTTATTTATAATTTAGGAATTGTATACCTTTGTTGACAAAGGGTGACATTAGAGGTTCCATTACTTCTGCACACAATGGAAATTAGTTGAGCTTTTGGTTCTTTAAGCTCCGTTTTACAACACCTCCAGCCACTTGTGTTCCACTAACAAGGATGCAGCTACCTTAGATAATCACCTGTGAATCACCATCTCCTGTGACTCATAAAGAGGAAAAATACAGTGAGCTCTCAGAGAGAGAAAAAGTTCACTGTGTAATTGTCTCTATTTTATCTTACAGCCAGAAAAAAAATCATTTGTGTCCACCAAAAACCACAATAACATAAATATCTTTATGTGTGAAAGTGTCTTATATGGCTTGGCACTGCAGACACACTCACACATCATTCTACGTGCATCAAAATGAGGACTTTGCATTGACTTCCATTCATTTTTGTAACTGTATTTATGCCTAACCCTGACATTTTCCTTAAAAGAAAGCATTACTGGTTTATTCCTAACCTGAACCAAAACTTAATTCACACCATACCTCTAAACCTAGTAGAGCTGCAAATAAAGTGAGGACTGGGAAGATGTCCTCACTTTACATCAAAGACTTCACTTTGATTGTAACTATGGCACAAATGGTCCTCACTCTGTAGTAAAAACAAGTACAGACTCACACACACATTCATCTGGACATGTTTGCTCATTGACAGGAGCTACACACCAGTTGTGTGTGGATTCACTCTGTTAACCCAAACTGTATACAAGATCACCAGCCTCTCCCCCCCCCTCAGTCACACGCAGCAAATGAAGAACATTTCCTTGCAAATGAACAAGAAAAATCGAAGTAATAAAAACAAAGCCCAGAGGACAGTGTCAGATGAATAAATTACATGATCATATACTGTTTTGTGGCCGTTGGCTGTGAGTTTATATTGGTTATGATGGAAGAAATTGCAGACTTGTTGCTCCTGTTGTTGTTTTTTCCTTTCAAGCGAGGGTGTTGCTGGCCAGAGTAGGCCTCAGATTTTTGCATAAAAGCAGTGGGCTTCTATGCAGGAACCAGTTGTTTACAGCAATTGAAACCTCATCTCTATGATTACCTGTGGCACCTGTAGTCACGACTGCCTTTCCTGAGAAGACACAGAAAAATGCTACCTTGTTTGCTGGAGATATTGTAGCATTTATCCCGTCCAAGAGCAGCATGAGAACAGAAGGAAATGGAGAAACAAATAAACCTGCAGTAGCATCTGAACTCATGCTGAATCATCTCTGGTTTTGTGTCAATTGTTCTTTTGACTTCCAATGGATTTATAGTGAAGCAAGTTGGTAGAAGAGAAGCAGAAAGGGACCTGTTTCTGACCTGCATTTCACTTTTGCCAACTTATTGATCAATATTTATTCACCTTTTTAATCAGACTCATACGTATTTACCAAAGTGTGATCATATGATATGCAGGAAATCCTTATCTCAGGTCAAAAATACTCAAAGATGAAGAACCAGCTTTGTATTTTATGGTAACTTATTACAAAAATAAAAAAGGTGACAATTATTATAGACTTGATGTTTTACGTCTAAATTTAAAAAAAGTCTGGATGTTTAAACCTTTATAGCAGGCCTATTCAACTGGTGGCCTGCAAGCCACTTTCAGCCCGCAAGTGACCACATTTTGGGCCGCCAATTCATTCATCTCTTAAGCCCAAACCTTGGGTTTTCTAATTTAATTACTATAAGTTATTTTAGTGAGACATAGACATGTTTGATATCTACAGAAACGTCAGAATATTGTCTAGAAGCTTGTAAAAAACCTTTCAATGAACACTCAAGACAGTTAAAACTACAAGCAGTTGAAGATAAAACTATGAAAGAGAAAAGTTTACTGCAAACGAGAAGTTTTGTTGACGACCCCAGCTGGGTCTAATAAGTGCAGTTTTGTGATGGGAAGCAAAGCCGTTTCACCAACAGTGCTGCTACTTGTTCGACGTGAGGGCCTATGGACTGCTCCTGAACTCATGTGGACCCCAACCAAATGGGTCCCTCATTAAGCTAACCACCTTTGAGACATGCCTCTCTACAAAGACCTCACACAACGATTCAAAGATCGGTGGGTAACAGCTGAGGCAAACTTGACAACTCTTCCTAATAAAATTACTAATAAACAATCTGACCAAGACCTTAACACCTTCTCTCCAAATTGACAAAAAAATATAGGTTTTAACCAGAGTCTCTTGTTAGTTAATTAATTAATTAATATAAGAAAATATTTCCTTTGGGAAAAATATATTTTCATACTATAAAGCAGGGCTATTTAGTTTTATTTATTTATGGTACCAACTATATTGTTCCAGGAGTCACAGTTACTGCAGGCCTGAGGAGCTGAAAATCCATCAAAGATACGTTTACTGACAGTTTATGCACTTAATAAAGCTTAAGTCAATAATTATTACATTTTTAAGACATGCAGATGGTTATTAAAATAAAATGAACTATTACTATACTAGTTGCAATTTATTTTTACAACAGCATTTTTTTATACGGTTTACTGAATATTCAGGGATTTTAGGTGCTAATGTAATGACAGGGCTGTTGCATATTTTTGACCTGAAGCAAGAGTCAGGTTCAAGACTTTTTACTTTTTCATTTACTGTTTTTGACTAATGTTTTGCATTTAAATGAATGTTAAATATCTAGAACAGTGGTGTCCAAAGTCAGTCCTGGAGGGCCGCAGCCCTACATGTTTTACGTTTTTCCCTGCTCCAACACACCTGATTCAGTCACTGAACTACATCTCCCAAGTTCTGCAGTATGGAGGCCTAAAGCTGACATAATTAGAAATAAAAGCAGAAATAGATAAATGAACCACTAAATAAATACATGTAAAATGCACCGAATAAATTAAGAGAACCTCATGTTTGAGGATGAGCTTGATTTTAACACATAATTTAAATTTTACAGTTTTTTTAAATATATATTTGTACATAGTTTTTTTTTTTCTTTTTTGTACATGCATTTGTGTCTCTTAAATGCTTAAATTCAATTTAAGCATTTAACTTAATTATAAAACACACACACATACATACATGTTTTTTTTTTTCAAAATAAAGGCACAGGTAATGTTTTCCTCTTTGCCTTTGTTTTAAACTAGTTTTTTTTTTTCAAAATAAAGGCACAGGTAATGTTTTCCTCTTTGCCTTTGTTTTAAACTAAACTTACTTAAACTTAACTAAACTGAGGCACAAGCATGCAACAAAACGAAATAAAAAGACTTGTTGGAAAAAATATAAAGATAATTAAGCAAACACATTTAAGAGACACAAATGCACGTACACGTACAGAAAAAACAATTAATATATATTTAAAAAAATAGTAACATTTAAATTATGTGTTAAAATTTATAGACAAATTTATTGGAACTAACCTGGAAAAATTAATATGAAAGTCAATTAAAATATAAAACAGGAGATACAGTTATCTTTTTTAATTTAATTGGTGCATTTTAAGTGTATTTATTTAGTGGTTCATATAATTCTGCTTTTTTTCCTAATTATGTCAGTTTTGGTCCTCCGTACTGCAGAAGCCTGATAATCATCTATTCATTCATATCAGGTGTGTTGGAGCAGAGAAACAAGCAAAACATGCAGGGCTGCGGCCCTCCAGGACTGACTTTGGACACCACTGATCTAGAAACTGCTTAAGAAAATAGAAATGAAATATTATAGAAATGAAAAGATGTGGTGACATCTAGTGACATAAATTGGAAATTGCAACCAACACACGTAACAGATTGGTAACAATTAGAAAGATAATGTAAATCCCAGATTCCTGTTCTGTTTAAAATCTAAATTTCTGACTATAAATTTTGGTAAAAATAAAAAAAGAAGAAACTTAATGAATAAATCCACAATAGAGCTAATGTTTGGGATTTTTAAACTAATTAAGTTTACATTTCATCCTAACTCTCTCTATATACAATATTTATTGCTCTTTGCTCCCTATGATTTTAACTTCTAATAAGTAACTTACTAGTAAGTTTTTTCTTCTCACTGACTTCTTTTTGATTGCATGAACATAAACTGTAGTTCATTTTCAACTACATCAAATGAACAATTACAACCCCCACAGTTCATCACATTAAGTTCTCTGGCAGCACCAATTACTGTTGCACACAGAGAGAGTTGTTTTGTTTCTGCTCGTGTTGTCCCTTTGTAAAGAAATAATGGACATCTAATCGGATTATGGACTGTCTCTGTGTCCTTTCAACCTCAAACACTCCTGAGCATGTTCAGGAATTCTCCGTTTATTTTTCATTTCTGCCACCGGGCCATGTCGAATAAAATGTGCTGCTTCAAAGTCGGACATACGTCAGGTAAAAACTTTTACATACATTGATGACACCGCGGCATACAGCTGTGTGCATTGTGTTTTGATCAAAATGAAAAAGCTAAATATGTGACAGTCAACCAGTCCTAAGCTTTAAGGAACCAAATTTAATCATCCTGAGTGAACAGAATCTAATTACACTGGGACTATGCTCGTGTTGTCTCTTCATATTTTTTCCCTTCAGAACAGTGTTGTCTACTCCGTATTCATTTTAAGCAAAGAAAGTGTTTTTTTATTTATATGCCTATAAAAGAACTATCACTGCTTTTCTGTAAAGAAAAAGTCTAATTGTTTTTGTGTGTTTCAACACATTAAGTTCTAAAAACACCACATTCCTTGTGCTGATGGAGCTGAAGGCTGAACAGACACTAATGAGATAATGCATTTCTGAGGTCATTCTATTAACATCTCAGGTTGATGTTTAATGCTGATTCCAGCTGCACACAACACACTGCAAAGAAAAACAGGTAGTTTTATCTACACAAAGCCAGAAATATATGTGAAGGTCATGCAAAATCTAAAATTAAAACATTTACTTTTAAATTTTTGCAGAAATCCTTCTTTACTTGGATTCCAAAAGCTCACAGTTTGCTTTTCTACTACATTTCTTCCCTTCATCTGGTGTTAAAATAAATGTATTGAAAGGTTTTTGTTGTGGAGGGTACAGTTAACCTTATAGTCCATAATCTATGAAAGTTTTTTTTTTAGTATGGAGAATGCAGTGGGCTTCACCCTGATAGGGCCACAATGGATCTGAGCATGCACAACACTTCTGTAGCAAGGTTGCACTGGTTTATCATCACGATGGCAGCACATCGAGTGAAGTGTTGTTGCAGCAAAGGCAGCATGTCTATGAAGTGGGCTTGGCCTTGGGATAAATTTGAAGCAGGACTGGTTGGCTCGATTCCTAAAGCTACTTTCATGGCAAGATCAGGGAAACGATTCACTGCAGACGTGACATCTGTAGCTGCATCCTGATGTGCTGTAAGAGAACCAGAGCAGGGCTGTAGAGCGTGATGAGGGAGCAAGAGTGTGTCTCAACTTTTCAGTGTAAAAGCCGCCTGATGTGTGGTGGAGGGTACAGCCTGGTTTGAGCGTTGAACGCGCGATGACCAAACTGGAAACACCAGATTAATGCGGTTTAATCTTGTTATGATCACATGGTTGAAACTGCAATAAAAACACGCAAAGGAAGACAGATCTTGTTTGGGGATGCAACACATTTCTGCTCTGGCTGTGGTTAAATATATATATATTTTTTTTTGCAGCCCGGTGTAATGATAATGTGCAACACAGCTCGTCAACTTATGGAGGGGTTGTCATCATTTTTAGGTCCACACTCGCATACCAAACACGGGCGCTGCCTCACAGAAATAGAAGCATGAAATCAAAATGAGCATTTACTTCCACGTATTGGCTGCATGGTTACAATCCATTATGGGCTCCCTGTGTGCATGAGTGGAGAGGACAGAGGACGGAGAGAGCTCTGCACACAGATAAGCCACGGTGTCATGTCGGCCCGGATAATTAGTGCTTTCACTGAGGGAATGGGACTTTAATCAGCCGAGCTCCGTGTTGATCATCTGTGTTCAGCGTTCCACGGAGTACCATCCGTCAGTTAATCAAGTCGCTGACCCACAGGCTTGTTGGGCGAAGGCAGCAGTACTGCGTGTGCAGTATTTTACTTGCTCTGTTATTCATTCTAATTCCAGTTTAAACAGGGCTTCACTTAGAGCTAAACACATTCATCCAGAAGAGGCAACAATAAAACAATATTGCAATATTGTGTTTCGTCCGTTCACTGGTTTTATTGCTGTCTGCACATGGTTGCAATTGTGTCGAATGTCTGATGTGTTTTAGTAACTGCAGCTACATGTAAATTCAGGATCAACTGGAAAATCAATAGACTTTGTTAAACATCTGCTCCAGCAACTGAAAATGTAATAAATAAATAAATAAATAAAAAGCAGAAAGAAGCGACTGAAGTGAGCAATGCAAACTTCTTCAAGAATGTTTAAAACGGGTGAAATATTTTACTGCTCGTTCTCAAGTGTGACCAAAAGCAAAATGAGATTCCCGGAAGAGTCGTTTCTCTGACTGAATTAAGCTCGTTCATCAGAAACCACCTGACACCTAACATAAGACGCTGCAGAGAAAACGTTGATAAAGAGAAGAAAGTTTGTTCAAGTGTGTCGTCAGGTTGGGTTATCTATAAGATTATAATGTTAGGTTTAAATAATAGTGTAAGTTGTGTGTTTTTAAAGTACTTTCATGCTGTTTTACACCTCTTTTTTTTAGTTTGTAGAGATTGGACCCAGAAATGCAGACAAACTTGAGGAGCTCAAAGTAAAACCTAAAGTTTAAGATTTATGAATTGAAGTATAGCTAATATTTGCAGGTCAGACTTTAGCCTGGGTCATCTGAAACATGGGCTTCAGTCTTTGTATGTGGGGTACACAATTTATCAGGTGGGATTTAGAAAAGCCTCACAACAGCAGCTTTTGACTAAGCTGCAAAAATCCCCAAAACATCCATCGGTTTGAGTCTGAGTCTGACTTTCTAGATGTTATAGATGTGCAACACAAACTTCAGGTCAGAGATGTTCCCTTATCCTCATCATTTCCTTTTTAGCTGACAGATCAAGAGGAAACACCATTTTCTTTTATTTGCCAAATTGGAAAAAATAATCCAAGCCTTAGTTTTTTCTTGACGTAACCACAGTTATAGTCTTTGTTTTGGTATCAGCTAATCTCTACCTCAGTCTTACTCTCCCCTCAAGCTTTTTCTTTTTGCAAAGTTCCAAAAGTCACGGTTTAATTTTAACTTTAGTTTTGTTCTGTTCAGTTTATGAACAACAACGTTTTCAGGGATCCTGTTTATTCTTCTGTTTTCAGTCTTTTTGGTAACTTGTAGCATTTTTGTATTATTCGTGTTCTTGACTGTCATTTTCCTTCAGCTTCTTTGTTTTGTCTCTAATACACCTGCTGGTTATTTGCACTGGTGTCCCAATAATAGTGTACAAGTATTTTTACGAGTACTTGTACTCATACAAAATGCCCTAAAACCCAAAACCGATACCAATATTATCAATAGGATACTGGTATCGATACCCCCATTGAATGTGTTACAGTTTACATTTCAAGTGAAAAGTTTGTAAGTTAATGTTTAATAAAGTTATGCAAATATTTTTATTAATTTTAAAATCTTAAACAGTATATATTATGCTGTTTATTTGATTTAATCCAGTTAGAGGGACTGAGGTCTATAACCAAGGAGAGCCACCTTGTTCTAAATAAAATAAAATAATTTAAAGTAGTTGGGTAATGTTTAGGTTCCAACTCAGCAAGTATTCTGCATTACTCTGTATCAATGAGTACACAAAGTGAAGTACTTGTTCTGGTATCAGGACACCCATATTTATTTGTAATCAACTCATCTGTTTATTTAACCCAGAAGATCTAAACCCTGGTTTTACTCAGTAGCTGATAAATAATTTTATGTGAATCTTTTTGGAAATTTCTATATTTTTACTCACCTTTCTGGTTTTGGTCTTATTAAATACTTTACAAAATATACATCCTGCTGTTTTTTTTTTTGTTTTGTTTTGTTTTTTTTGCTCAAATATTATTCACATCTTCCATAGGACAAAGGTTTAATGTTTAATTTTATTTTATTTGCCATTGCCATACAACCAATAATAGCCAATGATGCAGTGCAGTATAGTAACATTACTCCTAAAATCCTTAATTAAATGTTACTTGATTTCTTCTTCAGCAAAGTTTTACCAGTAATAGTTTTGTTTTTACTCCAATCACTCTAAAACATTTCCTATGAAACAGTTTTGTTATTCTCAGTGTGTATGAAGATAAAAGGGTAAATAGAACCATCTGAGAAACACAGAATCTCAACAGCAGTTTCACTTCATCAAATAAAGTCACAAACACACACACATATAGAAACTGGGAAAAGCTGCAAGAGAACTTTTGAGTGAGAATTTTCTGTGGCTAAGTTGACATCTGATGCACAGCTTGTGGATACGATGTGTCATGAAAACAGCTTTATGAATCTGAGAATAGCCTGCCATCACTCTCCTTTTTAAAACCAAGTGTGAAATGGGCTTTAAATCACTTTTAGCCCGAGCACTGAATTCAGTGGCGGCAGCCTCTGAATCCTATAAAAGAAGAAGTCAGGATGGTTTACCACAAATGCTCCAGATGAGCAATTTTTATGGACTTCGCTTTAATCGCTACAATCCACTCCAGCGTTTGCACACATGTAAAATAAATATGTGCAGAACCCCTGAGCAGATCTCTTAATTTATACTCTGGCATAACAATTCATGTACTCCCCTTTCAGTTTCTCCTGGCCTGTTCTGGCTGCGTGCACAAATGGATGGAGAAGAAACAAAGAAGCAAAGAAAGAATCATCTCTTATGTGCTGTTGATGCCTGAGGCGTTCATGTGTTATTTACTGAAGTCTTTCTCCAAACTCTCCCACTTCCAAAGTCAAACTTGGCCCTCCTACTGTAAATATGTCAGCCCTCAACGGAGTGGTTATTCCACTTTGAAATATGGAGCAACGCTCATGAAAGACCGGCTAAAATCCGGCGCGGCGTCTTACGTTTAAAGCCAGTTGACCTTCAGTTTGTCCGAGCGCACGGCCCCGAGCGGCGGAGGGGAGAGGTCAGAGAGTCAGGAGAGCAGACGTGCTGCAAACCCAGACGCTGAGCAAACACGGTGTCAGAATCACACACACCTGCGGAGCGCTGCCAGACTCACTTCCCAGCCTGCGTTCACGCATTATTGGCTTCCAGCGGCTACAATTAATCTTAGCTTTGTGCGTTTCTCGGCGAGATGTAAAATGACAGCGCTCCCACTCTCATCTCATCTCATCTTATCTCATTCTGCGGAAGCTGTCTCTGTTGTGATGAATCATTTCATCTTCTGCTGCTCATCCCGGGGTGCTGCCGGAGAGACAGAGCAGCAGGCGATTCCAAACCAAATGTTTTGTGCTCTTTTTTTATTTTACTTCCACACAGACTCCAGACAGTGAATCCAAAAATTACAAGTTCGTTTTTCCTGTCTGTTCAAAAGAACATGGTTACACATGCTGCAGAAAATACACCCTTCTTTGGCTTTTATGATAATGCCCTGTTACCATTTGCCTGTGGGTTTGTCTGTTAGCAAAATATCTCATTAACAAATGGACAGATTTTAAAGGGGACACGTTATGAAAAATTTACATTTTTAGCCGTTAAATTAATTTTGTTGTTTAGTTGGTGTCTCTTGGAGTGCATAAAAGCAAAGTTATATAAAGTATTTGTAAGAAATAACTCAGTAAATGTAAAAATACATTAACAGGAAATTACTAGTAAAAATGAATTTCACTGCTAAGAAAAGTACCTAAGTAATAATCATAACACTGCTCATAATAATTGGGAATATAAAAGTACTTTTACACACATTCTAAAAAATGAAGTAACCAAACCACTAAACTGAGTTGAGTAAATTGAGCACTCACACATTTTCTTTTCAAGAAAATGTGTGAGTGCTTTACATTTACTCAACTCGGTTTATTGGAACCAGTTGACATAACTTAGTTAAGTAAATTCAACACTTCAGTTCTATTAAACTAGAATAAATCACTCTGGAGGCTGAAGGGGGCGGGGCGTGAAGCACTTTGGATTTAAAGAAACAGCATCAAAACGAGTTGATCTGAGACACACCTCAGAAGTGGAGTTAAAATATGGTGGAATTTGTACCAAAGAATTTTAGTTCCACTTTATACAGATCCCAACTGAATGATTTAAATGTTGAAAATAAATATTTAAAAGCATGATATGAAAAGTTTTCATAAAATAACCGTTGGCTGCACATCTACAACTGATTGTCTTCTGGAATCAATTTCATTTGAGATGGCTACCACAGCTGATCACAATCAACAAACACAAACGGCTACGTAAACTTTACAGAAATAAAGCTAACATTTGGTGTGGTAGTAGCTGAGAGTCATGGCTAACACATGCTCCTTAAAAGGTTGAGTGAAATCTCATTTAAAACATGCAATAACTGTTGGAGTCAATCCTGCCAGTCTCATGAACCACTGGGCGTACTTTACTGAAACCTTCAGAAAGAAATCATTGCATGTAGTCAGCCCAATTCAAGATGACTACCACAACTAACTGACTTTAAATATTAAACAAATAGCCACACTCAGTTTATGTTCCAGATATTGAGCTTATATTAGATGTGGTAGTAGATGAGCGTCAACAGATCCACTGATTTCCAACGGGTCATGCAAGATCTTTGTTCAACATTTTATGACACAAGACAGACAACAATAAACATTCCTTCAAGAAGCTAGTTTCATTAAAGTATTAAGCTACATTAGCAGTTATGGCAATCCTAGCTGTGCAGGGAGCTTTCTACAGAGTTGTGAAGTAAATAAATTTGGGCTGTTTGGTTTGTAATGAATTTTTGGGGCTGTCTGGAAATTTCCCTGCAGTAATTAAACATGAGAGCAAAACAGAAAGTATAAACATAACTTTCCATTTTAAAAGCAACTTTCCAGTGTTTGACTTGGGAAAAGTTTTAAACAAAGAAGCCTATTGTGCTGGAAGAGGTTATAACATCTGTCTCTTAATATAATTTTAATCTTATGAACTGTCAAAAAAAAAAACAGTTGTCTTGTTGTGAAACTGGTCAAATGGGTAAACATCAACAATACAATTACTGTGTGAGAAAAGACTCAGTAAAATAGAAACTCTAAACTAACAATATGAAGATGTGCTTTGTGATGTGTTCAGCTCAGTCAGAATCAGATTATTTATCATTGTACAAAGCACAACAAAATTTTGGTACAACCCATTCAAAAAAGACAAAATAAAACATACATGGGGGGACAGGTGCCTGAGGCTGCAGACAGGGAAAGATGCTTCCCTTGCATATA
>JAUBOC010000127.1:10448298-10468256 GCA_032275365.1 Anablepsoides cearensis | reverse complement strand
AAATAGTGAGAAATAGCAAATGTAAGGGGAAGAAGAGTGATAAAAACATATCTCATACTGTGTTCCTACAAGGACACTATGAGTTTGCAAAAAAAAAAAAAAAAATGCATACAGCACATTTATCAACTTTAAGACTAGGACTGACCAACCCTGGTCTTTGAGAGCTGCTATTCTAAATTTATTACTCGTTTATTTTATTATTTTTCAACAGTCAGATGTGCAATCTTTATTCACATCACAGTGATAAAACAACAGCAGATACTCAGAACTGCCTTTGTTTTCCACAATAAGAGAATCAAATATAGAGTTTAGCCCTTCTCCATAGGAGTCCCAAACAGATTGTAGATTTCATTTCTCTCAAAGCATTAATCCTATCTCACACCTCTAATTATCACTTGAACACCATAGCTTGATGCAGTTGTTTCTGTTTTTTCACAGACATGCTGTGTGAAGAAGTTAGAATAATCTCACTCTGTAGGAACACAGACCAGATGGATCTGATGTCACCAAACATTGATTCAAATTTTACAACTGAGTTTGCATAAATGTGTTCCATCTCAAGTCCCCGGTGTGCCCAACTTTCTGTGAAACTTTGAAGAACCGCAGAACTTTCATTCTTTATTGTTTTGTACACACATTATTTCCTGATTTAAATACTTATTCAATGATGTCTCATTTATTTATTTTTTTAATTCTAGCAATAGAAGGAGGAAAAGATTCTTCAAACTTCATTTTAATCTTTGCATGAGTTTTTTGCTGTTCAAATCATTTTACATTTCCATACTGGTTTTTAAAAATGTTGATAATTTTGAAGTACCTTGTGGGCATTTGAGGGGATTAGAAAGTTAGATTTCAAAGTTCAAAGTTTGGTTTCTTTTAAGCTAAAATATTCCTTTGTATTTTTTTTTTTTTTTTCAGAAAAATGAATTGGTCAGTTCATCTAAACAATGTCTCTGTTGCATGACCAAGTCATAAAACTGTCTTAGTCTATTATCATTAAACCCGAACTTGTAGCTTTTCTCCTCTCTCAGTTTTTTGGCGAGACTCTCTTGGAGCTGTGCCAAGGTGTTGCATGTGTCCACAGGACTCCAGCCTGTGAACGTGTAACATCCTGCTTTGTTTCAGTGACTGTGCACGTTAGTGGGAAGAAATTCCTGACAGTCAAATCTCAAGATATTTGCTTGTTCTTTATAGTTTTGTGTCAAACTTATTTAACATTTATTCTGTGTTAACAGACAAACCTGTTATTCATCAGTACTTTTATTTTGCTTTATCACTTTGAGTAAACCTTAATCCTGATTTACTTTGGAGTTAGTCATCTTAAGGGTTTTACTCCTCTTCATCTATAGTAATCTAAAATATAATATTGTATCCCCTTTTGCGATAAAAGCACATAAACTACAAGTACTGGGTCTTAATTCTTGTGTGAATGTTTCAAACTGTGCCATGAACCGATATTCAAATGCCAATATATACACATTTCAATACATACACTAGCATTTGTCAAAATAAAGCTAATTACTAATAAAATGAGCCATTAGAAACATTTATTAGAACACAAAAGCACAAACTGCACCCACATTTTGTTACTGCTTACATTTCCAGTGTCTTTTTTTACCTGTTATCCTGCTCCAACACACCAGATTCAGTGACTGAATTACCTCCTCAAGTTCTGCATAACCCTGTTAATCACCCATTTATTCTAATCAGGTGTGTTAGAGTGGGAAAACCTTTAAAACATGCAGGCTTGGCAGCCCTTGAGGACCAGGATTGGACATTCCTGCACAAGACAAACATGATTTACCAAACTGTGTTCACCAGAGACATTAGCAGCTAAGCATTTAAGAGAGTTAATCCAGTTAGTTAATTAGTCATTCTGTCGTTTTTCCATCCTTTCCCATTCTGTGCATTTTGTACAAACAACCGGGATGTGAAATAGATGTGAACGTTGCAATTATAATTCCAGCTGTGCTCCTTGATTGGATTAAATATGTCTGAAGACATTAGGAGTACAGTTCTTAACATATTACACTGAATGTTTTGTTACATCAGTGTTAAACAACAGTTATCTTTATCAGTAAAATGTGCACAGATGCAATGTCTCCCTGCCAAAACAGAATTAAGCTTTACATTGTGAATTAGAGAAATTTAATGAAGAAGAAATTTGGATTTGCTTTTTTAAATTTGGAGCAGGTAATTTGACAGAAACTGAAAAGTTACAAAAAGAATGACCAATGACCTAAAATCATTTTAGGTGTTTAATAATTTAAAATATGTGATATTATTTTATATTTTTGCAAAATAATTGTGTGTCCCTCATTAACAACATCCTTGTTTTGATGCTACTAAACTGGAACTATGCAGCACAGCCATACTGCAAAAAAATGCAATAAAGTTTGCTGTTGAATGGGCTTTCAGGACTGATATGAAAAGTTGGAATGAAATACTGTATGTCTGCATGTTCAATTTGATGTTACTGTTGTTGGCAGCTGAAAAAAAAACCATCCCAAAGCTATGGAGTCAGCTTCCAGAAAAGTATGACTCCAGTCAGTTGTTTAAACTAGTTCAAAGTTTTGCTGAAAATAATGGTGAAACTGTGAAACTGGTATTAAAAGAAACTAAAGATTACATTTGGGAATGGAGCATCTTCTAGGCCTTCTAAAAAAGCAATCAAATCCCTTATTGAACCTTTCATTCACAAGTTATTTAAAGTAAGATCTGTGACATTTTTCTGACACTCCAGGCACCTGTAAAGACAAAAATATATCAAGTAATGACAGTTGAAATGTGGTATATGCTGTGTTTTTTTAAACTAACACAGTTGAAAAAATACAACACAGCAAAGCAATACTTAAAAAAATAAAATCCACTCACATTGAAATAAAAAAAGCTTAACCTATATTATTAAAATAGTTGAAACAGTGAAGAAAACATGTTTCTATTTATTTGGATTGAATTTATTAATTGGATTCAATTCTACAATAATCTTTCCACAACTTTTAGCAAAGTATCTGTTTTTTTCCTTTATTTATTACAGGGACCATGCATATTAGTAACATTTCTGTAAATATACCAGAATTAGCCAGAAGGCTATTTTTCATCTGCAGTCCCTAGACAGATGGTAAAAGTCACCCTAAAATAATAAATGTAAAACTACATAATTATGAAATATAACAAATACAATACATTTTAAAATACTATAGTGAACTGACTGTTAAACTGACTGAGCTAAAGGCGTTTTTGTGTTTGTAAAACTGCCACAATCCTTTTGCATCAAATTGACTGCAAAAGTTAATTAGTATCTGAAGCAAGTAGGGTGAATAAACAACAAGGTGACAGTGACATTTTCACAACGTGTCCACGATGTGGCGGTTGTATTTTCCAGATTCGGGACAGGTTTGATCCGTCTGTTCATGATGTTTCTGATGGGAAGCAGATCATTTTGACCCACAGGTGCACCACCATAAAAGACTGAACCTGTGGTCTGAAATCTTCTGATAGTTTCAGGTTTTTCAAAGGAATAGGTGGAACAAAAAGGAGACAACAGCAGCAGCAGCAGCGAGACACAAAGAACATCTTCCAGTGGTTGTTACTGAACTAATGAACAGCTGGAATCATGAGCTCCTCCTGTGTTATTGAGTTTTATCCACATAGCAGAAAATACAGCATCTATGCAACATTTTGTCTACAAAAGGTTTAAGTTAAGACATGCTTGCACTTATTAAAAAGTAATTGACATAATTATGTGAAGGTGGTGCAGAAACATTTAGAACACAAATATAAACTCTAAACTCTATATATTTGCTGATACTGCACAAGCACAAGCTGGGACCCATCTGTGTGTCCCAAAACAAGTAAAGGGTCTTGAGACGATTTCCAGAAAACAATGTGTCACATTTTTGTCATAATTGTGAAACAAATAGGAAAAAAGATAAACAGTAAATGAATAAATGACTGATACTAGACATTAGAGTGCTGGAATTGCATCAGCTTTTAGTGATAATCTTGGTAGTCTTATTAGTCCACTGTTAAATTCCCCTTAGTTCAGAAAGCTACTAATGGTAAAGTGGCTCACACAAATAACTTTCTTTTTGTTACTTCCAAAAGGTGGTTCTAGGGCCAACCAACCTTTTTTGTTCTCCTGAATAGCTACCACAGGACATTACAGGATTTTTTTTGCATGAATGAGTCAAAGCAACACTCTGGGTATGTTTTTGATGAGGGGATAATATAACGTCATATAAAGCTAAAAAAAAAAAATTGATTTTACATGATATTGCCCTTAAATACTGTAATCCACAACTGTGTCATAATGAACATTGGTTAAGAGGAAAAAAATGTAAGTAAGTAAATAAAATAAATAAAATAAATGATACTGAAACTTGACTCTTTGGGGAGCAGCTGGCTCATCAGCAGCGAGCATATGGCAGCCACCTTTTCTGTGATGCTTCACACTAATTTGGGGATTCCGCCTACCTCCCCACTGCACTGCCTTTCATCATATCGGCATGTTTGCATTTATGAATTATTACTTTGACAAACTACGACAAAATTAGAGCTGTATCGTTAACATGTGCAGGAGCAGGCGTCAGTGACGTGTGACCCCGTGCAGGAGTACGGCTCTGACTCTGAGGAGTATCGGTGGTGAAATGAGTCCACACACACACACACACACACGGAGTTTGGTTTGTGCGTTCCCCCACCCCATGCCCACCATAACGAGGGAATGTTAATGAGTGAGCGCCAAGCTCGGTGCCATATGGATCTGCAACGGGAATGGCACAAATCCCAGTGACTAATTTAACTCAAACACACCCACACACGCTCCACTTTGGACAAACATATCTACAGATCACATTTAAAGATTAATGTTACGCAGAGTTATTGATTTTTTTTCTCCAAACACCAACATATTTCATTTAATAAGAATAAGTCTGTTGATGTGCTACTATCTTGCAGACTAACAGTACAAGAAGTTTTTGTTTTTGCTTTCAAGTCTGGTTCCTTCTTTCTATATACTGTATTTCTGGTGTTTTTTAGGAGGAAAACAAGAAATCCTCACAGGATAAACACATTTCAAAGATCAGACTAATTCAGGCAATAGAAATAAAAAAACATGATCTGGCTGCAAATGATACTGTTGACCATTTCTTCTTTATCTCCAATCAATGTTTTTATTTGTGATGTTTTAGATTGTCAAATTCACTTTTTTACTGAATGTAATGTTGTATTGTTGTTTATTTGAGCTGCTGCCTGGTTTGTTCAAAATAACAAAAAAAAACACACTTAAATTCAAGACTTTTTCTTTGAATTTCTTTCTACTTGCCAGTTTTATCCCTTGCCTTGATTATGCAACGTAACATCTTTAGTGAATTTATTGAGTTTACAGACCTGAGGTGATGCGCTGATTCAATTCAATTCAGTTTATTTATATAGCACCAAGTTACAACAACTGTTGTCTCAGGGCACTGTACACAAAAAACAAAATAAATCTAAAGAAATCTTTGCTTCATCCCAGTCTCCCTGAGCAGCACACCGGCAGCAGTAGAGAGGAAAAACTCCCCCTTAACAGGAAGAAACCTCCAGATGTGTTGAGTATTTTCCAAAATTACTGTTCACAAGTGGCTATTGACAAAAGTGATTGTGAGGTGCAGACAGACCCGGGCAGGCAAAAATCTTCAAAAATGCAAAAGAAAGCTTTATTTAGAGATAAAGGCTGGCAAGGCAGCTCAAAATTACTCACAAGAGATTCTCAAGGGACCATGAACACAAGGACACCACACTGGCTGAGGAAAGCAGCACAATGATCAGACAAACACTGAGGACAAGAAACAGAATTTAAAGGTGAGCAAACGAGGGACTGATTGGAAACACCTGGGGAGGAAACATGAGGATCAGGTGTGCCTGGGAGGAAACACAGAAGCAGGTATACACCGGGAAACACTAGAAAAACCAAGGTAAAAAACACATAGACCATGACAAAGAAACAATTTACCTACCATTTATTTTATTGGTTTATGTATTTTTTATTTTTCTACTTTGCTTTGCCGTTTTGTGCATGAACAAGTTTCAATAGTGTAAATTTAAGCAATATGTGTTATTTGTTTTAGAACATTTGATCCAAAAACATCATAATTCAGTTTTAATGTCTAAAAGTACAAAGTTAGGTCTCTTTAAAGGGGCAATATCATGTAAAATCACATTTTTTTAGTTTTATGTTAGGTTATAATATTATCCTCTCATCAAAAACCTGCCCAGAGTCTTGCTTTGACTCATTCATGCATGTTTGAGAAATCCTGTAGTGTCCTGAGGCAGCCAGGCAGGGGAGCAAAAACAACTGGTTGGGACTAGAACCGCCTTTTGGGATCAGCTCCTCCTCTGGGCTGTGTCTCCAAGCCGAGCTTCCTCATCATAGAGCAAGCCTCCCAACAAAGTATGCTACAATGCTCCAGGTTGTAAAGAGCAGAGCCCTGTAGAGAGAAGCGACTGTGATGACGTGCTGAAATGGGCGGGACAGAAGCAGAAGGAGGTTCTTTAAGAGACAGAGGCCAATTTCAAGGCGTTTAGAAACGGATATAATGTGAAGTCAAGTTTATTTTCTATTTAAACATATAAACAGCATTTTAATAACTGAAGGTGACATAGTTACTTCATTGTGGTATAGAATTTAAATATATGCCTGAGAAACACATAATATTGCCCCTTTAGGTGGAGTTTTGTAGAAATTTTATGGTCTATTAATTTCTTTCTTGTTGAAAAAGATCTTCATATAAAAACAGTTTGAAGGAATATAGTTTTAATATACATAAAATTATAATTTGCATTAAATTATTTGGTTATTTGGTAGCACACATAGCAACAGCAGCTAGCTGTTACACCCTGGAGCAGTCCAGATATCATATTTCTGTTAAAATAACTGTTTCATGCATAATTCATGATGCAAAGGTTTATAAATTAACATTTGCATCAACACCTATGAAAGTTTTGAGATTGGAGATGTTTAGGGATCAATTTAGCCTCAGATTATATTTGTTAAATATAAATTAAACCTAATGTCTCTAAATTGAAGTCGGACTGAAAGAGCTATCTACAACAGGTAAGACATTAATGAAATATGACTTTTCCACAAAACTCCACTTCTGTGAATTATCACTAAAAGTTGAAAAACAAGCTTAAGTGGCTTGAAATTGAAGTTTTACTGTCTCCTCTCTAATCTTATTACTAATTAGGTCTAAATTTCACATCCAATTAGAATTAGTTAAAACTTGTTTAGTGGAACATGAATTTATAATTTTGTATTTTTGTTAATTCGGGATGTGCAAACCACAATGTGAGGTGCTTTATTACAATTAATGCATGGTGCTTAAAGTGTATTCAAATAAAAACAGTGGAAAAACATGCACATGCAAATTAATATAACAAAAGTTTACAGCCTATTGTCTCTTTTGCTTCTTCCGTTTATGCATTCATCCTGATAACAGGTTACACTAAGCTGGGGAATATGTTTCTGCAAGTCAGATTTCTAAAAGCTGCAAAATTATGCTAAACTGTTCACCAAGATTTATCCCTGTGAGATCTGGCAATTATTTCTACTTTTCTCCTTCCCGCTTCATGTCGTCAAGATATTTTGTCTCCTAATTGTGCAACAATTTTGCAATAATCATAAACTTTCTAATACAAGCGAGGAATGGCTGACAACTGTTATGTAAAAATAAAATAAAAAATAAAATAAAATAGACAGAGGGGATCTCTGAAAAGTAATTTGAGAGAATTCAAATAAAAAAATGTTGTGTTTTTGGTTATTTTTTACATATCCTAAAATACTAATATGTAGAGTAAAAGACAAAATATAGAATCAGTTTTGTATTAAATAAAACGTGTGCAACACAATTCATCTGAAGAATATTTAATATTCAGTTTAGTCACATATTGAGTATTTTTTTAAACATTCCTTTAGCAAACAACAATCAAATGTCCCTCCATCTGTAAATATAGTATTTTAATCCATACATAAATAATTAGTTTTTTTTTACTACATTGCTTTAGGATTAACTAGTTTTTTACACAGTTGTTCAACATGCAGCACCATTTCATTAAACAGATGGTGTTACTTGGACTGTGTCAGCATAAAATGTCTTTGTTTGGAAGATTGAAAATACCTCCTAATGTTTGATTATGTAAAAGTCCTGCTATTTATATATAGTGAGAAAAGCTCAACTGAGATTCTTTGAGAATGTTACTATTACTGTATTTCTTTTTACATTTATAAAGTTATCTATGGTCTGTGTTTATTTTTACCTTAGTTTTTCTTGTGTTTCTGTGGTTCTGTGTTTCCTCCCAGGCACACCTGATCCTCATGTTTCCTCCCCAGGTGTTTCCAATCAGTCCCTCGTTTGCTCAGCTTTACATTCTGTGTCCTGTCTTCACTTCCCTGTCGGTTCATTGTGCTGTTCGCCCAGCCTGTGTGAATGTTGCACCGTGCGCTGTGTTCTTTTCAAGTTTTTGGAGCTTTTGTAAGTTTTTTGCTTCCTTGACAGCTTTTTGTTTAATAGATGTCCTTTTTTGCTCTCTGGACTTTGCCTGCGCCCTGGGTCAATCCTGCCTCGCCTGAATCTCACAGTAATGATCTTACTTTCAGTTTTAGTTGCTTTTTTCCCCCTGTTAATTACGTAGTTAAGTTGAAGTCAAACATTTTTGATTTAAACATTTTTTTTTTTAGCTCATAGACAAAAAGCACAATCCCGATTGTAAGCAGAAGACAACCAACAAGTGAACCACATTACTGTGAACGCCATGCAGGCAGGAAAAATGCCCAGTTCAGGTCTGCCTTCAAGAATCCCAGCTAAAAGGGCTTTTTGCACCTATTTCACAACCCGCCATGACACTGAGTGTTAACATTCTGGGAGTAAATCCTGCATTATATGCTGTGCTACTCTGCCAGATTGAATCTCGGTGTTATTTTCTCAGTGCAGGGAAACCTTCAGCTAATGAATAAATCAGTGTTTTCTCTTGTTGTGTATCTCAGTGCTCCTGGTGGCTCAGAAACAGGTTTTGATAGTATAGAGTTGAATAAATTGGATTGTATTCTATATACTTTCTTTGTCCAAGTTTCACTTGAATGTGCCAATTGAATGTGATGCCAATGAACAAAAGACGTGAAGGGAAAAAAGAAACTGTATCTAAAGATGTATTAGCAGTTTGGTCCTTGCACTGAATCTAAATGTCGAGGCAGACCACATATTACATCTGGACCTGGTATTCCTACTCTTCAGCTGCTGTAATTTACTTGTGCTTTTTATGCTAGGTCTTTATATCAATGTCTATTTTGTGACTGATAAACTGAATTTTAGATATGATCTTATATCTCATACTTTACATGTCGTAGTCATTTACTTTAAAAAGTAAAAGAATCAACAAGTCTCTTTTTAAAATGTGCCTCGCTCCAGCAGGGTAAATATATAAAGGTTTGTAAGCACGTGGCCACAAAGAGGCTTTAATAATAAATATTAAATAAACATTTAACTAAGAACTTATTCAGTCTTCTGCATATTATTCAGGCTACTAATCTGAACAATTCTTTATATAACAATGCAGCTGACTCAGGCTGTTGCTGCTGCCTTTCCTAGCTTTTTTTTGTTGTTTTTTTATATAGGGAACTAAACAGTGATGAGTAAATAAATATGGATTATACTGTTAGATTAAAAAAAACTGCAGGTACCAGCGTTGTAGGTGGGAAACATTTCCTTTTTATTTCATATCATAAAACAAAATGTGTGTATCTGTGATGCTGCTTTAACAATACTGACCTTTATTTCCTGGCCTTCGACCCAGTGTGAGTTGATTTTATCCTTACTGTTTTTATTTTTCTAGTCATCACAATTATCAATTGTTTCTTAATTTTTGATCTCTGCTAATTTATATGTTATGGTATAAATCTTGGTGTAAAAATATATCTTGTACTTGTGTTATCATACAGCATTTGGGTTGGCCTTGTGGCTTTTTTAAGTGCCTTATAAATAAAGTAATATGGTGTGAGGTGGTAACATCCATATGTATCCTCAAAGCAAGACAGCCTTTAGTTCATCAGTCCAGTCAGAAATAAACTTTAATTTTCTAAACTGATGGTGTTTAAAGAGCTATCTACAACAGGTATGCCACTAATTGTTCATAACATCTCCAGAAAACCTCACTGATATATGAATTATTCTTTATGTTCTACAACTTAAAATATGATGCTATTAGAGTTGTTTTTTTCACCAGGGGTTCCTTGGCGCATTGCTGCATCTTTGCACATAAAATTCATTGTAAAAGTGAGCAGAAATAAAATATGCAGTAGCAAAGACACACTTACTGTACACAGACAGAACATAAACCTAAACAACCATCAGCAAAACAGTTATTTCATCAAAAAGATGCTGGATTTGTCGTATCATGTCTTCTACTGAATTAAAAGTTGTGCTTTTAAACAGAGTTTATATCTGTGAAAGCTGCTGCTAATGAATCCAGTTTCTTTTTTTCCCAGACTGTTTAGTTCTGTGTCAGTGAGCAGAGCAGTGTTAACAAGCAAACATTTTCCAAAGAAAAAAAAGAAAGAGGGTGAGAGTTTGCAGCACAATCCAGCAGCTTCAGTCAAAGTAGATCAGAAAACCAGGAGAGGTTTTACAGGAGCAGAAAATTAAAACAAGAGATAAAGAGAAAGGGAATGTTTTTGAAGTGAAGTCAGATTGTCTGGGGGAGACGCACAATCATGTGATGTTAGAAACAAAGAGGATGAAAGAGAGACAGACAGGGAGTGAGATTATGTTCTCTGTGCCTGTCACACAGCCTGGCGGAGTTCTTCAGTCATAGCCGCCGCGGCTGCGCTCCCATAATTCAGTCTGATTTAGGGCTGTGATACAGCACTGAGGGATAATAATCAGTATAATTTGAAGAAAGGTGTGACCAGACTGGATAAGGAGGATTCCGTAGTTTGTGTCACATCTTAGCCTAACTCATCATGCCGCTTCCAGGTTCAAAGTCAATTTCAGATCTGATTTTTTTTATGTTAGGCATAATTCATTCATTAAGTTTTGCTTGGTTACAGCTTAAACTGTTAAATACATTACAAATCACAAAAATGTTCATATATTTCCTACATTTTTCCAGATGGTGCATTTGCGCATATGGAGAATACATATAGGTAAATTTATATTGTTATTACTAGAGAGACACCAACAGCCGGAAACAAATTACTTGTGTGTGTCAACATACTTGGCCAATAAACCTGATTCTGATTCTGATCCCTTTAAGTTTTAATCTGTTTCACTTTCTTCAATGTTAGGTCAACAGGCACACAAAGCTCATAACAAACTGGTAGCTTGACAGCTCCGCACAGGAAGAAGGTCCTGGTTTCGATCCCTGGTTCGGATCAGGGGTCTTTCCGTGTAGAGTTTGCAAGTTCTCATTGTGCTTCTTTTCTCCTGGTACTTGGATTTCCTCCCACAGACCAAAAACATGCATTTTAGGTTGCCTTCAGTCCCAAATCTCCCTTGCAAAACAAATGATCTCAATGGGATTCGCCTGAAAGTTAATAAAAAAACAAAATTAAAATGAGACGTGTGCAATCTTTTTGTTGCTTCTGGTGTTGCTGCAAAGAGAAGAGCCTGGCTCTCCATTTGTGACACACACAATAATCGGTTGTTGAAAATGTTTTGCAAAAAATAAAAGGTAGACAGCCTCATCTGACAAACCCTTTCACAGGCTGGCTTTAGTCGGTCAGATAAAAGCTGCAAATCTGTCGTTAAATCATCCTCTAAGGGAAGAGTTCAAAACATTGAGAGAAGCATCTGTGTCATTCTGTCCTTCTTTTTTTTTAAAGCAAATACCTCTTTTAAACTCTATTGATAGATACTTGTCATTTCCTATAGGTTCATTAGGTTCAAGTTGCAAAGGTTTTCCAGGCAGGATTGTTGAAAACAAACTCAGTATGAGGTTTCTGTCATTTCATTGTCCAGTTTAAGTCTGTTGTTTTGCAGATAAGCTGTAGAGAGTGTTTTCCATGCTGGGCTGGGCTCAGGTAAGTAAAACCCAAGAATGCAGACTAACACAAGGATCTCAAAAATACAAATTAAATTCTTTATAAAACTAACAAAATGGCAAAAAACTTACAAACAATTGTAAACTAGAAGCACTCAGAGAGTGCAAACCTCCTCCAAGGCCACTTTTCCCTGTAATAGTGAAGAATCCTTCAAAAAATTCCAGGCTTCACATTGAGATCCAGATTATCACCAAAATTTAATGGTGTGTTCCTTTTGTCAATTGTTCCAATGAGCAATTTTAAGTTTTTGAAAAATTTTGTCCACTGACAGATGGACAGACAGACAAACGTGGCTGAAAACATTACCTCCTCCCTTGGTGGAGGTAGTAAAGTCACAACAAACACAAGGAGGCCCGAACGTAGCACAAATAATACCTAATGCTCAACTGGTGAGTGACGTGAAACAGAAGGATTAGATAAAATAGTGCTGATGGGAGGAGTGGATGCAGCTGTGCTAAGTGAAACAGACTACAGGTGTGAGTGGGCGTGGAAAGATTGGCTGAGCAATCAGAAACTAATACATACATGTCAACTTCTACGGCTTAAATCTCACTTTTTTTTCCAATCTTTTAGATTTTTTTTCTTTTAACTCAGCTTCAAATTTATTTCACGTGTCAGAGCCTGTAGGATGAAAAATAAATAGATAAATAAATAAAATTAAATAAACATCTCCCAACCCGCTCTGCCACCCCTCCTCGTCCTCTCGCTTCTTTCTTTCCCCACGGCTGACAGTTCGCTTGCACACACAGCTCTCCAGTACAGATGATTTGTTAAAATTACAGCACACACACAAATCAATGGAGCTAAACACCAGAATGACAAAACATACAAATTCAAACATAACCAAAAGAGAAAATAAACTAAACTTAAAGTATCAAACAAAGATCCCGAAACACTGATCCTGATGATTTCTTTCCATTTCTTTAGCAATTTTTTTTTAGCAAACTCTGTATTCACACAGAAACATACAAATTCTCTAGCTAACTAATTGGCTCATGAACAACAGGTGTGCCAGCTTCTTGTAACCATTTGCTCTTCTAATTATCACAGGTTTATTTTTGATTTCTTTAAATATCATTTTAGCCCTGTTTTAATATTTCCTCCCCAATCATTAAAACATCATTAATTATTACATAACCTCATTTTTAAACCTTGTATTTCAAACCTTAAAGTTTCTGTCTGACGACTCAATTGACTGCCAGCAGTTGCCGCAGTAATCGCCGCACGTTCGAGGATGGGACACGGCAATAAACGTGTCAGCGCATATTACAGCGACTGATGAGCAGGACGGAGCGTTTTGTCTTCCTCGCCCTCTCCTCTTAACGGCAGCCTTCTCCTGCTTTGGCGTGTTCCCAAGCAGGCACCTCATTTCATCTTTCCATTAAATCTGAGCAGCTGGGGCGACATTGTGTCCATCACATCGCGGCTTTATGTAAAACGGGATTTTTATTGTGCCTCATAATGCGACTTGACTGGAAAAATTTGGTGTCATAACAATCCCTTTATGCGTCGTTCCTGTTAGAGATGGTTTGCAATGTAATGTCTGTAAAATAAATAGGGATTGTGCTTCAAACATAAAAAAACAGCTGTGCATATTATCTGAATTTGTACATCATATTGTCCCCCTGTCCCCTCAGGAACACAGGTCCAATGAGGCTTACACCTTCCTGTATTACAGATTGTTTTCTCTGTCCTTTTAGTTAACAGGATATCAGCATGTGGCCTCTGACAATTCATCAGGGAGCACCTCCATCATACAGCTGAGCTGCGCCAAAGGCAGACAGCGGCAAATCAATTTAAGGGCGTGAAGCAGGTGGAATAATCTGCCTGTCTTGGGTGCGCGTGGCGGTGGGGGTCAAGCAGAGAATCTCTGTTGTGGAGCAGCTGAACAGCGGGAGTCTGACACACTGCAGCAAACCCACTCCTGACCTACAATAGAAGGCTTTAAATGATAGCGCAGGTTTCCTCTAAGCTGGCTGTGTGGAGTCTGACTCCTGAACCTTATTGACAGTAGAAAACAGGCAGAGCAATGTCGGCTTGGAGAATCACACAAAGATCTCCTGGTAGAGCTGGTTTATTGTCACCATCTTTCTCCAGTGTTAAAACAAAGGCTAGTGTACTTTATATGCAATATATGAAATATATGTACTTTATATTTCTCCAAAAATGCTTGATCAGTATTATTTTTTATTCAGTTTCTGTTTCTCATCAGCCCTTCCCAACCTCACAACCATCAGTGCGTCTGCAGAGTCTTACTGTTTGTTTTAAAATCATTTACCGTCTCAGCAGAAATGTTTCAGCTTTGTTAGGAGCCACATGTACAGTACAGCAATAGTAAAAAAAAAAACAAAAAAAAAACGATGTTCTCACCGGAGCATAGCTTTATAAAAGTTATCTGCTTTGGCTTTGAGCTGCTCTGAGCTGACTGGGCAAAGCTGCCTCAAGTGAAGTGTGAAACCTGACTGTATAACAGCTCATGTGAAGGCAAACATTTCACAGCTGGCCAAACAGAGCTGCAGATGTGTGATTTAATGTTTCCTGTGGGTGGTAGATCAGGTGGGCTTTTTTTTTTTTTTGCTTGTATTCTCATACTGCATCCATTTTCTCCAGCTTTTAACAAAATGATAGTCAGTAAAAAAAATGTTCAAAAGGAATAAAATGAAACAATATTGAGGAGGTTTTGGTGTCTTTTGCCTGATCTGTGTTCTTTAAAGTCGAGTGTCTTCTCACCTGACCTCAGTTTTAAAAAGGCTAGAAAAGGTAAAAGACTTAAGCCGTTTAATGTCGATAAAACAAAAAAAAAATCAAGTTTACAACTATTTTTGAACTGAACAAGAAGCAGGAGCAAAGAAGCCAGACGAGATGTGGTTCATTTTGCCCAGTGGTGAGCAATCCTGGTCCTCAAGGGCCACAACCCTGCATGTTTTACTTTTCTCCCTGCTCTAACACACCTGAATCAGTCATTGAATCACCTCTTCCAAGATCGGCAGAAGCCTGATAATCATTCAAATGGAGCAGAGAAACAAATAAAACATGCAGGGCTGCAGCCCTCCAGGACCAGAATTGCCCACCCCTGGTCTTGCCTGTCAGGAGTCACTCTGTTGAGAATAAAAAGACTGAATTACAACAACAACAACAGAAAAAGATTACCACATGAATCAAGTCAGTGAAAGGAAGAAGAAAAATAGTAACTTTTGCAAGTCGGATGAAATGAATATCAAATGGTGTCATTTTGCCCACTTTTTTTTCTTTTTAACAAATATTTTTTTAAGTTTCAAAAAAGGCCTAAATTCATGCTAGAAGACACATAAAGTCCAAAGGGTCCAAAATGTATAAAGTCTTGTTTCTTTTAATTCATTTAAATTAAGAAAGTTTAAGTAGTTCCAGCTATGTTATTTAATAATCTGAAACATTCCAGCAAAGCTTTCAACAAGGCTGCAGCTTTCATTACAGGAGGATTATACATGTGGGCAGTGGTGGGCACAGTTCCACTAAAGCACTAATAGGAGAACTAATTTCCTGATTAGTGTTTTAGGGCTTTTGTTAATTTTAAAATGTATTAGTGGATTAGCACTTGCTAAATTTATAGGCTAAATTTATAAGCACTAAATGAGGTCTATAAATGTTATTAATGAACATTAATGTTAACAGCTGATGTGTGTCACTGATCCACCAGGTGACAATATATGAACCTAAATACAGCTGAATGTCAATGATAAATCTTAAGAGAGCAACATGTGTCTCATGTTGTCTGTTGAAGAATGTTCAAGTTGAATGGGTTATTTTAGTGCTTTAGAATTAGGGGACCTAAATATTTGAGTTAGTGTTTTAGGGCTAAAATTGAGCAAAGTTCTCAAACAATGAAAAATAATAATTATATTAAGAAAATATCCTTGGGGGACATTGAGTTTGCCTGGAGCTGTTAAAGATGACCCAGTCTCACTGAGACACTTTGAAAAGACTCACACCCATTAGGAGCGGCTTCTTTAATTCCAACACAAATGTGAGCTTGAGCATGGTGTCCGTGCTTCTGTGTTTATATTTTGATTTACTTATCATTATGATTTGTAATAGTGTTGATTTATATTTATGTTTTGTAAGGACCCTTGCAACCCTTAAAAATTAGATGGTACATAATAAATAAATGCTCCAATCAAGAGGATGTCATGATCGGGAAAACTGGAACATAGAGTGAACCCTAAATCACCCTCGTATAAATTTCCATGATGGCTGCCATAGCTTATCGAACAAACATTTTATTGTGATGAAATTTGGTTTGTTAGTACCTGAAAGACAAAGACTTTGAGTGGCTATTATGGGAGACCTTTGTTTGGAAATGGTATTTTGGGAGTCAGTTCAAGATGGCTCCCACAGCTAAATGATTTTAGCAAACACATAATGGCTGTAATTCAATCAGTTTCACAGATACTGAACTAAAATTTGTTGTGGTCGTTGATGAGTCATTTGAGAATCCTGCAAGACCTTTGTATGAGATTTGAGCATAGAAAGCGGGTGATATGCATTCTTTCAAGGAAGACTAGTTTTATGTTTAAATTAGAAAAAAGGCAGGGTGTGTGTTTTCCTGGCAGTTTGCAGCAAAGAGTGTATCGTCTTCTCATTCACGGCCGCCGCTTCCCTTGACAATCAGAAGAAATGGTGCCGATTTCATCGCCCTGTAGAGAGAAAGCAAGCATGGAAAAGTCATTCCCAATGAGATGTTAATTAACCCCCTAAATCACAGAGGGAATCCAGCTGTCAACACACACATCCACGAAGACTCCTTTTATTATTTAAATGTAGGACATGCTAAGGCATTAAAAAGTATCTTGTCACCCAAATGATGTGTCAGCGCTTTGTCGTAACGATTTGTACAGAGCAATCACAGCGGGGCAGTTCCAATACATCTCTCACCGTGTTATTTTATGTTGATTGCTCTATTAAAGCTACATTTTATTTTTTGTCATGTTGAAGGCGGGGAAGATGCATAATTTAAAGCCAGTTTGGGCAAAACTTAGGTTGAGGTTTTCTAATAAATAAAAAAGAATTGTTTTATATTTTGATTTAAATGAATCTTGATAGTGAAAAGAGGGGGGGAAAACTAAATCAACACTGTTTGTACTTTTTTATCCTTCCGCTTAAGAATTCAACAGAGCAGGAAAGATTGATTTTTCAGGAATCTTGCAGGACTGATTTGTATCCGCTTCACAGAGCAAACGGATAGATGTGGTGTCGCTCACAGTCATTTAGCCTCAGGCAGCCTATTGTGCTGTTTATTGTGTGTAATCCATCACATGTGCTGTATGGACTCTAAATTAGAAATTGAAGCAACTCACATTAGGCACTGACCGTTATTGGTAGAAAGGGACAGAAAATGTTGGGGGTTTTTTGCCGGAGAGTCTTGCTGCAGATGCTAAATGCAAGGCAGAGAGACACATAAACCTCTCAGTACCAAGCTGGAGAACCTATAAATATATTACTCAACACTTCTGTTCTGCAGGGCACTCTCATTAAATGTTTAATTCAGCCACACCAACCACAGCAGACGACCCAGTTAGGAGACCTACTGCTAATGAAGCTGAATCCTCATCTACACCATCTGCATCAAAAATCAGAAAAAGTTTTCATTACCCCCCACCTAAACTCTTTTTAAACTTTGCCGGTAATGATAGGTTGTGAGGATGAAAAAAAAAACAAAAAAAAAAAACATTTTTTTTTTCCCCATCAGTAGTTCTTGAAGCAAGAAAATTGCTCTGTTGGCTTCTCTTTGAGATCCATTGAGACATAAACAAAATGACAGAATGGCTCAGAGAGTGTAATTTATGATAAAGGTGGAGAAGAGAATGCATAGTTATTGTTTACAGGTTGATTTTTTTTGTTAATATTTCACAAGTGCAGCATATTCCATGGCTTGTGGCATTAGTGCAGACTTTGCTGTCTTAGAGGGAAGAAATAATAATAATAATAAAGGCCAGCTTTATGTCCTGTGAAATTAAATTCAACATATAGCCATATATTTTTTTTGTCCATTTGTTTCACAGCCTTCCTTGCGATTCTTACCTGTGAAATACACATTCATCACTGTGCACCATTTGAATTTCTTTCTATGATGTGCATATTTTATTTTATGATACACCCAGTGGCCTGAGAAACAGAGCAGGAAATATTATGGTCTGCTGGTGGCTTTTTGATATGTGTGGAAGGAAAGGGCTGTAAGGTGTTTGTTGTACCCTTGGTGTTCTGAAAGTAATCTTTAGTTTAGGTTGAAAGTAATTAGATGGTCGTCAGCACGCTCTAACAAACTGCTCCCAGCCATTCTCTCCACACGCCTGCCTCTCCCTGCTTCAGACCACGACTGTTCTTATAGGTTTGTTACAGACCTGCAGAGCTGGGAACCATTAAAACAAGCTGATCAATGTCACTCATTGTCGTTGTTATAAGGCTGTTGGTTACTATTCAAACTCTAAAAAATATAAAATAAAGATGCAGTGTCATTTCTGTGTACAGAACAGCTGACTGAGTCATAACTGAGTTATTAAAGAGAAAAAACGAATGTCAATGCAAAACTTGAGCTAAAAATTAAAAAAACAATGCAAAAAATTAAAAACTAAAATGAGCAAAATGCTTTCTAAAAGTAGCACATGAGTAGTTATAAATATATCAAAAGCTAAAAGTTGTAACCTAAAGCTAAAAATGACAAATTGCAAGCTAAAACCAAACAATAATAAAATTTCAGCTAAAAGCATCAAAATGGTATGAGGCTGCAGCCTTTTGCTACAGGAAGTAAAACTCAGCCTAAAAGCCAACAGTTGCAAAATGTTAGCTTGAAGATATAATATGTAAAAAAAAAACTAATTAAAAGCTCTAAACTTAGCAGAATGGTAAGTAAATGCCAAAAGTAGCAGAGATGAATAGCTTAAATTTAAAAGTAGCTAAAATCTAAAGGTAAAATCAGAAAGTATGTGTGTACATCGAATCAAAAATATTTTAATGTAATTTTATGGGAAACATATTTGCAAATAAATATTTTGAAAAGTATGAAAGATACATAAAACAAAAGTCAAATTTTAAAAGTCACACATTTTTCTGACTTTATGGTTGAGAATCTGTTTCTGACCTTTTTCTTAGGAAGTTTATTGGGTGGATGTTTTAAAAAATAATCTGTCTGCAGGGGTTACCTCTTTTATACACACTGGGTAGTTTTCCAGAGTTCAATTACTCTTTGTCTTCAAAATTTAGAATCCATTTAGACCTCAACAATGCCCTTTGTACCTTTCATCATATTTTTAAATCTAATAGTTTTAAAAAATTGACAGCTTTTTGACCATTTTGTGTCTTCTGAACAATGTATCTGCTTTGCAGTCTGTCTTTACTCATCAGCAGGCTTTATCTTTGATAGAGGCACTGAATTTGTAGTGCTCTATGTTTTATAGGAAACTACAGAGTAAGAGACACATCAAAGGCTGCAGCCATGGCACAGACTGTTCCCATTTCAAATAGTAAGTTCATTTATTTCCCCGGCCTGTTTTGTTCTGTTCAGAGTCGAGGGTGGATGGATCAGCTGGAACAATTCTATGAAGATAGTTATGTGTCAAAACCCACGTGAAAAATTTTGATTTGTAACTTGTAAAAATATGATTTGTGTACCTGTGAAAAAAATTCACCTGCAAAATTTAAATTTGTGTACCTGCAGAAAAGATTTGTATTTGTATTTAAAATTTCCACCTGAAACATTTAGATTTGTGTACCTGCAGAAAAGATTTGTATTTGTATTTAAAATTTCCACCTGAAACATTTAGATTTGTGTACCTGCAGAAAAGATTTGTATTTGTATTTAAAATTTCCACCTGAAACATTTAGATTTGTGTACCTGCAGAAAAGATTT
>JAUBOC010000127.1:10396783-10414057 GCA_032275365.1 Anablepsoides cearensis | reverse complement strand
ATTTTCTTAAGTATAAAGATGTTTTCTTTGACTTTTTGTATTTGAAGGATAGGCATGTCACAGGTACTTTAATGTTCAACATATATTAAATTGCAGACATCTTATAAACAACCTTGTTGTGTGAAGAAAAGGTTGTGCTAAACAAAAAAAGCTTCCTCTAATCCAGTCAGAACAGAAGTAAGTGGGTACCTATATGGTGTTTGTTTTTAAAGTGACAGAGCCTTTAAAAAGTGAATGAACTCAGCATCTAAACCCAGTATCAGTTAAATATGGATTTTTTTTTTTACTTAAATTCATACAAAACATCATGGAAAACGCTTAAAACACAATAATAAAAATATACAGAGGTATGTTTAAAGTGTATAAGTAGATTTTTTTTATTATTTCAATTTTTTTCTTTTTTTTTAGAACAACTGTGCCAATGAGGGACAAAGAGGGACTTCAGGATTACAGGTGGGAGTGAATTCTTAAATTTGTAAAGTTGTGTTTACAGCGCAAAAGTGTCTCATTTATCCTAATTTTATCTGAGACCCTTATAAAGTGACCCCCCTTTCCACTTCTTTCCCTTGACTCCTTTTGCTTTTCTTCAGGTTTATGCCAGAGCCCAACCTGCCTCCTCTGATTATATATGAAGACGACACTTCTCTGCCCTCTGGCATTGAGCCATGCCAGGCGGTGGTGGTGCAGAAAATAAAGGAAATGCTGCCAGAGTTACCCAGCGTCAAAAGAGACCGGCTGGTGCAGACCTACGGCATCCTGCCAGAACACAGCTTCACCCTGGTGGTGCGCTTTTATTTTTTTATAGCGTCTGGAAACGAGCATTCACTGAGAAGTTTCCTGGCATAGAACAGTCGATCCTTCAGATCAGAGTGACGTTATCTTGTATGCACTTCTGTTTGTGACTTGCAGATTAATGAACCCCCTGTGGGATAGATAGTAAGTCAATAATCTGTATGCTTAAAGATGAAAACATTTCCACTGTGTTGTTGCTGCAGATAGAAGATGGGTTGACGGAGTATTTTGAGGAGGTGATGAAGGGGACCAGGAGGGAGCCGAGGAACGTGATTGGCTGGGTGACAAATGAGCTGCTGGGTCAACTTAAACAGCGAGACATGAGCGTGATCCAGAGGTGAGAAGCATACTGACTAATCGATGTGTGTAACGTTGATTATTGGAAGTTTAAGCAGATGTAATTGGTTTTCTCAAGCTGCTCTCAGCTTGAGAATCCAAAAAAGTTTTTATTTATTTCTAAATTTACTCTTTAAAATCGACTGGCAAAAAAGAACGAGTCATGTTTTTATTCAATTTAGACATTAACAGACTGAAATCCTGACCTTCATCCCTTTTTTCGTTTGCTTTCTGTCAACTTTTTGTTTATAATGAGAGCATAAAACTGTCTAAAAACTATGAAAAAAAACCCTCTGCAGATCTAGTCTGTTTCTATCAGCCTGTAGACAGCCTGTCAGCTGGAAGAAGCTGCATTTTAGAGATTTTGCACTTTATTCTAAAATTATAGTCTTTCCAGTTAATTTGGACATGAAAAGAGTTGCTTCCATACTTACTCTTAGAAAATACACACAAAGATACTCTTTTTGGGCACTGACTATGAAAAATGAAACCCAATGTCTTCTGCTTTTACTGTTTATGGCAGACTATAATAGTGAAAAATAGACACTTTAATCCCTTTGCTCTTTTAGACATCCATTATTAGTTTAATAAACACAGTAGATAAAAGATGAGGATTGTTTGAAACGATTGAGTCTGAGGGATTAGCTAAAGAGAACTGAAGGATGCTGAGACAGAAAGGAATAAATCACAGCTAGGGTACCAAGTCAAAGGTCTTAAATTATCTTTTTTGAGGACTAAAACTGTTTGTTTTTTTGGTGTTGAACTTTGCAAGATCAAAGTTTTTTTTTTTTACCCCCTCTTCACATCATACCAAATTATATTTAGCTCTTTTCCTCCTAAACCTTAGGGGAAAAGCTTTATTTTAGTGCTTTATGGCTTAAAGTATTGAAACAGAATAACTGAGTTAGGAGTGAGAGGTGTATCATTCTTGTCTCGACAAGTAGAACCCGAGACATATCTGGTCCAGCTCAGATCAGCACAGGTTTGCCAACTCAAAAATGTTGCCTGCAGGTGTCTTCAAAGTGGAACTCAGTGACTGGTAGGTGGCTGCGTGACAACAGAATTACAAAATTAAAAACAATGATCCAAAATGCAGCTCAAAATTGTCAAAAAAAATTGAGATGAAGTTTCATTTTAGGATGCTAAACAGCTGCCTGTTCAAATGTCATGTCCTCCATCTGGACAGTTGTCCTCACCATCATGTGTCCCTGCTGGACAGCACACATATTTTATATTATATTTTTATTTAATTTAGCCTAAATATCTATAGAAATGAGTTTTAGCTATCTTTGTGTTTTCCTAAATTAGCTATGGCAGGCATCTTGAATCAATGGCAGTTTCATCAAAATTGGTTCAGTGATTCATGAGATATTTTGCTAACAGACATTATGACCAACAATATATTGGTAAGTTTCAAACAAAACTACAAAGGTTCTTCGTTTTGTTTTAGAAAGTGGTGAGAGGTCCATGCATCCTTGTTGGGAGACCTGCTGTAACACAGTGACACACGGTTTGAGCTCATAAAGTGCTTAGTCATGTTTGTGAGACTAACTGGCCTTTGTGTACACTGAATGTTACTGACAGGCTGTTTTATTGAGTTCTGTGTAGCTGAAAGAAAAGACGAAAATATCAATTTCTTTTTGTCCTTTCAGTCAGACACTCTCAGTCCCACTTTGTCTCTTTCCATCTCCCCCATCATTTATATCACTAATCCAAGTCCATCTAAAGTGTAATTAAATTAGCCCTTTAATTTGATTTCAGTCCGATCTCTCCTGCTGCCTTGGCTGAGCTGTTGGAGCTGCAGGAATCGGGACACATCTCCTCTTCGATTGCCAAGCAGGTCGGTGCTACTCAGACCCTACAGTTACCCCCTCTCTGTCAGAAACAGTCAGCTGCTGTTGGCTTTTCTTCTTCTCACGAGCTTTTCTCTGTGCTTTTAGGTGTATCAGGAGATGTGGGACTCGCCAGGCAAGACGGCCACCCAGATCATCCAGGAGCAGGATTTGGGGCTCGTTAGTGACACGGCACAGCTGCACAACATCTGCCAGAAAGTTATAGATTCTCATCCTGACGAGGTCAGTGCTCGGATACAAAACCACACACAGCACAAGTAATAAGGAGACGTTTATGTTCATGTTTCAGACGTTTTTGTTTTCAGGTTCGTGCCATCAGAAATGGAAACACAAAGGTTGTGAACAAGCTGATGGGCCTGGTTCAGAAAGAAACCAAAGGGAGAGCCGATCCAGTTCTGGTGATGGAGATCCTGAAACAGAAGACTTCCTGATTTATGGCAAAAATAAGCCACCATATGTTCTTTTTAAGAGACTGCAGATTTGTAAATATTAAGTTTTATTAAGAAACATTATATGTATTTATGAATTAGATATGTTAAAAACTAAAAATTTTTTCGATTAAACCATATGTTCCAGCGCTGTTTTATCATACTTTTTTTTGCCAGAATATGAAAGATTTCAAACTCCAAGATGCAAAACAACTATCTAGTCTAATCAGGTTTTAATACTTTTCTTAAAAAACACTTTAATTAATGGCTGAATACTTTTTTTTGTTCTGCTAAAAGGGTTTGCACACAATTTAACACAACCCTTTTTCATATAACCTAATGTACCATTAGCTTTTGGCAGATTGGCCTTCATGGTCATTTGTGAGTCAGACCAAACTGCTGACATGGCGTTTACCCTGTTCCAGCTCTCAGGCCAGACGGCGATCACTGAGCTCCCCCTTGTGGTTAAAGTGTGTCACTCCTATACAACCTCTTAGTAATGCTTTTTATTCTAGTTTAGAAATCTCTGGGGGTCTCTTTTCCCTTTACGGTTGATGTATATTTAATTTAAATAAAAGTTAGGAGCAAGTGATGGCAGGATATTTTAGTACAGCTCATTCATGTGTAGTTATGAGCCATCTGTTCCCATGTGGAGATCAGAAAAGTAAATGGTGTGCGGAAGAGAGATGGAATACCTCACATGACAGGGAGGAAGGAAAAAATAAAATAGAGAGAGAGAAAGAGAAAGAAAGAATTCATACGCAGCAGGATTTTAGTGTATGTGTGAAGAAAAAAGTTTCAAACTTTCAGTGGCAAAGGAAAGACTTTATTGACAGTATCAAATAAATCCCAACAAAGAAAACAAGATTTTTTAACCTCATTTCCTCTTATCAAGAGTAAAGGGGACCAACATATCCAGTTTCATTTACCAGAACGTTGTTAATAAAACTTGCCATTTCCTGTACATCAACAACAACTAGCAGAGATCATAAACATAGGATGACTCTTTGGAATCAAACTCTATGGACTCTGGTCCCTAGTCTTAGTTGTACAAACTGCAGTCACCCCACAGTGCTGTTCAGACACGTGTCCACAGTCTGAGTGACACTGATGGAGAAAATGCTGATAAAGTGCAAAAGACTGATTGAACTATTAGATACAAATATACAGATCTGACCCATGTATAGGTTTGCACACAAAAACCTTGTTACAATTTAGAACCTGCATAGAATTAAACAAACTTAATGAACTTAAATAAGATCAAAATAACATTTTTGTTATCAAGACTAAGAAATAAGCCAATTATACGATCAGGTATTTGTGATGAGATAAGAACAAATGGGATTTTAAGACTCAAATTATGCTCAAAGGCCACATTTTTAACCAGTTTAAAAAACACACTATCATTTAGCTTACTAAAAGCTGTCCAGCATCTCAGAGTCTAAATGTTGAAGAATCAAACCTTCAAAAAACCCTGAGATAAAAAAAAACTGAAAGCATTTTTTTTTTTTGTAAAATGAACTAATTCAACTCAAATTGTCTTTATAAATATTCAAATCTTCTGAGTAAATCCAGTACTTCATTTATTATTAATAACTATAAAATGTTTCATATTTAAAACTGAGTTTACTATAAACATTCAAATACTAATAACTTTAGTGAGGGGGGAAACATTTGTAAGCTGTAAAATTGATTGTGCTGTTTAAATTGTATTTTTATTTTTTCAGGCATAATGTGAAGTTGGAATTAAACTGAACTTGACTTTGCATTGCTGCAGCAAAAAGCTCATATATAAGACACTTGATGCATGTGGTCTTTACTCACTGTAGATCTTTATTTTTCTATTTTTGGGTTGTATTATTTGGTTATCAGAAACTGGGCACTATATTAGGATTTTTGCTGGTGGCACTTCATGATTATTACTATGTAATCTGTGAATGCTCCAGCATTATCTCAACCTTTATTAATATGACAATAAACTACTGAACTAAACTAGACAACAGTTTGCAAGTCCTCAGTGAAATCAAATAAAAAAGGCATTTTGTAACAAATTATAAAATACACTGCCTGTCCAAAAAAAAAAAAGTCTCCACCTGGATGTAAATAAGTGTGATGATGTGGGGTTGCTGCAGTTGGTCAGGTCTAGGTTCAGCAACAGTTTGTGGTCAAAGAATGAGGTCAGCTGAATGACCAGGTTATTCCATCAATGGATTGTTCCTTCCCTGATTGCACAATGAGCAAAGTCCAAGATGACAATGTCAAAGCTAAAGGCGGTCCAATTAAATAGAGTGTGACCTTTTTATTCTTGGTGGTGACTTTTTCTTTTGACCAGACAGTGTAAGTTTGACGTCCATTCTGTCCATACTGTGCAATACCAGGACCAAAATAAATCCAGCTAAGATTAGATTGCTTTAAGTTCATGTTACAAGTTTGCTTTAAGCAGATCAGGAACTGCAACTCGCATGAAAGACAGATTTGAAACTTCTCATTGCTTTAAAACCCCAGCTGAAACAAAGTAAGGACACACAAAATCTAAATTCAGTAGAAACTAAAAAAAATTAAATACCCCATCCAAATATAACAAAAAACTGAACATCATTATACCCCGAATAAGCTTGATTTGCATAGTATTCTTTGACTTTTTCAATATGATATGTACAAATTTAAAGCATGGCTAAAAGTAAGGCAAATACACCATTGATTGACCTGCTCTGGTTTGTTTGTTTCTACAAACAAAGAAGTTCCAGAGCCCAGAAATGTAGTGCTCTGCAGAAAAATACATCTTCTCCACAGCAGATTTAAGAAACAACAAAACAAAAATGTGTGTTTAATCTCCTGAGGTACCGCCATGAATTAGCATTCAAAGCAACACTCACTGAACTCTTTGCAAAAAAAAAAAATATTTAAAAAGTTAAAGGGATAGATTTATAGAATGGTTATGAACAATGAATATCTTACCTGCAGTATTTTGTTAGCTGAATTAAACTATGTCTTCTAATTTAGTTATCTCTGAAACAATTTGATTGTGGAGATAAAGCAATTAAAGAAGTGATGTTTATCAAACTAGTGCAATTAAAATATATTTAACAGGTAAGATATTCATTGTTCTTCACCTTTCCACAGAACCACTTTAGAATTGCTGAACTATCCCTTTTAAAAGACAAATCTGAACTACCAAGCTGTGTAACAGTTGTGTGAACCTGGAGGTGTTTCTGTAAAAACAGAAAAAAAAAACTCAATCAACATTCATTGTTCTGATGCATAGAGGCCACCTGAGGATTGTTCCAGAACCACACCAAGCAGCACGCTGTGGTCCGAGCCGGTTGCAGGACACATTCAGAACCTGAGCGGTTCAGATAAGGGCAGAGGTTTGCTGAAACACACACAGAGGCTGTGATCAGCGGACCTGGAGTTTGCATACACAAAGAAAGAATAAATCCGCAGGTCGACTTCTTGGCCTCCAAATGTTTTACAAAAGTCGGCTGATGAGACCAGTTCACACAGGAAGCGGGTCGTTTTTGCTTGAAGGAAAATAAATATTTAAAAAAGGCATTTAAAAATCTAAATTACAGGATCTTTTCACCTAGTAGTGCCTAAAAAAATATTGCTGAAAACATGAGTGAAATCCCGGCAGAGGCTCTGCTGGGACGCAGCTACTGTTCCATAGGAATGTAGGACAGGATGGAGTGCTCCTGCGCGATCGCAGCCAGTTCTTTGAGGAACTCTGAGAAGAGGACGGTAGCAAAGACCTCTGTTTGATCCAGAGAGATGGCTTTGGGTTTGGGCGGAGGGGAATTCTTCAAGATTCGTCCCCCGTCGTGGTAACTGGAGCCACCGCTGCCGCTTTTATCTGAGAGGGAGAACAAGAAGACGTAATGACGCACCGCAGAATTGAAGAAAAAAATAAAAAAGCCCTCACAGCACAATACATTCTCCATTTATGAATAATTAGTATCAAAAGCTATTTCTAAAGAAAGATAAAAGTTGAAGAACATATGTAAAAGGAAGACCAATCCAAAATAAAATAAAATATGCCCTTTAGGAGTCTCATCTTTTAGCAAACATTCCTTTTGAGCTCGGAAGCTGCAGGGACTCAAGTTCAAACATGCGGCTCAGAGGCTCGAACAAGACGCTCGCTAAACTGCAGATCTGTGAACTAATGAAGTCATGTGGAATTTATCCTAACTCTTAAAAGAAGCATGCGGCGTCGGCTGATTTTTACACGAACGTTATCATACTGGACCATTTTCCAGCTTTGTGAATACTCAGATTTTTTATTTTAATGCTCATGAGAATTGTATCTCACATGGCCATGATGCAAACATACAGAAAGACAGATGAGGGCTCTCAAATTGAGAAAACTTAAAATACACAATTCACATTTAAGATACTGCTCAGTTTCCCAAAGTGCTGAGCAGGAGTTTTACCAGTCAGCACATACTGATCAGGATGATTTAACTAAATGTGACCCATCAGATCAAAACGAGGATTAAGTCTAAAAGTGGTATATAGAGAAATAGGCAAATATAGTGTTCTGATTAAAATGTTTGCAAAAATTGCATTTTGTCAAAACATAATGAATAAATGCCTTATCAATGTATCATTTGAATGAAATGTCTGAAATATAATCATAAACCAACATTTTAAAGCACTTTTTGAGCAGTAGCAACAAAAAAACTGCTTTTGAGGAAAAATGCCTTAATTTTGAGATTTTCCATGTGAGTGAGCAAAGTTTTGTTTCTTTTCAGCTGGGAAATCTCAATATTCAAATATAATTTGAGGTTTCTTTTTTATAAGGACATCAAAAATTCCTCATTAAAATTACATAAAATTAGGATTCAGACCAAATATTTATGTATTATTGAAACCAACAAGACAAATTAAGTCATAAATATGGATTTACTTATGATATCAGAATGATCCAAGTATCAAAATGTAGCTTTTAAAGCCAGAAATCTGAAAATGTAGTTTGGTCATTTTGACAAAATTGGACTTAATCCTCATTTTGATATGATGGGTCACAAATTGCTCAAGCAGCCACAGTTACTAAAAACAAACAGCTCAGGGGCCGGGCATCAAACAGTTATTAGAATTATGTAAATTTAATTTATGATATCAAATGAAGTTTTAAATGAACTCACTAGCAGGTGGACTAAATTGTATAATATCTGCATATATTTGTATCTATAAAACAGAATCACCTCCCTGACCTGTCTTTTAGATTAAAGGGATTGTAATGTTATGTTTTAGGCCTACAAATCTTAACATAAAATAGTCACATTTTCAAACACAGATCCACTCAGCATTAAAAAGAAGTACCTGGCAGAAGGTGTGTGCTCACCTGTCGTCATACATGAAGCCTCTCTTGCCAGCAGCCAGTGTTGGGCGTTAGTGATCAGCTCCGGAAACTCCTTCCTGCTCGCAGCGAGCTCTTCTATCTGATTCTTCACAGTCGCGAGCACCTGGAAAATATATTGAAGCCAGCGCTTTGATTTTACATATGTAGAGTTCAAACAAGTGAGACTGAATTAGCTGCAACTTTAGCCAACCTGAAGATTAGTTACCTGGTAAAGAGAGCGAACTGTTGGCTGAAACACCAAGTTGGTGTTGAGGAGAAACGACCGCAGGAGAGGCTGAGGATAAGCAGCCAGCTGAGCCAGAATGCCAGTCAGCAGCAAGTTGATGTGAAGCCTGTTGGTCAGCATGTTCTCCAAACGAGAAAACAGCACACTTATAAATGGACCTGCAGCACAGGGGGAACATTTGTTTAACTCAACTTCCCACTTGAAGTCACAAGTTTTAAACATGCAGAGTTTTCTCCCTCCAGAGAGTCATTAGGGTTCTGATTATCCCTATTGTTCACGCAGGGTCATTCGTAATAACTGCATTGTAAGAGTTTAACGAAGGACGGTTTCTCTTCACAAAAATGGCTTCCTTTACTCCTCTCAAACCAACTTTTCTCTCTATCTAGGATGAGAACATAATCTCTGAAAGAGTGACTGCTGGTCTATAAGTGTAAACTGCACAATCCTGGCCTAATGATGTTGCTCTTCTGTGCTGGGCCTATAGCCCCTTTGTTTCCCTGGTGTATAACTGGTCACAGTCCTCCTGGCACTTAACAGCATACATAATATTATTCTGCGCTAGGGGACTGTTACTTTGAGGTGAGCCAGTCTTTGTCATAAGGTGTTTTAGGGTTTGAAAGCCACCGCGAGGTCATGTTTAGAAAATAAACGCCTCAGATTCTCAAAAACTCCCACAATGCATTGAGAATCATCAAGACTTTAGGGGCCTTGTTTGCTCGGCTCACATGAAAGATGCTTTGGTCGTATGCATTCTTGGTTTTTTTTTGTTTTTTTCACTTGTGAAGTTTCACCTTTATAAGCATTTTCACACGTGATGCATGTGAGCAGAGCATCTCTCTTTTGATCCAAAGACTCTAATGACTCCCTGGTGGGAGGGGAGAGAGATTTATCCTCACGTTTAGCTGCATAAAACAGAGCATCAAGTTTAAAACTTCAAACGCCACATTCTTCCCTTTTTGTTTTAGAAACGATGGGAAGCAAAGCAGCAGCAACTCCTCTGTTTGAAAATGTTATTTTGCAAAATAACTGGGTGAGTTCTTATTCAGCATCCAAAAATTTATATTGTATTATTCTTGCATGTTTTTAGCAAACAAACTACCTTTGCAATTTTTATTTTTTTTTTTTGCTATTTTTGTAATTCACATATTAAAACATTCAGCTCATTCAGAAGACTATTACTATGACTTTTAGTTTGTATTTAATTTGATTTCCAAAGATTTTCCACATAGAAACAATGAGGTCTTTTAAAGTCCTTCACCTGTAAAAGGCACTAAATAACACCGGGTAGAACTTCCACTGCAAAGCCTTTGAATTGTTCCAAACGGGGAGCGCAGCTTCTCCGGCTCTGGTGTTTCAGCAGCAAATGAACTGAAGTCCATCATCTCCTCCTCTTCCTCCTTCTCCACCTCTTCCTCCTGCTTCCTTACTGGTGCGGCAGGCTTCTTCGTCTCTCCTTCGTCTTTGACCCGTTTCCCAGCTGCTTCAGTGTCCAGGGTGCGAATGAGCTCCTCATACTGAGTTAAAAAATCAACTCCCAACTCAGTAGGAGTTGTATTTGGATGGTTTCCGTTACAATTAGTCTGACCTTTGGCCGTCACCTTTTTGTCGTTGTCAGCCGTGACAGAGGTGGGGAAGGTTAGAGTGAGCGCGTTTTTTGGAGGAACATCCTTTGGTTCTGGCTGATCCTCCTCTGATGCCGAGCCTCTCAGTTTACGGTTTGTGCGCTCGGCCTCCGAGCTGTCCTTCTTTGCAACAAGATCATACACCATGACGTCGTCTTGGAACTCGTTTTCCTCGATGTATGAACCTTTCACCAGCATGATCGCCGTCTTCCTCATTTCCTGGATGTGTTTTGGAGGCTCAGACGTTGGCAGCTGAGGAGGTTTTGCCTCCGCAGGAGTCTCGGCCGTCTGCACCGGACAGGCGTCGTAGGTGTCGTCCCACTCCAGCTCCAGCTGGGTGATTGAGTGCGGCTCTCGACTCGGCAGGAGGCCGGGCCGAGCATTCGGAGGCAGCAGCGGGAGCGGCCCTCTCTTCAGAGCCGTTTGGGTTTGCCGACTCTCAAGCCCCGCCTCCTCAAGGACGCCCGGTTGGTATTTGTCGGGAGGGGGGTCCTCGCCGTCATACGGCGCCGACCAGACCTGGCAAGCCCGTATGCAGCTGCTGACGCTAAGCCGGGCGTCATAGAGGTAATGAAGGTAACTGACATCCAGGTAGATCTCGGAGCCGATGGTGCAGGAGTTCCCCGAGCCGTCATCCACCGACGAGGAGTGACTTTGTGCGTCTGGTGAAGACAGATAAGAAATGATGAAAGCTGACGTGCAGCGCTGAAACACGGCACTTCACACAGAGCAGAAATAATGAGTTTGACATTTAACTGCAGGCGGGGGTAAAGTGATATAATGCAGCACCACAGCAGGAGCTCTCGCTATTGATAAAAGCAGACAATCATCCGTGTTACGTGCTCCTGTTTCAATTAAATGCAGATCGACCGCTTACAGCGCGCCACATGCCTCAGCACATTCCTGTACTGTAACATCGAGAAATGATTTCTGTTTTTGCAACAACATGTTTCCTTCAGTACGTTTAATGTTCTCCTACCTTTTTTTTAACTGCCATCCCACTAAAATACGGTTGGGTATAGTTAAATCAGATGAATGAGTTCTCTTTACAGCTGATTTGAAATCAGTAGAAGTTGTGAGTGTTTTGTAATTCAGGGACTCATTTGGATTTTTTTCTACTGGCTAAAGTTAATTAGCTGAGGTGGCCATGTTAAATTGGACTGACTCCAAAATATTTGTATGTAAATTCAGGATCAACTTTGTGAAACTGTCAGAAATGGTGAGAATTCATTAGTTTTTGGCAAAGTTTTGAACAAAATTCTTGTGCAATCTGGGCTCAAAACAAATGTTTTGGATACCCACGAAACTGTTATAGACCTGCGTTACTAAAAAAAGAGTAAACTGATAACTGCTTTATGCAAAAAAATCAAAATTAGTACTCAACCATCTCTCAGATGTTTCTCTAACTGATCATAAATGATTTACAAAACTATGACTCTCATCCAAAAGAAAATCCAACAAAAACATCTTCTGCTTTCTCATCATCACCTTTGCTGCTGGAGTCGCTGGAAGGCTCCGCCCCCCCTTTAGAAAAGAGGATGGAGTCCAGCTGTCGGAGGGGCGGGGGGCTGTGATCCGGAGTGCAGCAGGACGGCGTCAGAGCCAGAATCTTGGCCGCCGACGAGGAGTAGAAGTCCCTCTCCCTCACCACGCGCCTCTGACTCAACATCATGTGGTTGCAGGGGATCAGGTACCTGCAGAGGCAGACGGACAGGCGTGTCAGGAGAACCAGTGGGAGGTCGGGAGTAAAAAGGCTAACCACATCACGTCTTTCTCTGTAACGTGGGCATGTCTGCATGGGGGCCACTCACTTCAGTACGAGCTGCAGCATCACATCTTCACAGTAGAAGCTGATGAGAGTGCGGAAAAGTGCCAGAGACACTGTGCCCAGCTGGAATGTTTCATGGAAAGAAGAAAACATAATGGGAAATACAGAGTAAATACTAAAATCATTCAACTTTTATCAATAGGAAGCTTCTTATTATGTAAATCTCACTATTGTTTTCCTGTTTTTTTATACTTTTGGTACAATAAAAACACTTTTGCATACTTTGTGCAATAGGAGCTATGACGTTTGGGTTTTTGTAACTTTTAAACTTTTCACAGGGGATTGTTTGTGTCGGCAGGTTCGAATTTTACCTGGAAAGGGGTGTTGATACGGCTGACCAGTGTGTCTAAAATATAGACGCTTTCGTGCTGGTGGAGGAGGATGAAGGAGAGGAACGTCTGCAGCAGGGCCGGCTCAGACACGCTTCTCAGGAACAGGTCGAGGTACGCTGTGGTGGTCATCACCTCCTCTAAAGTGAGCTTCGCAGACAGGAAACATCAGTCAAGCCACAGATCATCTGCAAGTTTATTTTATTTATTTTTTTTTTGTGGTAGATTCTAATTTTTCAGCAAATGAGTCCAAAACAAAAGCACTTTTAGCTCCACTTGGATGACAGTTAGAGGCTAACCCTGTATCTACACTGCATGTGGCTCTGACCTTTTCCACATTGTTTTTGTTAAAGAAAGATGAAAAAAAAAGAATAAAAGAGTCCAACCTTGTGCAGAGCTGGTGCAAGAACAGGCACGAGAAAACCATTATAGATATAAGCCACCAACTGGTCCTTGATGGAAGGATGAGCCACCTGGGAACAGTCAGAGGTGCAGCCAGATTTCAAAAGAGGAACCTCAGGTGATTACGCCCATCATTTTCCTTCAGTCAGCACACACGCGTTCACCTGAATCACGGCGTTGCAGAACTCCAGCGAGTTCAGGAACTGGACGAGTGACGGCATCCGCAGCCAGTCCTCTCTGTGAAGGCAGTGCCACTCCTCACTGGGAACCTCCAGCTTGGTGGGAAGAGATGAATACAAGCCGCTCAGCCCTGTGGCCAGCACCTGAGGGAGGGGAGCGTCAGAATAAGGGATTTATCTTCGTTTCATGGTGTTCATTCATCAGACAGCACATTTGGGTCCTGAGTGGGAAATCTTGAAAAGTCTGACACAAATATGATTCATACAAGAAAAACATGGCTTTTTAGAACAATGACATAGATTTCTTTTTTTAGAGCTGGTCAAACGGTGCACTGTGATTTGTGGCAAGATACCTGAAAAACCTCTCTTATCAACCTCAGCTATTTGAGTTTAAAGTTAAACATTACTATTGAGCTATTTTACTCAGAGCTTTTGTAAAACATCAGCGTGACAGCACTAATGCTACATGCTTGCTATTTTGCTCATACTGCTTTTAGCTCTGTTAAACCTTTTTGTTCAGTAGAAACTACAAAAAACTACAAAATCTCACCAAAAAGACAAATATTTTATCAAAATAGGGGCTATTGGTTACATTTTATACACTTTCAAAGTGAAAATATAAACTTTAAAAATCCTAATAACCCATTCATGTTTTTTTTATTCTGTTTTTTATGCTAGCAGGCATATTAAAGGCAACAAAATCAGTTAACACCTTCATTGTCTGAATCTTTTCATCTCTCCCAGCTAAATTGAGGTTTTTGGCTTCTTGTAAACTTTAATAAGGCAGTGTAATGTTTTGTACTTGACAACTAAATCAAATTATAAATAAGCACAGAGCTGCAGCAGATTATAACACACAGCATACATTTAGTCTTATGCCTCTTACATACATTTGCAATATTTACAAGTTAAAAAGTGCCCAAAAAACTGACTAGAACATAAATTTGAACTCATTAATGCTGTAGTCTCAACACAATAAGAAATATTGTCTTTAAGAACTCTTTAGTATTTTACAAAGTAGGATTTGAAACAGCAGAGCTCTGTTTAATGTAACTGTCTGATCATTAGCATTGTGTATATATTCTCAGTAATATTACCCCCTCCTGTGGTTGCTGTGGATGCCTTTAGAACTAGAAAATTCATATTGTTTTACTGGCATTGCATCAAAACCATTTTTCATTTTCCCATGCACTCCCTGCAGCTGCAGATAAAGGCAATTATTTATATTGGATCAGCTCAGAGCAGAGCTGTAATCCTGCAAATGACAACTATTTGTGATATTCCGAGCCAGATTCTGTTTTAACCTTTGTAAGTGGGATTTATGGAATAATCTTCACATGTTTGGACTAATTGTGACACTTGGGGTTTCATTCATTTTGGGGAATAATTGCAGTAATGCTGATAAAGAGGGATAAAACATTTTCTTTTGTAGACAATTAAAAAAAGATAAGAGAAAACACTGACATTATTATGGGATGCTAAGAGAAAAAGTCATTTTTTTATATTTTGGACTCACTGGGCAGAAGAAGGTGTTCTCCACGATGTGTTTGGCCACTCGCTCATTCTCAGCAGACAACGACATGATTAACAGCAGGGCGTCTCTTGCTTGCTGGCCCACCGTCCCCTCCCTGTGAATGTACGGAATGAGCAGGGAGAAGATGAGGAAGTTTGTGGCCCCCTGATCCTCGCTGGTGTGGAAAAACAGCTCCAGGATCGAGGGGTCCTTCGCCAGGACGCAGCAGAGCTGGTTCAGCAGCAGCACCAGCTCCGTTTCGACCGCCGGCGCCGCCGTGCCCGAGCAGGAGGACAGCAGCATCATGAGCGGCCGCAGGATGGGCTTGTGGTGCAGCAGGGGCTGGCGCGCCTGGCCCACCAGCATCTCGTACATCTTCAGCTGCTCCAGCTTCATGTCGTCCGTGAACTCCCGGCGCAGGCTCCACACGAAGAGGCGCTCCATCACGTTCTCCATCAGCACGAACTCCAGGATGGGGCCCATGGCGCCGGCCTGGCCGCTCTCCTCCTCCATCAGCAGGAAAAGCATGTGCTCCACGTAGTTCTGCACGGCGCTCGCCTCGTCGCCGGGGATCGGGCCGAAGCGGTGGCTGCCACCGGAGGAGCTGGAGCTCAGGCTGATGACGCTCAGAGAGGACAGGGTGGAGCTGCTGCGCAAGGGGTCGTGCTTCTCAAGGATCTTCACGACCTGCAAAACAAAATTCAGGTTTAATCAATAGTTTTGATACAAAACCTCTGATACTGACCTATTTTTTTCAACAATTGGGGTTTTATCGTGTAGAAATAATTGTTTAAAGTGGGATTTTCTGGAAAAGATATGAACAAATAATATTTTACCTGTTGTAGATAGTTCCATGAACAACCTCAGTTTGGAGAAATAAAGTTTAATTCTAACCAGACTGACAGGTTAACATCTGATCTGAGCAGGGGGGAGACCAAAACAAATTGATGCCAATAAAAAAATTAAACCTCCTATCTCAAATTTCATACAAGCTCTTGCAAATATCATTTAAATACGTTAATAATGCAAATAATTTAGCATCACTCAGTTGTTTACATAATATTTTATTATTATTTGTAAGCGCAAATAGCAGCAACTCACTTTGGCTAGCAAAATGAGCTGATCAATCCAGTCAGTTTTAGATATTTCTACAAACAAACTCTATAACGGAGTATTTAATCAATCGTTTTTCTACATCATAACTTTACTATCTGACTTTTTGATCAGTTCACACTTTGTCCTGATTTAATAATCACGTAACTTCTCTTTGTAATTGTAAGAATACAGATAAGATGGTACAACAAAAGCCTTTGAACCAGAACTGAAGTGTACGTCTGACATAAAGAACAGCTCTGCTTCCTTCAGTTTGCTATCCTGGTCATTATTATCAACCATGTCACCAGTTTCATTTATTTTTAATGGCAGCTTAAAATGTTATAAATAACAAAAAACCAACACATAAGCGGTTTATTTTTGGTCTTATCACCACATCTACAAGCGTACAGCTCTAACTAAACAGACACAAACCTTCCCATCTTCCTGATGGTCGAGTGGCTGCAGGAAAAATGGGTGTAAATAAACCGCCGCGGCACGCATGAACTCAGATAAACAGGGCAGAATGAAACAGCCTTGTGTGCTCAGGCATTCCCGTGTGTGTCCACTGTGTAGAAACCAGTGTCACAATAAAAAGGCCCAGTGTCCCCAGCCTGACGCTGCTGCCATGACAATAACTGGCTGTGTATGACAGGACAGGGCTAATGGTAACTAGAGAACACAGTTTGTAATCCCAGCCTCTCAGTCTGTTGCAGCTCAGGCCTCAATATCTAGGGACACGATTAGCTGTATCTGTGTTAAGGAAGTTTGGGTGGCTTGTTCTGTCTGGCTGCTTGTCAGTGGGATTACCTAAACGGAACTTAGTGAACAGATTTTAAATGAGCTTTTTTCTTAAAAATGGCTCAGTTTGAAACTTTTAATGTCAAATCTACTCATTTAATCAAGTTATTTTTGTTGTTTTATGAAATCTGACAGGTGTTGTATAAAAATGTGTTCCTACTTGACAAGTTTGCGCTCCTTTCGGGGCGAAACCATTACAGATAGTGGCAGTTTGATGACTCAAAACTCTTTATTATCAACTACTGTCAGGAAGTGAATGAAGAGGATAATGTTTTCGCCTGCGTCTGTTAGCAAAATATATCATGGACATGCATTTGAAGTTGCCTGACAAGTTTTCCAGAGAAGGGTGTTGGCAAAACCGTGTGTGGTCCAGGAGGCCAATTACAAGACAGCAGAGTCAAATTGCTGGGCTCCATTTCCTAAATATGTCTGTTCAGCAGGGATGTAGTCAAGACCGGTTGTTCCGAGACCAAGACCAAGACCAAGACCGGACCTTCCGAGACCAAGACCAAGA
>JAUBOC010000127.1:10377044-10393182 GCA_032275365.1 Anablepsoides cearensis | reverse complement strand
GCAGTTCTGAAGGCAAAAGGGGGTCCAACCCGTTACTAGCATGGTGTACCTAATAAAGTGGCCGGTGAGTGTATATATGCATCAGTTTCAGCCTGCAGAAGCTTAGTCTGCACTGACACCGTTAATCTCCTCAGACTGATCAACATCAGATGCTAACATTTTCTTTTCAACGCATGACGTCGTAATCTGTCAGCTGCAAAGTGCTGCTACTTTTAAACAAAGGTGAGAAGAACCTCAGGGTCATAATGAGTAAAGTGTTAAATTTACTTTCAACAATTCCTGCTGAGCAGTGTTGTAGTCTAACCAGTAATCACAGCTAATCTGATTAACCTAGGATCTGTTTTTTTCTTCCTCCCCCTTTTGTGGCTTAATGTGTGACACATGGTGGCAGATCGCTTTTCCTCCTTTCTTTTGTCTTTTCAGCAGCTGCTCCGTGACTGATGCTGCTGCTGCTGCTGTGCTGAGTAACGTCAGCACGTGTTGACGGGATGAAACAGCTGTGAAATGAAAGCAGCCCTGCAAATCTCAGCAGCTGTGTGTTCGTTTGTCTGCCTGTCAGCAAAATATCTCATGACCCGTTGGACGGATTTTAATAAACCTCTAAAAAAGTAATTACTGGATCTGATTAACTTTCAGAGTCAGCTCAAATCAAGATGTTCGCCTCAGTTAATGGAGTTTATCAAACACAAAAATGGCTATAAGTCGGAGAGAGCTCTTGAGACGAGATCAACTCCACCACCTCTCAGATTAAGATAGTCCTAATTTCACTTTCCAGAAAATGAAAGAAAAAGAACTAGAGAGAAACAATAAATGGACTCCATCTTCAAAAATACATTTTCAGCTGTAAAATTCATTTTTTTAAAACTTCTATCCCTACAACTAAAAATTTTTAACTTGATTTCAATAACTATAAGATTTGTTCTGTTCTTGTTAAACTTAGGTAAAGATTGGCAAGCATCAAACCTGAGATGTGCCAGTACTTTATTTAGTTTGGGGGTCTGCAACCTTTACAATTAAGAGTCGTTTCGTCCCCTATAGGCTCACTAATAAAATGTGTCCAGAGCTGCAAAACATGCTTTGTTTATCAAATGGTGGCCTGTGGGCCGCTTTAGGTTTGTTAAAAAGGTGATTGTGGAGTTAACATTAAACAATTAAAATATAGTGGATTTGAACTTTTAATATTATTCCAAATTCAATACAAACTTTTAAAAAAAATTCATTATCATTATCTCACCATATTTCCTCTCATCATTTTGTCTTGCCTGGATTAGAGAAAATAAAATCATATCATGAGGCTGGACGTTGGATAACTGAAATGGTCAACAAACTCTATTAGCATGAAACATGTTTCACTTTTTGTATTATTACAAACGGACAGGAACACTGTAAAGCTAGCCTTTTCTGTTGTCACTATATAAAACAACTACAAAAAAAAATGTATCTCCTGGTTTGGTCAAAGTTTTAAAGGGCCGTTGCAGAGGGGCCAAAGAGCCACATGTGGCCCCAAGTTCCAAATTTCAACTCACTGATTCTACTGAGCAGCTCACGTGACTTTATGACTCAAAGTCCACACCACTGACTTCATGTTTTACGTTAGAGACTCTTTAGAACAAGAAAACCTTTGAGTAGCCATACAGGCTCCACTTCCTGAATGATCACATTCCAGTTCACCAGATTGGCCGAGTAAACAGCAGAGCAGAGAGAAAAGGCCGTCCCTCCTCTCTGTTCTCAGAGTGGGTGTGTTGCTGCTACCTTCAGCTTGTTTTGTTGCACTCAACAGGGACCTGGAGAGGCAGATACGTGTAGGAATTGCTGTTCTGTTTTGTTTTTCTGCATGCTGAGGACTTTTCCTATTTCATACAGGTAGGAGCCTCATGGTTTAGTTTTAGAAGTAAGCTGTTGTTTGTTTAAGGCTGCAGCCGGTGCTCTGATGAGACTACAGCTGTCAGACAACATACAGGTGTTTGATTGTGGTTTAGAGCTTTAAACTTTGTCAGAAAGTAAGAAAAAAAAACATCTCACTAAGTAAATGATTAGCTTTAGCCTTGAACATGCTGTTAAACTTTAATCAGAAACACTGTCGCTCTAACAACCAATAAATAACAGGTGTGACGACTTCCAATGATGTCACTGTTTAAGGCTACAGCAGGCGGTGACAACAATGTCACCTACAACCTCTACCTGCATTTTTCCTTCACTGTTCCTATAATAAAACATATGAATCCTTATTTATTTCATCTACCACATATGTTTAAGACATGTATCAGTTCATTTAAGTATACGTCTAAATATGTCCTCAGATCAAACATGAAATATTATTGTGAATTTAAAGAGAGCGCTGCATGCTCTAAAGCACTCCGACAGGTTCGTCAGGTTTAAACTGATCCTGCAGGTTCAGCTGATGCTGCTCAACTTTGAGTTTTAAAGGAGTGGGAAAGTCCGTCAAGTAATAATAGAATCAGAATGGAATGAAAAGATGGCTGTATACTTTTAGTTTTACTCTCAATGTGTGTTTCAGAGAATTGGTCACTTGATCAGTAACTCAGGCCTCAGGTCACTTAAATAATCAAAAACGCATTAAAGTTACACGAATCCCAGCTTAATGTGTCAAATGTTTTGAAGAAAGAAGTCTTTAATTTGCTGTAATTAACATCCTCCTCAAACCATTTACTGCTTATTAAAGTTTTACATTTTGTTATTTGGTCTTTTATTTACATAAAACTAAGAATTTACAATGAATGGCTTTGTCCTTCTACAATGCACTTCGGGTAGAAAAGGCGAGGGGGCATCGAAAATAAGCAAGCAAAATCACATAAACAAAATGTCTAGACATCAGTATGCAAACTAAGAATGTTTTATATTTAAATTTTCCTATGTTGTCTTAAAATTGTGTGGCAACCGTGACATGCATTTCCTTCACAAAAAGTCACAAAAAACATGTTTTATGTTTAGGAAACGTGGCACAATGTACGATTTTACCCATTTTGTCACATAACAGGCATATTTTCTTTTGACATCAAAGGGAACTTCTTTTAGAAAGGAAAGGGAACTACTGAAGCAGTTTTATTTGAACTCTGACTTCAACTTTCTGATAGTGACTCAAAATAATATAACGAAACATCAGATTCTTCTCCACAGTTTGTGTTGTTGGTTATCACACTGTTTACATTCAGACTTCTTTGTCATCACTTCCTGTTTCTGCACACGAAAGTATCTCAACTGTTTATCTCCACTGTGTGAATTTTTTTTATTTTTTTTGCTATCAGTGTTATCTTTGCAAAAATACATTCATATATATTACAAAAATCCACAAAACGAAAATGTTTCTTCCAAGAAGAGAAGAGCAATAGTATTTTTAAATGGTTCCATATTTTTTTTATTAGTAAATAAAGTTTCACAAAATTATGATCTGGATGCATGTCACATGTCTTTTTTAATAAAATAAACACCATTTTGGTTTATTTTCTCTCTCTTTCTTTTCACAGATCCGGCTGAAAGGACCAAACTAGAACATTTCCACATCAGGTAGGTCAGGGTTAACTGCTGTGGTGGAGCGGGGTGCTGTTGGCCTTTTTAACACTCTGATCTGCTGATTGTGAAGTTGTGAATGGATGAAACAATACAGAGATCTGGACAGGGAGGTCCACACAGACGAGTCCACCACATGCTGCTATATCATGTGGGTTTTGTGAAGGCTAGCAATTTTTTAGTTGGTGAAAAAAAATGTTGAATAGAATAATAATCCTATTGGATGTGTTATTTGTCTGGCAGGCTTGTTGCTGTTTAACCAGAGAATGTGTTTGTGAATGTTTGATGTGTGTAGTGATTTCTTCTGATTTGACAGTTCATGGCTTTATCAGGATTCATATTGTGCTTTACTTTTCTTTTTCAAAGACCCCTGTCATCTCTACGAGCTGCTATCAAACGAAGTGAGTTTGCTTTGAATTAGATCCAAGAAGTCTTTTAAAATAGCAAAATTTAAAAAGCATACACCAAAATGTTCATCCTTTTTTTTTTAAAGTAATATCAAGGTGAATTTTTGTCACTTTCTACATTTTTAAGAAAATGTATTGTCCAAAATGAATTAAATGTGATAAAATATGAAAGTTTTGTTCAATTTGAAATAAAGACAAAACATTTTTTCTCTTCTGTTAGCAAGAACCAACTCTCAAAATAGCAGCAGAACAGAAAGAAGGTAAATACTTTTCTTTCTTTTTTTACTTTGACTATGTTTATATATGGTGAACATGCTATATGCTTAAAACAGTGATATAGAAATCTCAGATTTGTTTTTTGTGGCTGCTAGCAGGATTAGGAAACAAAAACCTCATGGAGGTTCATATTTAAGGTGGACTGGAAATTGAGTCTTTAGTCTCTCTGGTATTTATAGTATTTGTCATTCAGGCGACCGGACATCACCAGCGACTCAGTTGGACCTCTAAGTAGAAACTGCTGGTTCTCAGGAGAATCTGTGGTTTTTCCTCCTCAGCCAGACCGGTCTGCTGGCATCCAGACTGTCTCACAGGTAGATTTTTTATTTGACTGTTCGTCTGTCTGATGCAACAAAATATACTTTTTAGTATGAATCATCATAAAGCTACGTTCAGATATTGAATTTATTATTAAATTTATTAAATTAAATTTATTATTAGCATGTGCAAAATGTTGCCTGACCTGCTTAACTAAAGATAGAACTGACTAAACACAATGTTTGAGTGTGTGTCTTTTTCATAACTCAGCCTCCACTGCCCTCTGATCAGGTGATTCAAGAGAAGACCCAGGAGGATCAGATTATCAAGCCCACTGCAGCCCCCCGCTGGAGCACCAGCAAAAGCTGCACACAGACCAACAGGAAAGAGACTGTTCCATGCTGTGGTGAAACTGCACCACCACCTGAGAGAAGTCCTGTTGGTGAGACATCAGTCATCATTTTGTGGGTGTATATTTGTAAATTAGCTTTTAAAGGGAAAGTTTTTGATCTACGTAATTAGATGTAGGCTGTTTTTCCTTCTGCTTTTTTAGTCTGGTTCCTTTCTTTTCAAGCACTTTTATAGTTGGCTTTTATTTTATGAGTCTTCTAAATATCATTATTTTTTTGTGTCCAGGTAAAAAGCCTCAAAAGCCCCCGAGGCCATTGTTGCCAAAAACAGCAGAAAGAGAACCTGCTTCTGAAAGACACGTAAAGATTCGAACAAAAACATCATTTACGATCACAGAGGCCCAAAGCCACTCTAAATGTGACACAAAGGAACTTGAAAAGGCAGATTCCTCTCACACATGCACTACATCCGTCACTGTTCACTGGAATAGTCCCACAAATCACTGTTCTTTCACTGCTGCCCCCACTGAAACTACCTCGTCAAACTCTGAAAACAGCCAACCCCCCATTCCACGTCCTCGTACAAAACTGCGCAAGTTTGCAAAAGAAGAGCAGCTCAAAGGTCAGGCTTTGGTCAAACTTGATGAAAACTGTGAAAAACATCACTTTCGTTCACAAGAAGTTTCCACTAATAGGCTCTCGAAGGGATTCCTGGAGGTCTTGAGCGATCGTGACAAGTGTGAGGGAAGCACTTACACTGTTGACCAGCCAGACGAGAATTCTCAAGACGAAGATGCAGTGAGAGAGATGAACTCCAATAACAGTCAACAGAGTTTCCGTGCCAGGATCCAGGCTTTTGAGGGCCAGGCTGGTGCCGAAGGGGGAAATGAATCCCAACCACCTCAACTCAGTCTTCCGCCCCGGAGGGGCTCCTACAAACCTCCAGTTTCTACTAAATCTTCTGCAGCTTTTAAACCTCCAAGTGTAGATGACTTCTGTTTAAATGCACCAGCTGCACAAAACAACCAAAACCCATTCACAAGCTCCAGACCTCAGCCTGCTGCAAAACCAGGGGGCCAGTCTATAAGAGAAGAGCTGGAGGCTTTGCACAGCAAAGGGAACACACCTTACCGATCGTTTCCTCCTGCACTGACCAGATCGGAGAGCGTCGACGAAGATGTGTCGCCGTTTCCACCCGTGCCTTCGGCGATGTCTTTTAGAGAACCACTGAGACCCAATCTGAATATAAACAACCACAACTCAGCCTCCATGTTCATGGACAATGAGCGTGTGGACAGCCTGATCAGTGAGTACCATTCAGTCGGAACAATGATGGGACGCACTCTACCCTGTTTTATACACGAGTTAAGGAGGATTTTCACTTTGGGATTGTTGTTGTTCGACTCTTTTTGTGTAACAAAAATACGTGACTATATCTTTTTTCAGATAACGCCCCAGTCAAACCTCAGTACAACATGGATGGGAGAGGAAGCTTCAGCAACAAGCCAACTCCAGTAAGAAAACCAACCATTATCAAGGTTCCCAGCAATACAGGTCTAAGTGAGTTCAATAAGTTTTTGTACATATCCATAGAATAATTTGGAATATTTCAGTCACTTTGAGATCATTAATTATAAATAGGCACAAGGGTTTATTTTGATGTGCTAAACGCAGATTTCTGTCTTTTTTTTTTTTTTAGTGGAAAACTTTCAGGACAGTTTACCTAACCTTCCAGCTCGGAACCTTATGGGAGGTGTAAACAACCAGGGAGGCAACAGACCAGACATTAAACAATCACTGTCCCTTCAGGTAAAAACAGTGCACAGATTTGAATTTTAGACCCCCCAACCCACCCTCCCCCGAAAAAGAAAAACTTTTTTTAAATAAAGTTAGTTACAATATATAATTGAGATGTATAAAAATATCTTCATTTAGTTTGTTCTGTACCTTGAAGCTCACCTGCTTCACATTCTCATCTTTCTACACACAAAGGAACTGTTGTAGCCCCATGAATGCTTTGCTTGTGAACGTTGTGAGCTTTAGTTACATTAGGTTCAGTGCTACACCATCTATCAAGATTTTTTTTTTTATGTGTAAAAAGTTTTACAAAGTGCTTTTGTTTACAGAATTCTTATAGTATTGGACCCCAGCCATCACTCCCACCTCGGTAAAAAAAAACAATCACTTAAATTTAAAGAATTACACCACATGAATGTTTTAAAGATGGTCTAATTCTATTTTTTTTTCATGGTTTTCTTCAGAAATTCCAACATGAACAAATCCCTCCCACCTCGTCCTCCTCCAGCCAAAACAGGCCCAGGAAGACCTCTTCCACCGAACCTTCAGACAGTGGGCCGATCCCAATCAGTACAACCTTCACCTAAAAATCTACCACAAAAGCCCCTTAAAAAGGGACTCCTCGTACCTCCAAGACCCTGTCCAGGACACCGTCTTTACAACAAATACACTGTGAGATGCACAACTGAGGTTTAATTCTAAAAAGGCTTCTTGAGTGTTAACACTATGTATTTTACCAGCTTCCACTTCCTCACGGGATTGCAAAGTTTGACTTTGATGGGAGTGATTCGGGGGAGCCGTCACTGCAGGTCACTAAAACTCACACAACATAGCACTTGCTTCCTTGCTCTTGAACAGTTGAACTGAATGTTTTTTTTTTCTGTTTGCAACAGAAAAATGAAGTTATTCTGCTGCTGGAAGAGATTAACGGCAATGAGTTTGAGTGCCAAGTTGGTGATGTCAGGGGGAGAGTACGCAAGACTCGCATGAATGTCATAACTCCTCTTGAGTCAGACTGGTCCTCCCCACAGGTACATTACTCTTTAGGAACAACTGGTTCTTCTTTATTTTTTGTGCTCCGTGAGCTCTGACATAAATCTTTGCCTTTTCTCTGCAGGATGCCGGCGCCTCTGGTGGAGACGGTTATGGATTAAAAGTTCAAGCTTTGTATGACTACTTTGCAGGTAATGGATCAGTTTCTTCCAGAAGACAATTATGTAGAAAAATGTATTAGTGCATTTAAAAAAACATTGGGGGTGATGTTTGGTTTTACTCCAGGGAATTTAGACGATCTGGATCTTCGAGAAGGAGATATAGTGACAGATGTGGAGCAGATGGATGATCAGTGGTACAGAGGTACCTTGAATGGATGCACTGGTTACTTTCCCATCAATTATGTCCAAGTCTTGGTAAGTTCCAGGGATTTTCTCATCCGTTTCTCAGAAACGAAGTGATTTAAACCTGTGAATGTAGCAAGTTAGTTGCTATTTCTATCCATCCTTTGCCGCTTATCTGTAGTCAGGTCATGGAGACGACAGGTCTAGAAAAGAAACCCAAACATCCCTCTCCCCAGCAACAATTTCCAGCTCATGATGGTATTTTCTTGTTCCTAATTAGTCAAACCCATCAAAATCACTCCCTGACAAGAAAGCGAAGCCCAAACCTGCAGATATCAGGTACTGTTTTTACCTGTTTGTTTTGGTAAACTTTATTTTGTATGTTAAATTTCTATTCGCGTATTACTTGGCGTATAACTTTCTGTGTGCTTGTTTCATATCTTACACGTGTACTCTCACCAAGTCAAATCCCTTGTATGTGTAACATACAGTAAAGAGATTCTGTTTCTGAAATATCCCTTCAAGTGGTCCGAGATGCGAGGCGAGGTTTGACTTTGAGGGGGAGCACAGTGATGAGCTGTCGTTCTCCGAGGGAGACGTTATCCAGCTGAAGGAGTATGTGGGGGAGGACTGGGCTCGGGGACAGTTGGGCATCTCCATCGGCATCTTCCCCCTTAACTTTGTGGACATCATAGAAGATCTGCCTCCGCCTCCCAGTCCGCAGCAGTCCGGCAGGGTGGCACTGCCTGGTAAGATTTGAAAATAAACCACACCTGTATTTGTGATGATTATTTTCTTTTTCTATTAAAGGCACATTAAAACATAATTGATCTCACCATTGAGCTTAATCAAAACTCGAGTTTAACAAGAGGCTTTATTCACCATTTTACTTTTTGCCAACAGGCCTCTCTGTGGCATGTCAGGAATTTGCCATTCTGTTTTTGATTAATTAAAAATCTGTTTACTAAAGTCCAGTCCAAAGGGAGGAGCTCATATATGAGCTCCTCCTTTGCACTTTTCTAGTGGGTCATGAAGTCTTACAACTGCTCTAAAATTGCTCCACCATAAAAGCAACGAGGGCTTAACTCATAATTAATCATATTTGGCCTTTTTTTTTTTAACTATTTTATTCCTGATATTTTCACAGGCATGGCTGCTTCTGAGGCTGCTAAACCTGCTCAGGTAACAATATTTATGGAAGCAGAAATCCCAACAAAGATGATGCTGGTCATGTGGCTGAGACAGCACATTGTGTTCTGCCTGTAGATTCATTTCATTCTTGTATGTTCTCATACACAGCATGGTCTTGTTCTCATTCTCTCCGCAGGTGCACAAGTCCAGCGTGGAGTGGGCGGTGGCTCTGTACGATTATGCTGCCAAGTCAAACGATGAACTTTCCTTTCAGCAAGGTGACAGAATCCTGGTCACAAAGCATTTAAGCGAGGAGTGGAGCCATGGTAGGCTCAACGGCAGAGAGGGCATGTTCCCTAGGGCTTTCATCGAGACAAACACAGGTACAAAGACTTCATTTTATTCTTGTTAATGAGGTTTTATGACTGCACCAATTACATGAGCTTGGATTCATGCAAACCCACGTGACCATTAAACTATTGAGCCAATTGACCCAATTCATAACCAGAGTATGATCTTCAAGTTGTTTCAATGCTGCCTTCAGCAGGACACGTGCATAATCAGAGAAATGGAGCTGCTGGTGGTGGACGAGCCAGGGCTCTGTACAGCTTTGACTCAAACTGTGATGAGGAGCTCTCATTCCAGGTAGTTTAAGACAAAAATCAACTGAAATAACAAAACTGGTATATTTTTAACCTTTTTGTTTTTTCTTGCACAGGTTGGAGAAATTATAACAAATCTGGAGTCTATAGATGATGAATGGTTTCTGGGGGAACTGAGGGGAAACCGGGCCCTGGTTCCTAAAAACTATGTGCAAGTACTGGATTAAGATCATGAGGTGCAGAGCTGCTGCTGTTGGTGAAACAAAGCCATTTAGAAGAGAATAAGTAAAATTTGAAAATGTTTAAGCAGCCACATTGGGCACTTTAAAAAAAAAAAAAAGATACAGTATTTTTATTTAGTGATAGCTTTCTCTATTGCTTTTAAATTGTTTGGACAGTTATAAAAAATAAAATTTTGACTATTTGTTTATGTATTGTGGATTCAACTGGGCATTCACAGCACTGGTTTCTCATTCTTTCATGTGGGGTTGTGTGCACACGGTTGGAGACGAACTGCATTTTGACTTCTACATTAAAACAGCACATCACTTCTGAAATAGTTTACTTAATGAGACTTATGGTGTACAAGATGTTTAAGCTTTAATAACCTGCTTGTATGTTAGTTTCTTACAAAATTGTTTTGTAAAATATGAATTTTAGAATCTTACAGGTTCACTTTTTCATACAGGCTGAAATGCAAACATTTCTCCCAAATCAGACCCACCCGTTATCAGAGCCCTCAAAAACAAACTGGATTAAAATGTTGAAATGATGTGGTGACAATCTTAATTTATACATAATAAATGTGGAAAAGCAACACTTCAAGTGTTTTTCTTTCAACACAAAAGGTGTTTAACTACATAAAAGCCTCCCTGTCTCATCTTTGAACAAGCTCAACACATTTAAAGCAAATATGGTTTTGATACTTGTAAACAAAGAAAAACGAGTTTGTTGGTCATTTACATTTTTTATTAAATCTGTTGGGATGTTTTTAGACAGTCTCCTGGATGGGGGGCTCATAACCATCAGCTCTCTCCACCTTGGCTCCAGTATCATCACCAGATGCCTTTGCAGTGGTGCCAGTACCGCCCTCACCATGGAGCTCCATCAGTTTGCCCACTGCAACAAAGGACGAGAGAATTTTAAACCAACAGCCAAAACTCACACTGAAGATTCTGTAAAAATAAATTTATGATGACTTTTTAATCCACCCAAAACAAGTTTATGAGAATACCAAACCTTTGAAAAGGTCAACAAATCACCAACATGACACTCTGCTGGGGAACATCAGTGATCTCAAAGTAATCAGGTGATCATGTGGGACCGAAACGGTCATCATGCGTTCCCGAATACTTTTCCACACAGAGTCACAGGTGTGTATTACTTACATTCAAACTTGGGCTTCTTCAGCATCTTGACCTTGCGGACGTAGACATCGTGCAGAGGGTAGATGGACTGACAAGCCTTCTCAATGTCTTTGCCAACACTGTCAGGGATCCTGGAACACAACACAGCAAACAGATTAATGCACTGAACAAGCAGCTGAACTTCTTACAAGTCATCTGTGCTGTGAAACATTATGAAGAACAGACATCTACTTACAGCTTGTTAACCACTTCCTTCAGGTCATTAGTTTGAACCTCGCGGGTCATGATTTCCATCATCTTCTTGCGGATCTGACGGACCTGCTGGTGCTGCGCGTAGGAGGTCTTCCTGATCTGGTTGGTGCGCTTCTTTGTGAATCCCACGCAGAAAAGACGGAGAAGGTATCCATCGGTTGTCTTAACGTCTACATGGGCTTCAATCATGGTCTGAAAGAAAAGATCTTTATTAGACCGTCTTTAAACAGGATACAACATGAAAATGTTCTATTGAAATGCTACACTGATTTGATATCTTGCAAATGACAAAACACACTGCCTCTAATAAATCCAAACTTTACTTATATTAACCCTTCAACCACAATTCAAGATATCAGCAATCAGTTGCTTTATGAGGTTACAAATACACAATCAAATCATTTTTCCAATTCTTCATACAAATCTCCACAGAATAGGACAGCTGTGCGACAGCATCTATTAAACAGCAAAAGTTGTGTTGAACTGAGAAAACCATTGAGCCAAACGTTTTTGCTTCACATTTGCTGCCAATATGTACATTGTATCTGAACAGTATGTTCTGCTTCATACAATGACAAACAGCCATAATAGTTTAACACATCAAACCTGAAAACTTAAGATAAAATTCTAGTCAAAGTCAATTTTCTTAAGCTTGCTCACTCCAAAGGGTCAAGTTATATATAAAAAAAACCTCCATTGAGTCTAAACGTTTCAACTGCTTTTGCCTAAAAACATTTGAAGTAGGTCCTGATGCAGCTCAGTAATCCAGGTAGAAAAATCAAAAAGAAAAATAAGTAGGTCCTTTGGACGGGTTCTTAAATGTAACGTGTCATTTCTCCTTTAAGCGACTTTTTTAGTTTGAGGGGTTTCAGACTTTCAGAAACTCCTCAGACTGAAGACGTCTCTTGGAGGAGACGCGAAATGTTTCATTAAAGAAGAACCCGTCCGGAGGACCTAATTATTTTTTCTTTTTGATTTCAAGTAGGGATGCACAATATCAGAACCTTTACAACACTGTTATATTTAGAAGACAACAAATTGCATCAAGCCTATAGCATTGGACTAAATAGCATGTAGAAAATGAATATTTGAAATACAATGGCCTTTGACTTATCACCGTCCAAGCAGTCTTTTACGGTTACTGATTTTCAATATTCAATTTTAAACCTCCTAAGCAGCCTCCATTGACCATTCTTTTCCATGCCAATTTCATGCTGTTGACTGCAAAATTGTTAACACACTCAAAAACAAGCAAACATTTACATGACTTTGATCAAAACCCCACTTGAAGCGTGCACTGCCATGACTTCCAAATGCAGAGACAGGACAAAAACATAGGTGTACTCAGTATTAATTTTCAATTACAAAGAAAAGTACTGCCGAGTACAGCAAGCATTTTAAGAGCTTACTGAACAAATTTACTTCAGTCAAATTAAGTATTTTATTCCTAAAACTCAATTTTGGAAAGATGCTTGTTACCCTTTATAAAAACAAACTTTACCTGCCACTTCTTGACCATGGAGCACATCTTGTCACGGGTCAGGTCCATGCCGTGGAAGTTGGTGAGGCAGTTCTTGCCCTGAACATCTTCAGTGATGAGCTTGAACTTGCGGAAGGCAACCTCATCGTTCTGCAGATCAGCGAGGCTCACCTCAAACACACGTCCTTTAAGACCGTCAGAGGCGATTCCTGAAAAATGCAATTGAAATTAAGTCAGAAAGGAGATAGGAGAAACAAAATCAATGGGAAAACAGTAAATACTACTAAAAACATTGTAGAATCCCCCAATTCCCCTGCTGTCTACTGCAGGTAAGACAATGACTGAAAAAATAAAAAGCCACTTTAATAGAAAATCAAAAACTGAACTAGAGACAAAAAAACTTAAATACAACTGCTTGCCTATGTAAAAATCTATTTGTATTCTTGTCACTGCAGAATTTGTCATCCTTGTGGCAAATTTTTGAGTACTATTGTTAGAAAAACAAAAAACATTAATTTAGGAATGATATCAAGATCTGTATAACAAGGGTTACCTTTTAACTTTCATATCTCAGGCAGAGCTGAGTTTTCTTGGGTAGTATTTTGGGCTGCCTTAACAAGTAGAATTTAGTCTTAATGAGAATAAATTTTAATATGTCGGCACAACTAAATTCTTCCCCGTTTCATATGTAGGATTCTTAAACAAGTGTTTAATAAAGTTCCTCCTCAATAATAAATTATGTTTGATTATTGATGAATCTTAGAAAACAAAAGGCACCACAATAATTTACTAATTCAACAGACAATGTTTTATGGCTAATAAAACAATACAAATAAAAAAACTTCTTTTAGTCAGCTTTATATGTAACTTTATTTCTTTGGACTTACTGGTTCCCTGAGTCCTGGTGACCAAGGTCTTGCCGATATTGCGGATGTTAAACATGGCTGGTGCCTTAACATCATACCAGTCCTTTTTTGAGAAAGGGTCCACACTGCACAAGAAAAATACAGAAATTGTAAATTCACAGAAAATAATTCAGCAATGTCTGAGAAGTGACTTGTCTTATATGTCTGCAATGCTAATCTAAGCGAACTCAATATCTAATATTGTAATACAAACTTAATGTTAGCACGCAAGATTAAATTCACGTTAATTAATACCAGTAACTTATTTAAAGCTGGTCAACACGAGGGATATTTTACTTCCTTTACATGTGAACCATTCAACGTGAAGTTAAAATGTGGAGTTGTGTTATGCTCAGAGGTATGCAAAGCCGTGACACTATCATGCTAAGATTTAGCAACAGCTCAGACTATGAACTGGCAGAGAGCAATTTTAACACTTCGTGCCTATAGAACACGCATTATTATTTCTGTAAACGCTGCAAGCCTGGTAAATGTATGTTGTTTTAAAAACTTTGTTCCAATACATAACACAGAAAAAGAGCACGTCGTTATTCCATTCGGCACCACAGAGGCCGGCGATGAGAAGGCTAGCACCGACCTCTTCTACAATCTGCCTAATATCGACTTCATCCTTCATTTTTCTTAGTCTCAACGGACAATTGTGAAAGATATAAACCCTATTTTACACAACCGCGTATGAATTTCCAACTTACATCTTCTTTTTGGCACCTTTCTTGCCGCCTTTGGTCAGCCTCTTATTCTTGCCGACTGCCATGTTGGCTACAGGGAGTAAAAGAGGAGGAAACAGGAAGTCTCGCGAGAATTAAAGGAACAGGAGTTCTTGAAAATAATGTTAGCGCCCTCTAGTGGCACAAAACTTATTCACCCGCATCACTGTGAAGGACTGAAAATGTCCTATGTTACACAAAATTTTTACATGCATATTTATATATATTTTTTTATTTAAGATAAAATCAATTGCGGAATCAGAACTAATAAAAGAAATACACTCAAACATGTTTATTATTAATTATTATTGCTGATGTTAGGGCTGTTAGCTCTGCGGTCAGTGCTCTGGTCTAGTGATCCTGAGGCTGCAGGTTTGAGCCCCAGTTGTGAAGAAAGTGCATCTAGTGCAAAACTAATTCTAAAGACAGCTGGACCAGAAAGCACAACTTAACATTGTCATTGAATCAAACAGTATTAAGTACAGTAATGTGTGTGTGTTTTACTTAAATTGTTTTTTTGCTTGCAAGAAACCAACCTTTAGTAATCCTTTTAAGTGGTCATGATATATAGTTTGCCAATCTTTCTGAAGGTCTTATTTTAATATAATTTATCTTTGTCTGGCTTTTTTATTGTTTTGATCTAAAAAAATGTGGACGAAAGAAAAAGTGTCTGTCCTTTAAAATACCAGCATCGCAAAGTTTTAATCTAATTGGTCTTTTCATGTGTTATTTTGTTGTTTTTCATGGATTTGAAGAAATAAATAGGAATAAACTGATTGCTATAACGTGCACGAGGATTCAATTTAAATGTTTTTTTATTGTCTTTTATATGTCAAAACAACTTTGATTAATTCCTTGAGTTTAGATCTTTATGTCTCAATGATTCAGGTCAGAGTTTAATGGTTTAGCAAACAAAAAATGTTATTCTGTAAGTTGTCAGGCATTGCAATGAAAATGCATGAAAAAGCAGCCATAATCCAAAGAAAAGATTTTAAGGAAATTTGAGAAACACTTCATAAATACCATACTAAAATATTACAATAAACTCTGGCTCATTTAAAGCAAAATATGAATAAATATGAATTCACTGCTTTCAATAAATGCCAATTGAAGCACAAAATCAAATCATAATGCTTAAAGTTAAATATATATGCACAAAAGAGCACTGTTACTCCATATAACTGCTCAACAGGAACAACTTGTCTCTATGTGTGAACAGGTCGTGCAGAGGTGTAGCCCGTCTCCACCCATACTGGTATTGTAATATAAAAAAAGAGAGTTATGTTAGCAATTTGGTGTTAGAGACACAAATTCAGTGACTTAAACAATAATGTGAATTTTTCAGTTAAAAGCTTTTAGTGCTTTTTTAAAAAAGAAAGTTCACAGACGGGCACGATCTTCTGATCCCAGGTCGTCAAATAAAATAAAATAAAATAAAATAAAATAAAATAAAATAAAATAAAATAAAATAAAATAAAATAGGTACAAGGCCTGCAACCTGACGGGTGGTGCTGCTGGCTTCCATGACTCCCATGGTCCTCCAAGGGAACAGCTCCACGTTTACTGGGAGGTCAGTGGGAACCGTGACGCCAGCTGCCTCTGTGGCAACACTCACAACTGCTCATCCACCCTGCAGGGGAAAATCTGAAGTCACACACACACACACACACACACACACACACACACACACACACACACACACACACACACACACACACAC
>JAUBOC010000127.1:10344026-10357964 GCA_032275365.1 Anablepsoides cearensis | reverse complement strand
ATGTATATATATATATATATATATAAAAATGCTATAATTTTAGAAAACACCATCAGAAGCTCATGTACTAGAGGGATTTCAGTAGCACCCATTATTTGTTAGACCTCTCTGTCTGCCGGGGCTGTTTTCCACTTTCAAAGTACAAGTGTCCATCAGCAGCTGAGAGAGGTGGATTATAAGATGTTGTCATATCACGACTCCTGTTTTGAATCTGTGTTGATGAATATTTTAGTTTGGGTCATGTAGGGAAATGGGCTCCTTTTTGAAATAATAAACCAAACTGCATTTGGTTTGACAAGATAGCTTATTAAAATAGATCCACTTAAAAGAGCTGTTTGGAAAAAGTAGGTCAACGGTGTGTGTGTGTGTGTGTGTGTGATGGAAGCACGGTCACTCCGACAGCTCGTTTAAGTCATTCGTTTGGTTTAATTTCCATTCAAATAGATTGAAAACTGTAGTCATACTGAAATGTCAAACACGCTGGCATTTAAAGTCCTCTTGAGGGACAAATTGAACCTCGTCATAGAACATTTGTACACAGCCTTGATTTACTGCAAAACTGTATTTCTTTAATTGATATTGAATATTAAATTACAATCTTTATCACAACTTCTTTTTAATTCCCCTTTCAAACAATCTACATAAAAACTTATAAAATGTGCTTTAGTTTTACATTTCGGACCAATTCAAAGCCATCTGACAAATTATTTGCTGCTCAGTAAGCTCATTGTTGCTTTGTCTCTTTCATGCAGTGCACTTTGGATTCAGATGATTAGAACTAATTGTGGTTTTTATCAGGGACTGGAATGAAGTACTAATATCACCACAAGAGCACACACAAACACTCGGAGAGGGGTTCATCCCCCTGCAGTGGCTTTAAGCGGGGTAATTTTCTTCTCTTTCTTACAAAATGACTGTCATTTGTCCATTTCTTTCATCTTTAGCTGGACATGGCTGTTGGTGATGTTTCACAGAGTGTTTTATTTAAACACGATGTCGGGATACTGTGCTGAATTTAATTAAACTTATTCTCTTCTATAAGTTTTACTTCTGCACTTATTTATCTTTTTGGTTAGTTTAACCTGATGTAAGTTGTGTTACATTGTAGAAAACAATCATTTTCACCCTGCTTTTTAAACTGTATTTAAATAATAGCATGAATAAAACCACAGTTTTTGATAGAATGAGCAGAAATATGAAACAAATCTGAAAAATGCAAATGAGCTTTCCACCTTAACGTAAAAACATTTGCTTTTCTACTTTGCTTTTTGAGCACGAATTAAAATGAAAGCTGTTCAAATGGATGTAAAGGCATAAGCGGCAGAAATTATTTACTATCGTAGCTTAATCCCAAACAATTTGTGGAATTTTAGTGTAGCATTTAGTTTTGGCATCATCCACTGCTATTCTCCATGGAGATGTCAGAGGTCTGTTTGTGCTTTGTGTTCCAGTCCAGTGGCTGCTCAGCTGCCCAGCCATGATTAATTCAGAAAGACCTCTGGAGAGCAAAGCCGGGCAGGGTTACCCAGCTAGAGATCTAGTGTCTAGCTGGCATTTGTGGGAGCTATAGATGCTGAACTCTCACTGGCTGTGGTCAAAGCTAAAGCTAACACTTTTTCACCTGTTTGTTGAAGTGAATTGATGCAAATACTTGGACCTAATGTTTTAAGACTTGATATGTCAATCTTGAATTAAAAAAACAGTACTTTCACAAGATGCATTTGATGCAATTTTTCCTACACAAATTGAATTTTCTGTTTTGAAATTATAAAGGGGACATACCATGCAAAATCCACTATTTTCGCTGGTAAATGCATTTTGTTTTGTATTCGGAGTCTCTAGGAGTGTAGAAAATTTGAATTTAGTCTCTCCAAATGCTACATAGATTCTGTTTTGGTCGTATTTTTTAGTGCATTCTGTTTTCTCTAGCTCCTATCATGTTTTCTGAACTATTTACGCCCCAGTACTTGATAAACAACAGCCAAACAAGATCCTAGACCTCTGGCTTCCTACGTTCACAAATCTGCGGTTCTGCAGTTTTGTCTTCTTCATTCTCCTCTTGCTCTGGTTCAGACTCTGGGTCCAACATGTAAGGCTGGATGAAGTCTGTCATTTCATACCCACTTTCATCCACAGCTTTTCTGCCCTGCCCACTTTGTACCCACTGTTGTTCACTTCATACCCACCAGGCATATCTACCCCAATACTGATGATTTAATCTACTGTACGATTTCAGTTGAAGATCAGCATTTAGACTAGTTTCATTGTTGTGTTTTCAGCATGGTTAGGCCTAGGTAATTTGGACAGTAGAGTATGGTGGAGTGAGGAATTGACCAGCATTTGTTGAAATCACACAAACCCTGCAAAACATTTAGGTTGTAAGGCAACAACAGCAACACAAAATAAATTGCTGAATAATGCATTAACAGGATTAAATATTAATCCAAAGAAAAACGAGGGTCCTAAAGTTGGGTGTCTGTAGTAAACACACACAGATAAGTGTTTTTATAGTAAACTGGCATCTTTTTATTTCTATGTTCTGATAAACTGATTAGTGGATAGTACATAATAAGGGAGATTAGTAGAGCTACAGTGGTTGTGGTGATGGGGAGGCAACAAACAGTACCGCACACCATGAGAGGATTTAACAAGGTCATTTTTCAATTAATTGTCACCTCAGACTCATTCCTGTTTGCAAAGAGTGACAAAATGGGTCCAAATTTAGCCCCATTATCCTTGGTTGGGTGCCAGGTGTATGTCACTGCAATGTGCCATCCGTATACAAGCCCCCGCTGTGTCATTCCTTGGTCAGCTGGACCTGATGGATGGATGACTCATGTACAGTGTCAGGCTCCTAAATCACTAACTCTGGTAAAATGGCTCCTAAAGCTCAGTAATGACATTTGGAGACATTCACCACCATGTTACTACAAGAGGTGTTTGATTTATAGCCAAGTTGGTAAGAGTCAGACATGGAAGCATTCTAAATGCCATCTGTTTTTGTTCCTATACACTGATTTTATTTGACGTTTGGCATTTGGAAGGCATTTTGACCACAGTTTTATTTTCTTTGTTTATTCCCAAGAGTGACTTGCTGTGTGTCAGACCACTTTTGTGATGTTTAGTTATTCTTCGGCTTTGTTGTGGAGATTGTTTAAATTGTATAAGATTGTCTAAATTATGGTTGATTAACTCGTGCTGAGATCAGTCTGCAGAGCAGCTCAAACCTAAAACTTACATTTGTGTTTACAGCACGTGTCACAGAGTACACGTCATTGCTGAGCAAATAATGAAAAGTAAAGTGTAAAAAAAGTTAATAAATAATGATTCCCATCATTTTTTTTATGATTATGCAACATTGCCTTCCACATATTTTAAAAATGTTTCAATGAGGTTGGAATTTCTCCTCTATTAAATCCTGTACCAGAACTGGATCAGGGTTTCTTCCTAATTCTCTTCTAACATTGTTTTTTGTAATTTTTAGCACATTTAGATACGCTGAGTTGACTGCATTTGTAGTAAATGCTGGTATTGTTGTTCTACATGTTAACACAAAATGTTTGTATGCTGCAATGCACAAAAGAGATGGAAGTGAGCCATTTAACTGGAGTTAAAGGATAGTATCAATGTTTGTATGTTACATGAAATAATAATGGGATGCCAAACAGAGTGGTTATGGGAGTCGTCCTGTAATCGGTGGGTTGCTGGTGCATGTTAACCCTTACCTCAGGGCAGCGGTGGCTACAATGTAGCTTGCCTCCATCAGTGTGTGAATGTGTGTATAAATAGGTGAATGCCTGAAGTGTAAATCATTTTGGAGTCTGTAGGGAATAAGTTCTATATAAATTCAAACCATTTACCAAATACATGCCTGGGTTAGTGGAAAGTAAAAGTAGGAGTGGTTAACACTGTAAGTCTCCTATTGTTACGTTCACTCATTCTTGAAGATTCTGCAGCTTCATTTACATTCTTTACTATCTTTCCTGTAGTATACACCCACTCCACTTAATGGAACATTTTCTATTTATTGCATCAAATCATATTGTTTTCACACTGAGCGAGAACGATAACCCAGGGCGACTGTCGGATGCTTTTTTTTTATTTTATTTTCATCACACTTAATTGATTCTAAACATGACAGCCTCTTTTGGCTAAATAAATTTGATACAAGCACTGTTATTTTCCTTATCTTTTTCTATTAGGCAGGGTTCAATAATAAAATTGTCATCAGAACTATTATAAAGAGACAAACGATGACATTTATGGCTCATACATTTTTCTGCAGACAACACAGAACATCATTTCTTTGCTATGAGATAACCATTCCACCCCACTGCCCTTGAATGGTCTTCAGCTGGAAATCTCATCTGAGGGTGACTGACATAACATTTATTTTCTCAAAGCAGAATATAAAACCTTCATTTAGAATAATAGCTGATGCCATGTTTATATGTTTTTAAAAAAAACATGAAATGAAAAACGATGGACGGATGGTCAGCACAGCAGTGTTCCTGCGGATCCTTAAAAAGTCTTAATTAATTCATCAAGCCAAAAATAAGGCCTTAATTAGTCTTAAAATGTCTTAAATCCATCTTTCAGTGTTAACATAAGTAGAATGATTGTAATTTGTCTCAAATATTAAAATAATTGATAACATTTATTTAATTGAAGCATTTGGTAAATTAAATAATTTACCAAATGCTTCTGGCAGCTAGATGTTTTGTGTTAAATTAAACCTTTGAGTGAAATTGTCTGTTTTTTATTTTGTATTTTTTACATTTGTGTTTATTGTGAAGTTGGTCTTAAATTCCATTTCAAGTGGCATCAAAGAGGTCTTAAAATATCTTAAATTCAACTTGCCTTAAGCTGTAGGAACCTTGGCATGGAGCTGCAGTGTTTGTTTCTGGACTTGCGACCTGTTCTGGCTTGGTTGCACAATAAATCCAATAAATCACCAGGAAAAACTGTCAACAATTAATATTTGTTCATTTCTTTAATTATTATACTGTGCAATTAGGGCCATATTCAGATAATGCTTTTTTTATGTGTGGCACACTATCACTATCAGCCATGCCCAATGGTGAAGAGCAGCTAACTCTAACACCTAACCCTACACATTTGTTTAATCACCTGAAACACAGACGTAAATTGGAGAATGAGGAAAGCCAGATAATGCAAACCAAGGCCACAACATTCAGTCCTCTATTGTTCGTCAAATGAATTGTTATCAGGTTAACGCTACAATTAATTGCGATGCCTTTTTATGCTGATGTAGCCCAACCTTAGTCGTGGCGTGGACCCTGCCTCTCGCACAATGACTGCTGGAGATAGGCACCAGCTTCCTGAGAACCAGAAATGAGAAGCTGGTAAAAAATGGATGATTTGATGCCAGCACAAGGTTCACCTTTGTGTTCTCTCAAATACAACCTTTAAATGAATCAACACCCTGAGTTGTGTCTGGCAGGTTGTGTCAGATGCTGTTAGTTTTCTAAAGTCACCTGCAGGATCAACAAACCTCTAAAATCTCTTCCAAATATTTGTATGTGTCTGTCTGACTCGGTTACTCAGACATGACTGCGTGTGTTTGGCACTTCTTGTTTATCACTGCGCTCAAAGGTTATCTCAAGGAGTGGATTTCTCCGACAGACTTGAAGATACTCTGAGTTGCTTCACTGAACTTTTTATAAGCCGTAATCTTATTGATTTTGAAAAGTTTACACATAGTTAAAGTAGATGTAGAAATGTTTTATTTCTTTTGCAAATTTTCCTTCATATGTCGTCTCTGTCTCCCTCTCATCTCATCACACTTTTCTTTTTTTTTTTTTGTGTGCTTTGTTTCTCCAGTTGGTTGGTGGTCAGTTTGACCTTGAGATGAACTTCATCATCCAGGAGCCAGAGAGCATCGTGTGCATGGTGGAGCTCCTGGAGAAGTGTGAGCCAAACTGTCAGGCCGAGATTTGGAGCATCTTCACGGCCATCCTCAAGAAAAGTGTTCGCAACCTGCAGGCATGCACCGAAGTGGGGCTCATCCAGCAGGTGCTCCAGCGTATAACCACAGCCGACAGCATGATTGCAGGTACTGGGAACGTTCTCGTCTAGAAAATGCGTTGCCACCGTGTGAAATGGCGAAAAGAGACCGTTTCTTTTAGCACCGATCTAAATGGGTGCAAAACACCCCATTTAGATTTTTGTTTCCTACTAGCCAGACTTGTGACTTCTGTGTAGCAGGAAGTGGTACTTCTCTAGTGATGGCACCTGCGAAGGACAAAAAGAGAAATCACACTGTAACTGTGGGTGGAAAAACATGGGTTTTTATCGAGGGCAAGAGATGACTGGAAACATTGTTTTCAGAATCAGATTCTTATGTTGGGAAGGAATGTTAAGACCGAGGACTGAATGTGTCACTGAGTTTCACAGTTGTTTTTATCAAATTTTAGCGTGTGCAGTTGGTATAAGCAAGTATGCTAAACTTTCCACAAAAGACAGGAAAGTTAAAGTCAAATGCAACTTAAGATGGTTTCAGCTAAAATAAATTGATAATGGATGGTACAGTTTAATGTCCACCACTTTCTTAAAACCCATTTTGGCTCTCTCATTTCTGTGTTTGCAAAACGCTGGCGACATGCAGAATTGTGTTCATCTCAATAGCTCCAGACCACTTCTTATAATTGTTTTGTTGCACATAGTTTAATATGCGTTGTTGTTTTGGTTGTGCAGTACGGACTGAGTTGTCCTGTATATTCTCCGTCTCATGTCTCAGGAGTTTGTTGCGCAGCTGCAAATTGGAATGAATCAATTCTCGGCTCAGTGAACTTTTTTCTAGCTAGAACAGCACTGGCCTTGAGCGCTTGTGCAGTAAAACCAGGCTGGTGCAGTCCAGCAGTTACTAGGAAGTTTAAAGACTTGTGTACATGACTAAACATAGGTTATATGTTTCTATTTGAAAACAAATCTTAAAGATGAACATTTCTCCAGCCATAAAGTTCACATTTGCAAACATTTAGGCGTTTACTGAAATAACTCAACGTTTAGTTAATAGCTCAGTCAATTTAACCCCTCTTTTTGTCAGAAAAATTCAATCACTGTAACTCATTAATAGTTCAGTCAACCTGTAATGTTTCTGTGTTTAATGTCTGTCTCTATATGTTCGTATGTATTTTCCAGACCTGCTGGTGGACATGTTAGGTGTGCTTGCCAGCTACAGCATCACAGTGAAAGAGCTGAAGCTTTTCTTCAGCAAACTCCAGGGAGAAAAAAGCCAGTGGGTGAGTCAGAGTCACAACACAACAGTCCCTTTTGGTAGCTAAGACTCGCATGAGTAATGTGTCAAAAACACAGGTTGTACCTCTTGTTAGGGTTGAGCTAGGTCATGTGATACCAAAGATCACAGGTATTAGATCCTGAAAAATGCTGCATTATTTATATTAGGCTGTTTGAAAGTGTCTAGACAAATTCTGAGTTAGTTTAATTTTTCCATCTTAGAACTATAAAGACTCTCAATTATAATGTGCTTTTATTTTGGCTCATGTAAAATTAAACAAGTTGTAGCCATATTTAAGAGTTAATAGGTTATTGGAATTGTAGTATGGTACATAATAATTTAATAGTAATCTCTGCCTGCATGCATTGTAAGTGCATAACATGCAGCTGGTATTTTTTAATATGTAGCACTATAGCAGCTGAAAATACCTAATTTTCTGCATGTCTTTTTCCCCAGCCATGTCATGCAGTGAAGCTTTTGTCAGTTCTGAAGTACATGGCGCACAGACACGGCCCTGACTCATTCTTCAGCTTTCCAGGAAAAAATGCAGCTGTGAGTACATTAAATAATGCCATGAATTTTCATTAACATTTCCACAAACATAATGAGCTTTTCGGCATGGATGTTAGTTAGTGGCTACCCTCCACTGATGAACTACATGGTTTGCATCGTCACTGCCTAACAATTCATCCATCAGCAGCAAGCTTCCACAGTTTAAAACTATTATAAGTGAACCTCCAATGGGCTTAGGGAAAAGTTCTTGCCTTTTGTCCATATTGAAACATATTTCCCACTAATGATAAAGATGAAAAAAGAAGTTCTCGGTTCTGAGTCTCCCTCAGACTAAGTGCTGTCCAAGCTGCAGTAAAATCCGAGACTCCTACCCAGACTCATACTATGGTGCTCAAAGAAACTCTTGTGAAGTGTCAGAAAAATTAGGTGTCCTGGAAGCCTTCTCTCTGATGGTGGCATTCTCAATTCTCTTAAAGAATAATTTGCGCCTGACTGCCTTTCTCACATAGGAAATATTTTTGTTCACCCACACAGTTACATCTTTGACAACTTTGGCTGTACTTTACCTTCCAAACACTTGCTTTATTGAGTTTTAGTTTCATTGCAGTGAAACATTACAGAAACACTGTTTTGCTGATGCACAAATGGTTGCCACATACACTGAAGTTGCGCTGTTGTTTTTTCCTCTTCCTGCCACAAAGTATGTTGTGGTGTGGCGGGTTTTACTGTCAAGAAGCTTTTCTTATATACTATTGTAGACGTTTTCTTTTAAGTGAACAGATTTAACCTGTAATGAACGGTCAGTCTGTGTCGTTCATCATTGGCAGATCCTGCTTGACACATTATCAGGTCATTCGTTATCACAACAGTGGGTATCTCACAGGAAGTCGTCTCTGCCTGAGTGTAAACTTCCCCCCACTGATATATCAAGTTAGGCCTTTTTTAACTAATCTGTGTTTCTGTGGGTTTTTGGCCGTGTGTGTGTGTAACCTTTTACCGATGAGATTGTGGTTTATTTAAGATGCAGAATGCCGCCTTGTGGGATTAGTTTAGTTTTTTATCTATAATTCTCAGCAGTAAGTTATTGCAGCTACCTGTCCTTGTATTCTGATAATGAATATACAAAATTTAGAGGACACATACACTGGTAAATATAAATATGTGTTTTAGCTTTCAGTTTTTTTCTGTTTGCTATTGAAATGACTGCCCGACTGTATAGGCAAATGATTTTTCAAACATAATATGATAAAATAACTTGCATCAACATTGCACATGTTGCTTCCTGTCTGTGTCGTGCTGTTTTATTGGGTTGTTTTTCTCCACAGGCGATAGCTCTGCCCCCTGTTGCAAGATGGCCATATCAGAATGGATTTACATTTCACACGTGGCTCCGAATGGACCCTCTCAACAACATCAATGCAGACAAAGACAAGCCTTATATGTACTGGTATGCATTACTGCAACAACAAGAGCATCAGTTTTGAACTTGTGTATTGAAATTTGCCTTTTGAAAGTTAGATTATCTGCGTTTCATCATGCGGCTGTCCTTTTTGCTGATGGCAGGGGCGAACATTTGCAATGCAGATGACACAAAAAGAGAGGAATTGCATGGAAGGGAGGGTGAAACTGCTGAAATTCAACGGAGAACGTTCAACAATATGTTTGAAACTGGAGCACTGTACCGCACAAGTGCAGCATCCAGCGTCACAGATGAAAAACGATTGGGACTTCCCCTTCATTTCTTCTTTTCAGTTGGTTCCTCTTTGAGGGCAAGGTTAAACAAACCTTTCTTACAACCAGTAAGGATCCATTGGAGCCTCCGTTAAAAAATAACCAAGAGAGGCAGCTTAAGATCTGTCTAAGAAAAATTGCAATCAAAGCTCTTCAGCCTTGCACCTCTTTTTCGTAAAGGATTAATTAGCTAAATCACATGCAAGGGTTCCATCTCACAGGGAGTGTGAGCAAAAGTGTCTGTGAAGATAAAGACATAATTGGGGGCCATCTTAATCCTCCTGACGATCCTTTAAAGTCTATTATTTATTGGACACTAGTGGTGTTCCTGTTTAATGCAGCAGGAGCATGCAAGAACTCCCACAGCCACCGAATCCGAGCATTTGTGTTTTCCCTTCATGTTTTTTCTCCCCTCTTCCAGTTTCCGCACCAATAAAGGCATGGGTTACTCTGCGCACTTTGTGGGCGGCTGTTTGATAGTGACCTCATTAAAATCAAAGGGCAAAGGTTTCCAGCACTGTGTAAAGTACGACTTCAAACCACAGAAGGTACGTAAAATAAGCTGACAAATCACAAACTTGTAGTTACAAAACAACTAATCCATATAAATAGATCATAACTCTGATTTTGGGGGGAAAGCAGAGCTAGAAGATGGAGGAATTAGATTAGTGGGGGAAGGGGATTATCTAAAAACCCTGTCCCCTTTAGTTACAGCACCCTCTGAAGACCATGCGAGTCAGAGAGATCCTCCTGTCTGTGGGCAGTTGGATACTTTCTCTTTCTTCCCCAGAGACAGAAGCATCTTTACACACCAGCTATTCTCAGCAGGGTGGGAAAAGCTAAATTTAGCTGATTTTTGCACGCTATATTTGACACAAATTTAGTTTATTAAAAAACATGTAGGTGAGATCATACCTTGAGGGGATTAGAAGCCTGATGTAGGCTAATTAAGTTCACGCAGATTTCTCCTAATGATGATTTTTTTTTTTTGTTGTTGTTGCAGTGGTACATGGTGACTCTCGTTCACACCTACAACCGCTGGAAAAACAGTGAAATTAGCTGCTATGTGAACGGAGAACTGGCTTCCTTTGGAGACATCGCCTGGTTTGTGAACACCAGCGACGTAAGCAGCGATGTTTTAAGAACATTTGCGTTCGCATTTTTTAAAATACGCAGTTGTCTGTGGATTTGATTGCTTTACACTGTTAAATTTTCTCATTTGTACCACTGCTGTTTCATCACTGACATTGTCAAGTTTGCTTCAAGTTAGCTTGTGATTTGCTTTTTTTTTTTTTATTCTTTCCTGATGTCGTTAATTTGTTCCTCCTTTCATGCATTCTTTTCAGTTTTTATTTACTTTAATATCACTCTCCCTCTTTGCATCTGCCTCCTGCAGACGTTCGACAAGTGTTTCCTCGGATCGTCTGAGACTGCGGATGTGAATCGTGTGTTCTGTGGGCAGATGGGGGCAGTTTATCTGTTTTCAGAAGCTCTCAGCGCTGCTCAGATCTTGGCCATCTATCAGCTGGGTCCAGGCTACCAGGTTAGAAAACACAAACGTTTTAGAACAGATTTTTTTTGTATAGTAGTGATAATCTTGTAACTGACTGATTGAAGTGGATGAAACTGTTCTGAGCAAAAAACAAAATTTGAAAACCTGGTGAAGGAAGTTTTAAAAACAGCAGAAGGCTAAAATATACTTACTGATTAAAACAGAGGAGTTTTCTAAATTTTGTCTTGTAGAGCGGAATATATTTTTTGAACAAAGCTAGAAGGTTAGATGTATCGCTGTGGTTCTGGTTGTGACTGTTGATGAACCATTATTTACTTCTTTGTGGCCTGTGTGTTCTGTGAAAACACTGTTCTGACAGCTTATCTTGCACAAAGCCATAAATGGGATAGGTGTCTCTAGTTCTGGGCAGTATACAGTTTTGTACCGAAAACCGGTTTTTTTTTTTGTTATGATATGAATTTCGGACTTACCGAAATTTAAATAGTCTGAACACGTTCGGTATGTTTCGTCGCGGCCGCCAGTGAATTGTTTCCCGGGGGACACTTTTCCTCGCAGCACCGCTATGTCTATTAGCATGCTAACGTTATAGTCGGAGCAGCTTGTTGAGTAACTGGCGGCGGGTGGTGTTTCAGCTGCTTATATTGACTAAATACGTCCCGTTTTCACCATCGCTGAATGTAAACAACTCTTCAGTGACGTGCACGGTTAGATTTAATGGAGACGCATGGAGACTTTAACGTGCTTTTATTGTGAAAGGCCCGGGGGAAGTAGTTTTGTAGTAGAGCGGAGTTGAGTAGTGTGTCGTCCTGTTAAGTTTTATTAACAGGGTTCCCATGGGTCCTTGAAATCCTTGAACGTTTGTGAATTTGAAAAAATAATTTCAAGGCCCTGGAAAGTTTGTGAAAAAAGCCATAAATTACACTTGTCCTTGAAAGTCCTTGAATTTTTTGGGGGATTGAAGTTCTCTATTCCCACAACAGATTTTCATCATCTGTAAAAAATAAAATAATAATAATAAAATAAAAAAACTTACATTTGTTGGGATTAGGGTAAACTGACGTGGCTTTCAACAAATAACGTGAGCGGTAGTCATAGTTTTACCCAATCAGAGCAGAGTAGAGCGGGTCGTTCTTTCTGAGCCCAGGTGAGAGCACCATAGCTCCTCCTGTCCTCACTGAGCGTCTTGACATGTTCACATCCCCTCCTACCAAACTGAGCTGCCAAATCTCCCTGGACATGTCCATGTATTGTAGATACAAGGTATACATTTAATCCACTTTCTTTCATTGATTCTGACTCGAGAACTTCTATGTTGTTCAGTTTTTCATTAAATTTACATGATATTAAACCAATTTTTGGTAACATTCTGCAATAGCAGTAGGTAATTGCCATGGCGCACGATTTATGAATTTGAGGAAATTGGTACTGGAAAGTCCTTGAAAGGTCCTTGAATTTAATGTTGACCAAGGTGTGGGAACTCTGTATTAAACACACAACGAAAGACCCGATAATGGTTTTTTCTCAACCTTTCACGATCGGACCAAAATACATGATTACTGTCTACAACCAGGCAAAGAAGAAAAGATGTACTAGAGGAGGGAAACAGTGATACAGACAGAGGTACAGTAAAAAAAAAGTAAATTAACAACGTTTGTACATTTTATTATCAGCTCAGCTGTGATGGAAAAAAAAATACCGTCAAATACCGTGACACTGGTGTAATTTTTGAAAATACCGTGATATAAAATTTGGGTCATACCGCCCAGCTCTAGGTGGCTCTTTGACCTTTAACCTGTTGCCCAAAGCGGTCACAGGAGAAATTTTCTCTATGTAAAGAAGTAGTGGAAACTCTGTTTTCTATTAACTAATTTAAAAACCCTAGGAGATTTAGTGAAAGCCTGAGTGTTTCCATCAAATGTTGTAAAGATCCAGTCACTGACACCACATGTGGTTGTAGATTAGAATGTCAATCAAAAGTTTCTTTTTGCTGATCATTGTTAATAAACTTACAAATGAAATATAGAAACCAGGTATCTTTCTGTAGATGGTGAATTAATGGAATGCTGCCCTTCATGTGGAAACTAAAATAAGAACAGCTGTATTTTTAAGTGGGAAATGCTTTGTTAGGTTAAACATTTATAAATCAAGTTCTTGCTCTTTTAGAGTAAACATTGACATTCCATTAATGCTTGTTCATGTTCCGTTTTTGGAGGTTATTGATTGTAACATTTTATTATATACAGAATCTATTTTTAGATCAGAGTTTTTCCACTCTCTCTTTGTCTCGTTGCACAGGGCACATTCAAGTACCGGGCCGAGAGCGACTTGTTGTTCGCCGAGCATCACAAGACCTTACTCTACGACGGCAAGCTCTCCTCGTGCATTGCCTTCACTTATAACCCCCGCGCCACAGACGCCCAGCTCTGCCTCGAGTCTTCCCCCAAAGACAATCCCTCAATTTTTGTGCACTCACCTCATGCACTCATGCTGCAGGTAATCAGTGGGACTTTTTGCTTTTACATAACAGGAACCGTTCCTCTCAGAGTAGAGGTTTGTATTGCATATGTATGCTATTTATTTTTTCATGAGAACCTGAGGTTTCCTTTTAAAGAACGTACACCTTCCCCTACTTCCTACTGTCCTTTTTGTTTGCTTCTTTATGCATATTTTTCATGAACCTAGAGAGCAGTTTCAGCTGGTGTTTTTATTTTGATACTCATTCAGGCAAAAAAAAAAAAACTGAAGTAGGTGGTTAACTTTTTAAAATACTATTCATGTTTTGCTTGAAAATTGTCCAACCACACAAACAGTGCATTAACACAATACATGGAAACTTAAAGTGTCTGTGACATGTCTATCCTTCAAATACAAAAAGTCAAAGAAAACATCTTTATACTTAAGAAAATTGGCATAGTACACA
>JAUBOC010000127.1:10312973-10334668 GCA_032275365.1 Anablepsoides cearensis | reverse complement strand
TTTCACTTTTTAAATGGAATTACTGAAATAAATCTACTTTTTCATGATATTCTAATTTTATGACCAGCACCTGTATGACCAAAAACTACACATGCTCCTTTAAGGCATTCGTAAGCGTTCATTGATATAGCGCCCTCTTGATTTCTGGAGTGCAATGGTGCCATTTCCAAATATGGTATGGGTCTGACACTGACCCGACCCATCCCTTTCTGCGTTTTGCAGTCAGGCGTACGCGACACAGCTATTTTTGTTGTAGTTTATTGAAATCATTTTTAAATTATTAAAAATATTTGCTCCACTGAGCATAAAAAATTGTGAACGTGTCAGTCTGAAATTTTGATCTTTTTTTCATCATCGTTTCCATGAGGCATTTGTTTTGATGTCTCATTTTGCAGCAAAACTAATTTCTATCCTGAAGTTATTTAGAAATTGCTTTTTGTACATGAAAGGCTGTAATTGACTTTTCCCTCCTATAATTGCACTAGCTAATATATATTTTTTTTCTTGGCTTCATTTCGAATGCTGTCCAAAATAATTTTGCTCATACTCTGTATTTGTGTGTGCGTACAAAGCACCCACAGCTGCAGCGAGCGTTAGCCACCAAGATACATGCATCTGCTATAAAAAAGCTAAAGAAACTCAATTGCAATTTTATTGTCCCGTTTGATAGATTTGCTGCCAACTTTGTAGCACCGGAGCTGTTTGTCACTGTTGCTCTTTCCTCCCACTGCTGCAGGGCCATGCGTTTGTGTGTGTGTGTGTGTCCCATAGCGCACGTGTGCCTATGTTTGTGTGGTTGTGAGCCACAGCCGCAATTTCTTTTTGCCCTCCGTCTCTCTTGGGTTTCTCACGAGCCCTTCTCTCAGAGCTTGCTGAATATTCATCCGCGCTACGCAAGAACAATCGGAGAAACAAATCCTCATAAATACAATCAGCCCACTGGGATTGCCTTGAAATGAAGAGCAAATATGCTTTCACACTTGCACACTATGCAAAAATACAGGACGAAGTGAATTGCTCCCCTCTTAAAACAACCTCCATCTCATAGTAGTTGGTTTAAACACTATATTATAAACCTTTACATTACAATACATGATTATTACTACAAAAAATATTATGCTTATACAGCTGGAGGAGCTACAACTTGGCTATTTTTCTTGCAAATAACCATAAAATTTAATGTAAATAACTGTGTAAAGTTAAAATTGAGGGAATGTGAAGGTTTATAAAACACCGCTCGCTTGAACCTCTAAAATCTTTCAGATTGTTTGTTTTAAACTGCAGCTATTCACTGCAGTCTTTGCTCCACTTAAACAGTTAGCTCATCAATCCACCAGAACTAATTTCTTTTTCTCCAAGAGCTATCTACGACAGGTAAGATATTAAATATTCATAACCTTTCCACAGAGCTGCACTTCAAAAGATTTGAACTCGGTTTCAGTCCTTAGAAAAAACAGTGTCTGCACTGCTTTAAAAATAAGTCTTAGGTGACCTGGCTGTTTAAAAGCTTTGATAACCATTTAAAGAATATTTGCTAATTTTGTACATCTTTTGGAATAACAGTAAAGCGGTTCATTTAATTTCATTCCCCATTGGATAAAATAATGTATGGCTAAAATGAATAAGAACAAACAACATTTAGTTTGTTCTGCATGTATGTGTATTGTTCTGAGTCATTATTAGCAAAGTGTCTGCATGCATGTCTTGTGAATAGACAGATGTTCCTGCAGGTGGGCACGCTGACACAACAGCCCTCCCACTCTCAGCCCGCACATCCCATCCAAGGTGCCCCCTCGTGCATCTCTGAACACGAATAAGTCTGAGATCAAGGAGATTTCCAAAAGAACTAGTCTGGTGTTTGAAGGTTTCAGTGCCCTTCTGTGCCCTTCAGTCACCTACTGCTACCTTCATTACAAGTCAGACACCCAAGAGATGAAGAAGAGTGAAAATAAGCAAAATATTATTTATATTGAAGGATGTTTTTAAAAACTCGAATTATTTATGATTGTGATTTCTGAGCTATTAAACTAACAAGAACTTTTCTTTATCAGGGGTTTAAGGTTGAAGCATTTTTAAAGGGGAGGTATTATACAAAATTGACTTTTTTGAGCTTTAGTTCATGGTATAATGTAATTCTCTCATTAAAAACATAGAGTGTTGCATTTTTGTATGTTTGAGAAATCCTTGAATCTCCTGTGGTAGCCATTTGGAGCTGCCTAAAACACTTGGGGGTACAAAGCACCTCCTACTTGTACAAAGCTCCTCACTGGAACTCAGTGCCCAGCTGATCTCCTCCCCCACAGAGCACCCCTTCCGCAAAGCATTTAGATAGGTTACGATGCAAAGTCAAATTCATTTTTATGCGTTTTTATAACCACTGAAGGTAACTTACTTACTTTGTTGTGTTATAGAATTGAACCAAAGTTCTTAGATAGCCCCCCACCCCCCCTCTTTATCTTCTAGTTATAGAAGATAAAACAAAAATAATGCAAAATTTCACTGACTAAATATATCACTTCAGCACCAGACAACCTCTGTTGTCTTGGCACCAGCTGGGCTAGAGCAAAGAACCACTTTCATCTGGAATATAGACCAACAACATGTTGTGAGCATCAAGTTTAAAAATTCAGTAATTTGAATAGATAATGAGCCATGCCCTGTTAAAGGTCTGGATTAACTGTCTCTCTGCACTGTGATCGTCTATAGAAGTTCAGAATACAACAAAGAGGATCAATCCTATAATGAAACAACGCTTACATACATACTGTAATTATGTAGCTCTCTGGATGTTGAAAACCAAACCAGTTTCAAACAGTGTTTTAGAATAGGCTCTAGCACTTTGCTTGGACTGCTCTGAAACAATTTTGGTGGGAAACCGATGTGAGGCGTCAATGCTAACCACTAAGCCGTTGTGTTACCAGAAGTAGGTTATGAAGTTTCTCTAATAGAGTATGTCTAAGAATGTTAAGACCAACAAAATTAGCATTTTTTGAAAATAATACATCTTATTGCAGCTGAGTTCTGTGTACACCTAGATGATGACAAAAAAAACAAAAAAAAACTAATCATCTAGCTTTCTATTAACACGCTACTTATTCTAACAGAAGGACATTTTAGAAAGCTTATTTACTTTGGTTATATAATTTTTTGTCTGATCCGGCCATGTTGCGCCCACTTAAAAGCCCACCATGTTTCTCTACATTACCATAACGTTTTTCCATAACACACTAACGCCAGGCCAAGTCATTGAGTAGCCTGAAATGATATTAAATCAGTAGTGATGTCTTAGCCACCCAAGGCAGTTTCTATATATTGTAGCAAGCCTAAATGCTCTTTTAAAAACCACAGAGACATATACTACCTCTGTCTAATGGTAACTGGATCTGTTACAGAGCCCCATTTAAGACCAGCATACATCATCCTAATGTACAGACGGCATCCTTAATCTATGATGTTATGCGCTTCACCACTTTTCTGCATAATGTCTATTGCAATGCACCCTTAATGCAGCCTTTTAATTGCTAAAAATGATAAATGTCAAATTAGGCTCAAACTAATGGGTTAGAAGGTCTTGCAGGGTGATCACTAGGAAAAAAGAGGGTAAAGGGAGAAAGAGACGGACCACTGGCGCATTTAGAGCAGACTGTGCACTCAGAAAACAGCTATGGATTACCAGTCACTGCTTCCCACTACAGAAGATTAATGAGCACCCGTGTAGCAGGCTAATTTAGAACAATAATGCCTAATTAATTACAAATAATCAGCTTCTTTCTCCCTCTTTCCTTTCTTCCTCTCTCAATTACTCTTTCTTTCTTCCCCTTTGCAATTTATTTATTTTCCCACCCCTTTTTCATCTTCAGCTTTCGCGTTTTCTTTGTTTCATTCTCACTCTTCCTCTCTTACTTCCTCCTTCTGTCCAAATAGCCTCAGGTGAAAAATCAGCAGAGTGGGTCTAGTTTCTGCTGCCCCCCCACCATCCCCCTTTCCACCACAGACCCATCTTTGACTCTGTCTTTCAAGGCCAGTGATTAATGCTGGGTCTTAAATTAGGCGTGGGAGGATTTGCCGATGCTAGACACGCACTCAGCACAGCTAAAAGACACAAACTAATAGTATCTACTGCTAATCTATGACTGCTTACATGGATGGGCTCTTCCTCAAATGCCACTGCAAACCACTGTCAATATAGACTAGCAGTCTACCCATATCAGATGGGAAGAAGACTGATAGAGGTTAATAGGTCTTTAGCAGCTGCATATAATGAAGGATAAGTTTTAAACACGGTCCAGTTATCCACAAATGGTCCCAGTGGTGAGACGTTGAATTGAGCTTACACATGCAAGGGCATTCTGAAAAAGATTTGGCACACTCTGTATTGTGTCTTGTTTCTAAGAAACTGTCCTAAATTGATGAAGCATAAACCTAAAACTTTGATGGATCCTTTCGGATTGTGTAACAGTCCAAGTGTAGGTCAGGGTTGCTTGGGCAATCCCCTCAGAAAATTATGATTGGCATCAGGAGAATTTTAAGGTCCTGTCAATACTTGACTGATCAGATCTTGTATATTTACTGTATTTTTTATTTCTAATAGTATCACCATTTCTAATATTGTTATAATTTTTTACGTTTCCAGGTGACTTTTGAGCAGCACAAGGAAAATTTGTCTCGCATGTTCCGTCAATACCAGCAACAGGAGTCCACGAGCTCTGAAAACACAGTTCGAACTGTCTCCGGTGTCAGCCAAAGCTCAGAGGCGACAAAAAGTGTTAATGGGCCACCCGCAGAGGAGATGGCGCCCTCGACTGTCATTGAGCTTACTGTGGACAAACTGTCTCAGATTTCTATTGACTCAGCATCTAGTCCCACTATCACCTCCAGGCCACTGGAGGTTGAGGAGGATAGAGGCCAAACATCCATCACCGTGTCCAACATTCTGGCCAGGACCGAAGATGAAGGGCAGAAGGTGGAGGCAGTAGAGGAGGAGGAGTCATCCAAAGATCACTCAGATGTTGAAAAAGAAATTGAAGCTGCTCCGACACAAAAAACTAACGCAGAGGAACAGAGTGAAGACACTGAAAAGGAAAAAGCAGGGATTGAGGTAGCAGCTGAGAAAAGCAGTGACGATGTAGAAACGGCAGATCACAACCAATTTGCGACCACTGACACAAAAACAGAGGTGGACGGAGACTCTGCAAAGTCTACAAGTGAGGATGCACAAACAATTGATGAAAAATCAGTTGAACACACCACGAGAGATGCATCAAATACTGATACAGAAGACTCCTTAAATGAAAAAGTTCCAGAAAAAGGAGATACGTCTCACCAACTGTCCTCTGAGCCTGAAACATCTCAGGAGAACAGTGTTGTTGGAGAAGCTTCTGTCTTCAGTGAAGACTTGTTTGACGCGTCGTCTGTCAGTGACCAGATCCATGCTAGCGATGCAAATGATAGCCAAGAGGAGTCCTCTTTTATTTCTGCTATTACTGGAGAGGAAGGGGAGGTAGTCAAAAAGGAGCAAGATAAACCTGATGATGAAGGCGACACAAGTGATCACCAAGAACAAGAGTCAAGAGTGGAAACAGAAATGCAGGCTGTTGAAGGAAAAGAAAATGAAGAAAGTAAATCTGAGGAGAAAATAGTATCTTCGTTGGACAGTCAGACTCCTCCAACTGAAACGCCTGAAGAAAAAGTCACAGAACCACAGTCTTCCGCCACTACTGAAGGTGCTACTGCAGACCAGCGCTCCTCAGATGCTCCGACACCCTCCTCAGTCCAGGAGGCTGCTGCAGCTTCAGACCCCACTTCCCTAAACCAGCCTTCAGAGACCAGTGGGACAAGTGCAGGAGAGACCCCAGCTGGTGCCTGTGATGGTATCACCGCTACTGCCTCCAGCCCCGATACCCACAAGAAAACAGACTCTGTTAGCAAAACCAAAGAGATCAAAATTGCCCGACTAGATGTGTCCAACGTGGCCTTGGACACAGAGAGACTTGAGCTGAAGGAGACCTTTACGACAGTAAGCATCTGTTTTCTAATCAAACCTAAAACTTCCATTCTCCTGGTCTCACTCTGTTTTAAAGTTTGCTTTCTTGGTGTCGATTTGCAGGAAACAAGTCAAGGCCAAACATTAGTCGTATCATCATCAGCAGCAGGAGAAGCAGGAAGTACTTCAAGCCAACAAAGAGAAAGCAGCACATCGGCTCCTCGCTCCACCATGTTCCGTATCCCAGAATTCCGTTGGTCCCACATGCATCAGCGCCTCCTCACTGACCTACTCTTCTCTGTTGAGACAGACATCCAGGCATGGAGGAGGTAGGACGGATGTAAAGGTTTTATCTTAAGCCTCACAAGAGGAAGATTGGAGAGGAGTTTTATGGAGATGCTGTTCAACTCTTTGACTCATGTTTTTAAATAATCAGGTGTCCTGACCTTTAGGAATTTTGGAAAGGGGGAGGGGTATGAAGCACCTCGTTTGGATTTAAAGAGCATCAAAGTGATCTGCTTTGAGACATGCCTGAGAAAAAGGGTGAAAGAGGGGCTTGTGGAGTTAAAATGAGGGGATTCTGACTAAATCATTGCAGTTCCACTTTATATAGACCCAAATTTAATGATTTAAATGTGAAAAGGGATTTAAAAGCAAGATATGTCTCCTTGAAATATGCTTGCAGGACCTTTTACTTATGAGTGTGAAATTTGTATTTGCAATTTTTTGAAAGTAGCACACATTGGATGAGAATTAGAAATATGCTTGCAGGACCTTTTACTTATGAGTGTGAAATTTGTATTTGCAATTTTTTGAAAGTAGCACACATTGGATGAGAATTAGTAATCTAACCCTGTGTTGTAAGGCTGAGTAAGTCCTTCCTTTGTTTTTTTAAAAATTCATTGCTGCCTTTGTATCATCTTCCATTTGCTAAAACAATTTTTTTCCTTCACCTTTTAGTCACTCCTCAAAGACGATTCTGGACTTTGTGAACAGCAGCGAGAATGTGGTGTTCGTGCACAACAGCATACACCTCATCTCCCAGGTGGTGGACAATCTCATCATGGCTTGTGGAGGCATTTTACCTCTGCTGTCTGCTGCCACATCTTCCACTGTGAGTCCCTCGTTGCTCTGCGTCTTCTGTTTGTGCTTTTTTCTCTGTGGCTGTGTGCACGTGGCTGATGGCACGGGTCACTAGAAGTTATCAATCCACATTGACCTTTTCCAATCACATTAGACCGCAGTTAGTTGCCTCCTAACAATGTTAGTTTGTTTCTGTCTTGGCTGACCTCAGAGACTGCAGTGATTCTGTCTGTGACCTGAGCAGCCCGTCTGGGAAACGGGTCAATTCTGATGTAATTCAGTTACCTTCAGCTTTGTGGGTCCTGTAACTAAATTTAAAACTGAATGTAAAAAAAATTGAACTTTTACATCTTTGATGCAAAACAGTTTGAGTAATCCTTTGTTTTTAGGTAGAATTAGTCAGAGATGATATAAAATGTTCTTGAGTGAATGTTAGTTTATTGTTCTGTTTTTATTCAGAAAAACAAAATAGACTTGTACTTATCATAAAAGTATACATCTTTACTGCTTGAAAATCAGCTATAAAAATATTTACCTTTTATGTTTTACTTACGTTCTTATTTGTTACTTACTGTAGATGTTTTTGTCTTTTGCCTCCCAGCATGAACTAGAAAACATAGAACCATCCCAAGGCTTGGCGGTGGAAGCTTCAGTCACCTTCTTACAGCGCCTCATTAACCTCGCAGACGTTCTCATCTTTGCCAGCTCACTAAACTTCACAGAGATAGAAGCAGAAAAAAACATGTCATCCGGTGGGATCCTGCGACAGTGCCTTCGTCTGGGTAAGAACACCAAACGATATTCAATATCGCACACTTTTCTAAATCTGTTGCGTGCGGCAGGGCTGTTCAACTGGCGGCCTCTGGGTTATGTTCGGCTCCATGGATGACTTCAGTCTGGCCCACTGAGTTGTTAAAAAATATATTATATATTTGCCTTCATTTAATTTATCTATTTTCTTGTCATTCTTTGTAGAAGGCGACCTTTGACCTATGGTCAGACGAGATCTGGTGTGTTCAGGGTGGTATGGCCGCTATTCAGGGTCATTTAATATAAAAATAGATTTTTAGATCAATTTAAAAATTTTCACTTATATTTTTACTCTGCAAAATACTTTTCAATGGTAAATATAATACTTCTATTTTCTACTGTGTTTCCCCTAACATTATCAGGCAACAATCTGAATTAAGTTACTCAAACAAAAAAAAAGCCTTAAAGATAAAGGATATAATTGAGCTCATAAGCAAAAATAATATTTAAAATTTTTTATTGCCTCTATCAGCTAAATAGGCACCATGGGTGTGAAAATCTTAATAAGCTTGCTGTAATTTCACATAGTTTCAGATGAGAAGTAGTACTTCTGAGTTTATATTCAACAGTGAGCAGATCCCAGTGAAACTAAGTATTCATATGAAGTATGTCTACAAGTGAATAATTTTTGGAGTGTCTCCAATTCAACACAAAAATTGATACAAGTCCTTAACTTTTATGTATAATAGGCCCGTGTGCATAAGCTACATTTCTGTGCACTTAGCATCTCATGAGGTCCCAATATCACATGAGCTGGCACATGTTGAAAGGTTTGTCTCCAGAATGGCTACAACTCTGTAATTTATCAATATAAGAGGATCTTAGTTTAAAACTCTTTGAAAGAAATTATACACAGGAAACCGATTCAGATTTAGACTTGAATATTTATTTGCAATATGCGAGGTTTACCACAACCTCTCAGCGCTGGGCCAACATACTCAGGATTTCAGGTCGCTGGTATTTGGCCCTGTAGCGTTTACAAGCAACCAGTTTTATTAATTTTCTTCAGAACCGAGTCATGCCTGCTGGAAATGACATCACAGCAAAAAGGGAGTGACCACCTATTCTGGGTGATTTGGCTCTCATAGAGGGAAGTCCTGCAAGCTTAAATGTAGAAACATCATGTGTCTAGTTGTGTTATTTTAGTGCAAGGTGTGTAACCTAAATAGACCTTAGGCAGTTTCTGTTCTTTCTAAAGTCACAACCTATCACAGTATTAGATAAAAAAGATGATTGCACATTGTTTATAAAAAAATATTCTAAACATCTTAATACAAAATATGCACATGTGAAGTACATTTAAGAATCAATAGAAATAAATAAAATATATATTTTTAAAGGCAGCAGTCAATATGCATTCCTTCAAGAAATAATAGATTTTTAATTTTACTTCATATCCTCAATTTTGCCTTTTTTTTTGATCCTTTAGATTTTTTTTAGAACATTAGGAAATCTTCCACATTAGCCCTGGTCAAGCATCTGTGTTGCCTTGTTTTAACTCCTCGTTTCTGCCTCCTTCCTCTCAATTTGCCGCTTAACTCAGCCCTTTTCAGTCTGCTGGTATCAGCTCTCTGCTCTCCTGTTCTGTTCTGTTATTATAACCTTACTGCATGGCAACACTTGAAAGTGGCTGCTAGTATGATATAGTGAGTTGTCCATAATGGCCTTGGCTGTACGGTGATGCTGCATAGCCTGGAGCGTTGTTCTGCACTTCGTCCCAGGCTATTAAAGTTTCCTCCGACAGCGCTGATAGTCTGACATCACAATCGCTGAATAAAAGATACTGAAATTGTTACGTTTTTTTTTTTGTGGTGGGCACAATGAGGATTGTAAACAAGTATAAAAACAACCTTTTTTTGTTTTGTTTTTACAACTCCTCTAATCATTTTTCATGCTTTTTTTTTGTTTGTTCACAAAACAGTGCAAATGCAAGTATTTATTTAAATGTTTTGGGCACAGTAACTGTTACCAAAAAAGTGCTGTCAGAATACAAACTTATTATTCAGAGATACCCGTGTTTCCTCAGATTACTTTGCTGCTGTGAGGGTTTTCACTGTACAGGTTTTAGAAAGCAGCCTGTATGAAATGAATATTTGATGAGGTATGCGCTCCCCATCGCTGGCACCTAATCTGATTTTGGAAAACTGTAACAAGATTTTGGCGTCTCCTCCTCCCCCCACCCGCCCACCCCCCCCGACACACACACACACACACACACACACACACACACACACACACACACACACACACTCTCATTTTATAAATGGTTGTATGAAAGAGTGGTCCTAATGGAAAAAGCGAGCCCATTTTCCAAACGGGTATAATTCCCCTCCTCGTAATCTTAATGCTGCAGAGTTAACATTTGTCAGTTGTCAAGTGCGCGCAGCGGTGGGTGGGTGGGGGTCCGGGGAGGAGCAGTACATTAAATTACAAATGTTGAGCATGTCACTTCTGAACCTGCCTACTAAAGTTGTCGGGGCAATAAGATATTTTTCTTTTTTCTGCGGCGAAGGACGCGTCTTGCTGCCTACTCAGCATGTGCGCACCCCGGCAGTGTCATTTGTTATGTGAGCTGCGCACGGTGGATATGATTCAGGAGAACGCTCCTGCACTGTGACCTTGGGAGGAGAGGTGGAGCAGGGAAGAGTGAGCGGTGCTGCCAGAGTTGGCCAAAGCACTGACCTTGTCGTGGCCCCACTTTTTCTCATCTTTTTGTTTTTTTTTTTGTCTCTTTCAGCTTCTTCTCTTCTCTTTTCTTGAACCGCAGAAGCACACATGCCGAGAGTTTAGTGAACAGCTTTAGTTTAGCGTGTCACGTTTGTCCCCTTTTCTTCCCTCTTTAGTGTGCGCTATAGCGGTGAGGAACTGTCTGGAGTGTCAGCACGCCCAGTTTAGGCAGGAAGGTTCAGCACGAAGCTTCACTGTCATGCCCAGCACTGTACTGGGAACAGCCATGTCTGCCGCTGCCCAGGCAAGTAACCCAGAAATTCTTTTTAAAAATACTGTTTTGAATCAGGTTAAGTTTGGTCTATTTGGTACAAATGTTCAAGGTCACTAGCTGGGAATCTTGTATTATTAATAGAAATAAAAAAAAAACATAATTTTTAAGCATTTTAAACATTGAACCACAAGCAGCTTTGTCCTTTGTCCACATCTCCAGCAGCAGCTGCATGTTATTGTATTAGCTCATGTCTTATTATGTTACTGCACACGGTGCTATTTGTTACACTAGACTAGACCCTTTGTCATTGCCCCTTTGATTTGATACAGTGACTTCCAGTAAAGTCCTGTTGTTCTTCCCTGAACTGGGTGCTAAAGCTCATTTATAATTCAGCAGCTCTATGGGAAAGCCCTCGCGTTAAGGACGTGGTCCCTGGAGGGATAGCTTTACGAAGCTGTTAAACTTCACCCTACTACCAACTTCTGTTCATGAATTGGTGCAATAAACATTCTGATTGATGTAAACATGCATGTGCTGTTTAATAATACATTTCAGGTGTTAATGGACTGATTTTCAGGAATGTTTACAGAGCCCTGTAGATGCAGTGACAGGCGGCGTGTCTCCTGTCAGAGACTTGGACCGACTCCTTCAAGACATGGACATTAACCGCCTCAGGGCTGTTGTTTTCAGAGATATTGTGAGTTGTACAATGAAGACGTGTATAATGTACACAAACCCGCTTCTCTTATTTTAGATGCTTTATGAAGGAGACATAACCAGACTGTTTAGTGTGTTTTTGTTTGTTTCAGGAGGACAGTAAGCAGGCTCAGTTTTTGGCTCTTGCTGTGGTCTATTTCATCTCAGTCCTCATGGTTTCCAAGTATCGAGACATATTGGAGCCCCACAATGACAAGAGACACCCTCAGCGTTCACAGTCTTCAAGGAGTACAGGTATTCAGATGGTTTTTATCGCCTACCGCTGAAGGTGAAGACAGAGCAATGTTGTTTTTGTTAGCAAAATAGCTAATAAATCAGTTTGAATTAAACTCTCAGAAAGAATTTATTGCATAAACAGTTAATTTCATTCAAGATGGCCACCACAGCTAAGTCATGTTAACAATCACATAAATGGCTGTGACTCAGATGTTTTTACAGATATTGAACTCAAATCTGGTGTTGTAGTAGCCGAGACTCATCCCCAACACATTCTCCAAACAGTAACTGACTGAGTGAGATCTGTTATTAAAACTTTGCTATTAACTTTTGCAAAAACACAGACAAAAAACAAGAACCACAGGATTGAATGAAACCTTCAGGAAACCATCATCGGTTTTATAAAAATATTGAAGTCACTCAAATTTAAAATGTCCACCTTAACCTACTGACTTTAGGGAACGCAAAAATGGGACTTACTGATCATTTTTAGCTAAATTTGATGCATTAATAGCTGAAAGTATTCTCCAACACGTCTCTCAAGCTCTACACATTGAGTGAGGTCTTTGCCTAAAACTTTTGCATTACCTGTTGAGTTAATCTTGTTAGTCTTTTAGTAACTTTGCATAAACAACTGGACTGCTTTCAGAGAAAGTTTCAGAAAGTAATCATTAGATATACATTCACAACTGAATGATAATTAGAAAATGTCCAATTCAAGATGGCTGCCACAGCTTTTCTACCTTGGAAAATTACTGAATTACTAATCATAAGTTAAAGGGGGTATTTATGCAAATTCAACTTTTTATTTTTAGCTTTATATTATATCATGTTATGGCATTTCCTCATCAAAAACATACCCAAAGTGTTGCTTTGACTCATTTATGCACATTTGAGAAATCCTTGAATCTTTTCTGTTCGCCATGTGGATCTGTCCGTACAAAGCGCCGCCTATTTGTACAAAGCTCCTCCCTGGAGCTCAGTCTGTGGCCGAGCTCCCCTCCCCCGAATAACTGTTGTGAGGACGCGCTGAAGTGGGAGTGTCGAAAATGGTAGGAGGTTCTTAAAGCGACGGAGGCCAATTTCAAGGCATTTAGGCTATGAGGAAAAGTCAAATTAATTTTTGATATCTAGCATTTTTATAGCAACTGAAGGTCGCATAGTTTTTTGATAAGTTACTTGATTGGGGTATAGATAAAACTATGTGCCTGGAAAATATATGTACCCCCTTTAAAGTCTAGGTGGGAGTCATCCTCAACACACGCCAAGCACTAACATCTTCTGAAATGTGGCGGCCATCTTGAATTAAAACTCAATCTTAAAAGGCGTTGTGCGATTATGTATTTCAAGGAATGCTATGCTTTTTTCAAGGGGAAATCAACTGAATTATACCATTCATGTCTTTATAAAAGCTGTTTCTAAACTCCTCCTGCTTTCTACCTTTAAAATAATAATAAAACCCTGTAAGGCTCCTGTACTTAAATGCCTTTCATCTGCTGGAACTTTTTATATCTCTTTGAAGGGATACCAGGGCCGTAACAAAAATCCCCATGCCATGACTTTATGACTGACATTTTTCATCATTATCCGTGTCTTTTTTTTTTTTCAGACAGCGACGTGGTTTCAGGTGGAGCTGAGGTAGAAAATGGCTTCTCTCTGAGACGCTATGATTCTGGTCTCGGTGACGACCACACCTCAGCTGCTGCGAGCGAGGCGGACCTGTCATCCTCCGGTGTGACTCACGGTCCGGACGCCGTCTCAGAAGCCTTGTCTACGCTGTCATCTGAGGTCAGAGCCGCTCCGACTGACTCAAAGGGCAAGAATGTGAAAGACATTCTGCGTAGCCTCGTCAGCGCTCAGTCTGACGAGTTCACGGTGGACCCAAGCCTGCTGCCACCAGCCTTCCTCGGACCTGTGGCCGACGTGGCCAGAGACCCATCCCTTCAGTTTCGCTCTTTTGATAGGTGAGAGCTAACGTTTAAACATCATGCATACAGTTCAGAAACCTTCTAGTTCTGCACTACACGGTGCTGAAAAAAAAATCTTTTTATTAAAACCTGCCAGCTTTGTCAGTTTCTGAAAAACCCAAATGATACAATGTTGACAGTTTTATGCCGTTCATCCTGACACACACCTGCAGGGGACTTTTGAAAGTCAGACCTTGAAGTCCTCTCAGTCTGCAACCTCAGAGGAGGCCTTGGTGCAGCTTTGAAAACATTCTGTAACACACAGGAGTCTTTTCCTTTGAACTCCCCCTTGTTCGTTCTGTTAGCTGACAACGCTCCTCCTCACCCTGAGCAAAATGTTTTTTAAAGAGCCAGCTTAGGAAAAACAGGAGTCCTATCTGTGATGAAGAGACAAAAACACCAAGCTTCACGTTACGACTGATGTTTAACAGCATTTTTTTTACTCTTCCTGCTTGTCTCGCCCTATTTGACATCCGCAAAACATCTTCCTGTTTTTCTAGAGAGTAAAAAAAGGGAATAATTTACATTACCTCTGATGTTAAGTAAAGCATGGCTTCAAAGACAGCAGGGTACTGAAGTCTCAGACAAACCCAGGTGGAAGAAGAATTGGTCTGTTTTTTATTTAGAACCATTGATTCTCAGACATTTTACACACAACATAAAGCAGGTTCTGTGTAAAGAGAGAGAAAAACGTCAGGGAGGGGGGTTGATGGTGGTTTCTCATCAAAGCTCTCAGGTTGTAAAATGAAAACATTGCTACGTTTTTCTTTCTCTCACTCACAAACATAGTTGGTCTGCTGCCCGCCGACTGTGGGAATTCCACAGCCTTTCTGCGATCGCGTGCCTTTATCTGAGGAATGCTTTGTCAGGTCTCAGGGCGCTCCTCATATCAGGGGGATTAGACTGGCTCCTGTCCGCTGAGCACACTCAGTAGGAAGAGACGACGACAGGAGAGCTGGAGAACGTAGACCAACAGCTCGCTCCGTGTCTATGGAAGCCTTTTCATGCAGAGAGCAAACCGTACCTCTGTTTCATTTTACGAAAAAATAATAAAAAATACGATGGAAACCTCAACTGCATAAAATAATTTTGATATAAAAAAAAGACAGTCTACTTTTTTTCTAATTTCATAACTTTCAAACTTAAAACAATGCAGTGTCTTCAAAGATTGTTCACAAAAAAGTGCAATATAAGTTTTGTACATAGTGCCTTTTTTTAAGTGCTTCTTTTTGATCATATTCAAATTCTTATTCAATTTATCGAATATACAACACAATTTTTGTTTCTCCCTTTTGGCTAATGTGTATTTTTAAATGTACCAAAATTTAACACTAATTGCTTATTAAATCATCATATATTTAACAACTCTTACAAGAACTTGCACACTTCAAAATACTATGTTAGCACAGTGTTTTTCAACCCTGGTCCTCAAGGCACACTGCCCTGCATGTTTTAAGTGTTTCCCTGCTTCAACACACCTGATTTCAATTGATAACTGATTAACAGGCTTTTGTTGAACTGCAATCATCTGAATCAGGTGTGTTAAACTAGGGAAACTTCTAAAACATGAGGGCAGTGTGCCTTGAGGACCAGGGTTGAAGAAAAAACTGTTAGAAGAGCGTTTAGAAGTAAATTTGAGCTGGTTGTTGCAGCTGTTGCTCCATCTCAGCTGTCTTATTTGTTAATTACTGAAGTATACAAAAGCATGGCCAATAATTGATTTCTTTTTAAACAAAAGGTGTCCAATAATGGCTGATTAAAATCTGCCGTTCGATTAATTTGTCTGTCTCTAATTTACATGCTGCTGAATACTGTCCCTCTAATATGTGTTTGGCGTTCTGGTAAAGGCAGATCATTAAATCGTCTTTATTTTTTTAAAACTGTGATGTCTGCTCAATGAACCGATAATTCTAGTTTGTCATTGCATATTTTTAGAAGAATTAAAAAATAAATAAAAATTTAAAAGGAGAATGCAAAGAAGCAAAAATAAATGAAATAAAGTTTTTTTTCTTTGCTCTATCTGTGGTCCTGCCAGCATCAAACGTTTTCTTGACTGCTTCAGTGATAAAATGTTAAGTGTTTCAGCTCATAATCAAAGTCTGTTTTTGCTCAGATTTCTGAAGTTTCACACTTGTCAAGTCTCACTGCTGATGTGCCACATTATTTTGAGATTACACTGTCAAACCCACTCTAGTCTCCATGTAATTTGCTGTCTAAAATTTGCTCTCAGTTTACAACGTTTTAATAAACAGGCCGCCTCCCAACTTCCACACTTACCCGTTACCTTATGACACATGTAGATAAATTCCAATAATGTTTATTATGTAGATGCAATAACTCTATCAGGGCTCAGCATCTCCCACTAACCACTAAGTTGTCCAGCGACACCAATCGAAGCCAGACCTGACATTCTACACTGACATCTCCTGTCAAAACATGGCAACTTCCAGCCTGCGCAGAGGGCTGGATTTATGAGTGCGATGCATGAAAAACGCAGGGATCTCCCAGATAAAAACTGGGGGTGGGTCACAGGGGTGAAGTATCCACACTGATTTATTTACAAGTGGAGATCTGCTGGCTTTCTCCCATGCATTTCTCAGCTATGCCCCTGTTATGACAGCCAGTCTGCAAATATTTGCTGACACTAACCAGAGCTAAACAGTGTCATTGTACATGTCTGTGATTTAGACGGGATGGTTCAGCAGAATATGCGAGCGTTGGACCCTGGGATATACATGGCGCAGTTGTTTGCATTCCTGATAACAGACACGGCGTGCGTGTGTGAGCTGAGGTGCGGATGGCTTGTGTTGTTGCTGAAATGTTCATGTAATGCTGATAGGAAGCATGTCGGAGTAAAAGGATAGCTTTTAGTTGACATAATTTATGTAGTAAAAATATAAATAAAAGTTAAGTAATATGAATACAGATAGTCCCATAGATGTCAACAATATCAACTTTTGTCAGTATAGGTTGCATAATGAAAATGACCAATTCTCATGAGTTTAAGTTATTTTTTAAATATTTTTTTAAACTGATTTTGCAAAACTAATATCACATTTACAAAAAGCTTTAGTGCTAGAAATATTAGACATTTTTGATCAGTTCCATTTCTTTAAATACGCTGCAGCTTCAGTTTTCTCACATTCTTGCATAAATAAAGTCATTAGTTGTAGAAATATGCTGACATTTGTTTTTGCTTATTTGGTATTATTTTTAATATAAAAGTTTAAGTTTAAATAGAAGTCATAAAACACAAAGTCTACACAGAAACAAAAGACAAGATTTCTGTTAGTTCATGTTGCAATCAGAGCTCTGCTAAATCACTTGTGCAGGAGTTTTGTTTTTTGGTAATTCTAGAGATGCTATAGGATTTTGCTAACTTGTCTTAGTTTGTTTTTTTCCATATTTGAAACTATAAAACGTGCGTACATAATGTTGTAAAATATGTAACAAAACCAACCTCATTTTATTCTAACTCTTGGTTCAAACTTAAACAATTTTCAATCATTGCTCTTATTTTTTTAATTTATTTTTAGCAAAGGTAAATTTAAATATTCCCTTGCAACGCTAATCATTTACATCTACATAGAGTGTAATAATTAGGGTTAGTCAAAGTCGAATTGTGTGCAATTAATCAACAGAAAAACAGGCAACAATTAATGTTTGGCACTTTGCAATTAGTGCAATTAATTCCAAGTGATGATGCGTTTTTGTGTGCGACTCACTCTCACTATCATGTGTGAGCCCGTGTTGTGTTACTGAAGATCTGCTGCCCCTCCACATTATGGAAAAGTTGGGTTTCAACCGTCAGCTTAATAATTTAACTGCGGCCTTACTGTCATTCTTCAGCTTCAGCTAGATGTTGTTTTAATGTTGGGACTTTTAACAGCAGAGATATGTGCACATGCTGGTCCATCATTAACTTCTTAACTTTTTTTATGTATGAAGTTCCATAAAGCAAATTTTAGGGAAGCTAAAAATTGCCTGACAGAATGTATTTCACATTGGTATATATCAGACATTTTGCTACCTCTTCACACTTGTTGTGCTCCCTGAAATAGCAAAGATTACTGGAATCGCAGCGCTGACGGCACTTATCCACCGTAGGTTGAGGGCTTTAAATAATTCAGCCTCAGCTAGGCACAAATACGCGTTGCTCTGGGCTCCTGTTTGTGGGTTGAGTGGGGCCGCTCTTGGCTGATTAATCGTCTGGGGCGGCCCACTCATGATAAGTGTGGCTAATGACCTGCTGAATAATTCACAGAGCCTTTGCTGCGAAGCAGATGGAAGGCCAAACACATTCACAAACTTGTTCATGAGCCCACTCCAACATGCTCATGTGCATGTATTAGAATATCTCTGGGCACAGTCATCCACACACACACACACTCCAGCGGTCTTCTATCGCTCCTTCCTTCTTTACTGCTGTTGACACCCAGGATGCTTCACGTCAGCGCCGCCTTTCCCCCCCCAGATACCACCATCCAGCTCCTTCACTGTCTAAACAAAAAGTTACAAGATAATTTTATCTCCATTATTCCTTGTTATCACTACCAGTTTAATTTGGTTTTAAATTTTAAATGTGTGTTTATGTCTGAAAATGGAGCCTCTTGGTACGATATTTTGTTTCAAACACCACTTCCTAGCCTCTTAAATCATCCTGCATACCTGATGTTTTCAGCTGAAAAAAAAAAAAGACTCAGCTCGGGCTGCTACATGCATGGCTACTTTTAGAAAAATCTGATCAACTGCCTTAAATCAACTGAGCACAACCTTTTGATGCTGCAGCCAGAAAACTGTCTGCGCCACAGGAGGACCTGATCCTTATATCCTGTTATGTCAGTACGCCGCACATGCACCGACTCCGGTTACAGAGAGCGCAGGGATGCATTTTAGCTCCTCCGTTAGCTCCGGCTCTTCTTTTATATTCAAATTCTGTGCGTTTGATGTCTTTGAGCGTGGCTTGGCGAGCCCGGGTTGGTTTGTGTTTCTGAGAGGTAGCAGTAGTCTGTGATTAGGCCCTGCTTTCCTTGTGTCAGCACTGATAAGCAAGGCCAGGCTCCCTTTGATACGGCCAGTGGTCTGTCAGAGCCCTGCTTTAAACTGACAGCTTATCTGCATGCTGCTCTCCTCCCGTCTTCTGTTCATCGGATGGGAATCGGATGCCACTCGCTCGTACTGTGACGCTTCTTCTGACTTTACAGAAGGGGCCTCTTAAAAGACAAAATCACTGCTTCCAAGATAAACTCCTTGTGTTCATGTAATCTAGCCGATTTTTTTCTCCTTAAACTGCAGTCCTGCAGCTCTCCTCAATTGAAGACGATTGAAGTGGCTTTATTCTTTTCCTATTAGCCAACATGAAACAATTACTAATATTATTTTTGTCATTGTTTTTTTCTGCAGTGTAACTAAACAATGACAGATTTGTTGTTGCTGTAAAAATTCTCCATCAGCATTATCTCCAAGCAGTTCCACCAGCATGACAGTAAATGAATAATTTGTTGCCTCTTTCTGCAGAAGCGTTGTCGTTGGGCCCAAGAAAGCGGGTGGGATGCCTCCTCAAGGCCCCGCCGCCTCCGTCCAGACGTCCTCTGCTGCTGCCTCGGTGTCTGCCGGGAGCCCGGTTGACAGTGTCGCTGTGGTTTCTTCTGACGACACCTCTCAAGCTGCCTCTGTAGACTCTGCCGCTTGTAAGTGCACCATCACACACACACACACACACTGCATTAACACAATCATAGAAGTATAGTAGTAGCAGGGCAGTGTTTCAAGGAAGGAGAGCGTCTGGATGGGTCCTCTGAAGAAAAAGTCAATATTTATTTAGAGACTCCACTCCTCTGTGCGCCTGGTAGAATAATATTGTCTGAACAGCGTAATCCACTTAAGACAAGAGGGGTCACCATAAAACACAGGGGTGACGTTGAATTACTTGAATTTTAGATGTAAGACAGAATATTTAATATTTATTTTGTGAAAAAATGTAAAACTTATTTAATAAAAAAAAATCAGCTTTAGAAATAAGTTCTAAAAGGCGTTTTTCTGATTAATTATTTTTAATTAGTATATTTTGGTATTAAGTGAGGATGTTGATTTTAAAGAGAGGAGAAATTGTACAACCAATAAATCAGACAGTCCACAATAATTTCTGCTTTTCATTTAGCTGCATGTTTTTCAATACTTATTTTTTATTCTTGGTTTTAGGCCTTATAAGTTTTAAGTCTATAGTTTCCATTTTAGGTCAGTTAGTTACATTTTGTTGTACTTTTGTGCATTCATTGCTTCTTCCATCCATATTTTTTTAAATTCTTTACACTGTTGGTATTCATTCATTCTGTGTTGAAGTTCTGTTTGAGGATTTCAGGTGCTACGCTGCAACAAAGCTAAATGTTCCGTCATGCAGCAGCCCTGTTGGAAGGAGTTTACTTGTACAGTTAGATGCCCTCCAAAGAATCCGGTTACTCTGCTCCTTTTCTTTATGATTTTAGATGTAAAATAACAAAATTTGTATCTTTTGAAAGACTTTTTTCATCACAACTTTAGGTTTGAGTATCTGTTTGGAGGCTGAAATTTGTGTCGTAGATTTATAATATATTTAGCTGACTGAAACTTACAGAAACCCTGACTGGTTAAACAAACCTGTTAGTAATGAAGTTCTGCCCTTTTTTTCTGGTTTTGTGCAACAAACTTAAATTAAATTCAGACGTGACTATAAATTCGAAGAGCTGAACATGTTTTTAGTAATTTTTCTGTATTTATTCCCAATTCGTTTTAAAGTTTCCGTCTTTAGTTGAGTATATTTTAGAGAAATAGATTTGAAAATATTAGTACTATAAGTTTTGCGTATCTGTTTTTCACATCTCCATTTAAAAATGTTACATTCAGCTGCATCCACGGGATACTTTTCAGTCAGTGCTGAGTAAATATGCTTTGTGAATGTGTGTTTTAGAGGAGCAGTGGGAGGACTGATGGAGACGTTCATTTACTCCTCTTTGTTTGAAGGAGCTACTTCAGCTGGAGAGGGATGCTCTCACTAGGGTCCACATGGCGCTGTTTAACACCTTACATACACACACACACACACGCACACACATTCCAGCCCACATTACACTGACTGTCACTCCTGAAGAGTTATCCCTGCTCAGAGACTTTCCTGGCTGGAAAAACAAGACTGCTGAAACACCAGAGGAATCCCCCTCCTCCATATTCAGCTGGGCATTAGCTTATTTATGAGCCACATGGAGCAGAACTTACTGCCAGATCAATCACACACGGACTTTGTACCTCGCGTGCCTCCGTCTTCAGAATTAAGTCATAAAGCACCTTTTAGGTGGATAATGAAACAGTCACAAAACAGCCCAGAGGGGTAAATTGGAATGTAATGATTTAATGAAGGAAAGAAAAAACATTTCAAATCATTTTACATTTAAACACACAGGTTAACTCTTTAAAATATTTTCCTTGCAAGTACTTAAAGTAGTAAGTAAAGAAGTACAGTTCTTTTATTTATTTATTTATTTTTTTGAGGATTCTATGGAAAGCATTTGATTAGTTATTATCTTACCTGTTGCAGATAACTCTTTAACAACTACAGCTTGGTAGAACATGGATCAGTTCTGACCAGGTTAATAAGCAAATGGCTAGTCTATGCAGAGCTTGCCAGAACTCTGTCCTGCAGACCTTGTGGCACACGCACAAAAAAAAAATCACTAATTGTAATTTCATAATTACCAGCTAAGAAGAACACTTGTCATTTCAATATAAAAAAATATTTTTTTACCTTACTTCTTCTTTTCAGAAATAAATTTCATAATTCTTCATATGTAATTAAACTTCACAGTTGCCTCACAAAAAGCAGAGTTCCAAACAGGTTAATGGTGCAACCTGGTTATGAATATTGTTTCCCTCTGAGTGTGTGTGTGTGTGTGTGTGTGTGTGTGTGTGTGTGTGTGTGTGTGTGTGTGTGTGTGTGTGTGTGTGT
>JAUBOC010000127.1:10285016-10305158 GCA_032275365.1 Anablepsoides cearensis | reverse complement strand
AATAAAAGCGCTGTTTCCCCCCCCCCCCCCCTCCCTGTTCGCCCTCGCCCCGTGCTTTGCTCCCGTGCCCCTTTACAGCTGCGCCACGCGGCTCGCTGTCCCACACCATCACTCCGTAGCGCCGCGTATTCTTTGAAAATATGCTCTCCTGTGAGACGCAGAGAAAACACGCTAACACCAACTGGCACTTAATCCTGAAGACTCCCCGTCGTTGGCAACTATGCAGCCTGGAGAAGGGGGCAGCGGGGGTACGTTGTGTCGAAGGAGCTGGGGGGTCAAGGGGCCTTTCCTGACAGGAAGTGAAGTCTAGCTGAGAGTGGAGAATCAGACAGGAGACTCTTAAAAAATATTGAGTGGCTTTTAATTTGAAACCAGGCCAGCTTTACTGTGAGCCGGCTTCAAGTGGTCAGTTATTTATACGCAGCATATAATCATGTTTCAAATAAATGAATTTCCCGGACAGAGACCCCTCCTCCTGACAGGCACCGGTAATGTAATGTTTTCGAACCTGACGGATCCCCAGTTATAAGACCTTGGAATGTATTTGAATGTTTCCCCCCGCTATTCTCCCTCAGCCACCCTGCTGATAAAATCATGTCCTGGCGTCTTTGCTCAGATTTGCAATGGAAAGTCATCTCAAGATGTTTTTATCTGGTAAAAGAGGGATTTAAACCTTGGCCATGATGTACTTTTGCTGTAACTAGAATATAGATTCTCCCAACTATCCCAAAGGCCTACTTAAAGAAAAGGTGGAGCATAGGACCTTTTTGCTCACAGTTATTTATGTTAAATATTTCTCTTGTCACTAAATACAGTTTAAAATTGACTCTAGTCTATGATATAAAGTACTGGTTGAAGCTTTATTTACAAAAAATGTTTTGCTTTGTGTTTCTTTACCAGTGTTTTTTTTATTTATTTATTTATTTGGCAACACAGAAAACTGGAAAAGCTGGTTTATTTGTTTTAGAGGAGGGCAGAGGATTGGATGGTTAAAAATGGAACATTTTTAGTTGAGCCAATATTTTTTACATGTGGACTTCCACTGGTCCCAACTAACACTTTTTTTTTATAACATCACAAGGAGAGTTTTTCCATATATAAACTTCAAAAAGAGATTATGTTGCTGTTGTGTAAATTATTGATAATCAATCAGTCAATCAATCAGAACTCTATGTCGCATTTTACACACCACAAGGCAATCAAAGTGCTGCGCAGCAAAATAAAAATAAAATAAAAATCATGTAAACAAACAATAGACTTTAAAAACTTAAAATATATAAAAATATAATATGAAGTAATTGATGGAACAATAAATAGAAAGATTAATGGATAGAGAAATACAAACAAGTACACACAAAAAAATAATTTCACAAAATGATGAAAAGTTAGATGTGTGGAAGATGGAGAGGTGCAGTTTAAATTTTACAGGAATCATTAGGATGGGCTTGAGCTGGCAGTGTTACCTACAGTCTTGACAGGTAATATGAGTGAAGTAAGACATGAAAATACACTCTTCTGGGTTAAAGTCATTACTTTGACTTTATTGTCATTCTTATAGGGACAGATTAAAAAAATGCTTCAAAATGTGTTTTATTCATTTTTAATTATGTATTTGTATTAGTTTTCCTGTGTAGATTAATGCAGCATGTTATGTCCGTCTTCAGAGCTGTGTGATGAGATGATTCTGTATAAATTTTTTGTTTTGTACTGTATATCTAATATTTTTGTGTTTATATGTATTTTTAAATCCAGAAAGTTATTGAAAAATAAACCATTGGTTGAAATTTGAGACTTTTCTCATAAATATGCAGTGTTGCTGCATTTTAAATTAGTAAAAATTACACTTTTGGATCAGGTGAAGATCATTGCAACATCTGCTCAATTTAAAGCTGCAACAGCTGCAGTTGGTTTCCAGTTTGTCTCATTTTCCTCACACCGTTACGATCATAAATGGAAAAAGTTGTGCATTGTATCGCAGGATAAGTAAAACAACTTCAACATTCATTACATGTTCACGAGTTCTGCTTTAAATGATTTCATGTAGTCAGTTCAACTGTTTTTACCAGACAGTGTGTTTGGGATGTGGATGCTTTAGGTCCAGTCCTCTCGCTCTGTGTTAGTTTAGTCTTGACAGTGTGAGTCCATGAAGCTCTCGGAGACCCGGCTGTATAAATATTTGGACATCGGTAAATATTCCTTCAGTTGTGAATTTGATCACGCAAACACCAACATGGCTGCCTGTTTTTCTTTAAGCCGCTGCCATATGAACACTCACAGGAGGGCTGTCCAGAAAACATTTGTTACATAAAAAGTGTAACTTAACAAACCAGCTTCTGTATTAATCAGTCCAACATTTATTACTAATATAAATAAATATGCTAGTACTCATCATTGCATTATCATAAGTTATCCAGCAGATTTAATTTTAGTCCTTATTGCAATAAGATCTACAATGTGTGTATATATATATATATATATATGATATGAAGAAAAAAGAATAAAGTAGCTCTTAGCTTCTTCCTGCCTCTGCAGCGCTACCGAATTTGACTTGAGAATTTATGTTTTTGTCATCCCATGTAACGTTGTACTCCCATAGCCTTTCAAATCAACAAATACTTGTGATTATGAGTGATGCCCCCAAAAAGCACAGCTGACTTATTTATTATTTTTTGGAGAGCTGGGACATTTCTTCCTTCAATGTTTTCCTTGTGTTGTGGCGAGCCTGATGTTTGAAAGGCGATTTTGCTCGGGAGCTCTGTGTTTTCTCACCAGTGCCGGTGGTATATTTAGATGTTGATTATGGATAATCAGCTGTAATGACGGAAGCGCATGGCATGTGTGTTTAGACTCAACGCCATCATCATGGAACACAGACCAAACAGAGCTGTCGTATCGTCTTCAGATTTAAACGGGCATTTCCATGAATAGTCGAGCTTTCATTCATGCTCACGGTCACATGCACACAGAAAAAAAATAAAAAGGGAAAACAAAATTTACCTCTCAGCAGATATAGAAAACATCTGGGCAATTTCTGTCTGTGGACTAGTTTTTTGGTCAGGATCAAGGAAAAGAACACGCTCTGTTGTCCTATTTGCAGTTAGGAGGTCAGGTTAAAGGTTAAAGGTCACAAATGGCTGCTTGTATCCTCTCATCAGGAGTGCTGTGGTCGTGGCCCCTATCGCAGCCATAAAAGCCGCAACATCACTGACCAGGGCAACGAAAAAATCCAATATTCTATCACCGACCTGTCCCTGTTTCCTTTTTGTCACCGGGAGATGTCCCTCAGATCAGGGTCATTGCTTTTTTTTAATTCGACTAGAGGAGTCGTTCTTTTAGCCAATAATGACGCCATCAGTCTTGCTATCACTTTTGTCTGTGAGCACAAAATGATAGTGGCATTTATGCTTTTAGTCAACCCAAATTTAGAAGCAAAACTATCAGGTTAATATTATCATGGCTAAAAATGGTTTAGATTAGAGCCAAAATTAAAATGCTTATAGAAAACTTTTCCTTGCAGGTTGCATTATTTCCTGTAGTGTTTATTTGAAAACCACTAAATTTAGTTTTGGTGTAGAATCCGCACACAGGCACAAGCTTTACGCTCATGGTTAATGTCCCTGAAGTACACTCCTTGCTTAAGCTAAAGCCCCAAGGCTGCTCTCACACACTTCCTCCAAAAGCAGGCTTCAGCCACAAAGCCGTCTGCCAGAACTCCGCGCCGTTTCCCCCCGTCTCTCCCAAAGCCCAGACTTCTATTCCCACTGTGCCCTCTTTATTTGGAATGTATTGTAAACACGGTCAACGCCAATATGGCCTCGCAGGACAAAAAGCGGTTATGAATTGAGGTTAAGTGTAATGTTTTCTGTGGGACGTGCAGCTGGCTACAGAGTGATGGTGCGCAGACGTTTTCGTTTTTTCTTTTTAGAAGAATGGTGGCCTCGGCCTGGGCGTGTGATTGGTTTTGATGGGTATGTGCTTGTTTTGTGCAGAAAAGGGAGAAAGCTATACGGTTTCTAAATGCGTCACACATGGACAAATATGTTTGGATGAGTATTAGAGATTCTTGTAAATTGATCTTTCCTTCCTCCTTGTAGCGTTGATATCCTGCTCCCTCTGGGATCTCTGGGTTTACTGAAAAGCAAGCCTCTACATAAACACACAGTTTCCTCTGTCACCACGAGAGATGATGACAGCTGAGTTAAAAAAAAGTATCTTAGATATTTTACTGTTTCCACTCTATGTTTTGCTCGTAAACAAAACTCTTTTTATATTTAAAAAATAAGAAAATATCAAAATTTTGGTAAGATTTGAAAAAAATGGTACCTGTATCATCTTTGAACTGTGGATAATTCAAAGGAGCTCTTTAGTAGTTTAGGTCTCCAAGAAGATTTTTTTTTTCACATATTTCTCCATTTCCCTTGAGAGGAAGAGGGGGGGCAAACTCTTTGAGGTTCAGACAGGACCCATGACCTTGTTGCTTTATTATTCTTTTGACGCTTGCGTTGAAGGTGTTGAAATATTGAACAGAACACGAGAGAGACGATGACCGCCAAGTTTCCCTTCTCTTTTTGTCCCTTTTCCAAGTGGAGGATGTGAAGTCGCACACAGCTGTGGTTAGATTGTTTAGACTGACACCTTGAACCATAACGTTAGTCAGGGAGAGGAAGAAATTTGTGTATTTACTTGTGATAAATGCACTCTTGACACACCTTTCACTTCTGCTCTCTGATTTTTGTAGCCCGTTCTAATTATAACAGTTGGTACTTCCTTCTGCTTTACTTTTTATTATTGTTTTTTTAAATATGAATTGCTTATTTGCTTTGGAAATGAAACTTTTTGACACAAGAACTTCCGACTTTGAGATAAAGTCTGAAGTTCTTCAGCTTAATGATAAAGGGTGCACAGTGTTAGGAAAACAAAGTTATATATGTTGAATATTACAATATGAGAGAAATTTGTATTATGTATCATAGGTGCCTTTTTTTAAACTTGGTCATTTGCTTTGTACTTTTTGAAGGGGACATATCCTGCAAAATCCACTTTTTTAGCCATTAAATGCATTTTGTTGTGTGCTTGGAGTCTCCGGAAGTGCAGAAAAACTACAGTTTCTCAGTGCTGTGTAGATATCTTTATATGTTTTGCAGTCATATTTTTCAACCTGTTCAATTTTCTCTGTTTTCTTTGACATTTTCTGAATTGTTGCGTCACTGTATTTGCGACAGAAACTCACTCTGGGTCAGACTCCGGCTCCAACATAGAAGGCTGCATGATCAAGTCTTCAATTGTTGACATATTTTAATTTAATTGTAAATAAAACATTTCTGTGCTGCTATATAGTCATAAACCTCTCTGTGAAACTAGAATGAACCTCTCCAGAACCTGGAGGGATCGGGGCATGAAGCGCTACGTTTAAAGAGGGGCTTGTGGAGTTACGATAAGGAAGATTTCAGACCAAAGGATCACAGTTCCACTTTATATAGACCCCATCTGAATATTTGAAATGTTTAAAAAGAAGGGTTTAAAATTAAATATTTCGTTCAAATAGGCCAAATTTCACAAATTTCTTGCCTTTGTTTTTAAGCGTCACCAGTAAGTCATTTGTATTGCTTGTGTTGGTTTGCAGGAGTGGCAGAACTCCATCCAGAAGAATGCAGGACTGGCCTTCATTGAGTTGGTCAACGAAGGCAGGTAGGTCACCCTGACCAGCTGATCTGCTGTACTCTCTTCCTGCTGCAGCTCCTCATTATCTCTCCAGTCGCTTCCCATTGGCCTTTCCAGCCTCTCAATGTTTAAATCAGACTTAATTCCAAATCCACACACACACACACACACGCACACACACACACACATACACACACACACACACACACTCGGGCCTCATAAGATCCCCAGGGCCCCCCGTGATGGTGTGGCTATTCAAGATTCTGGACAACAATCAATGATGGAGGAGAGTGGAGAGGTTTGGGAGTGAGAGTGAGGACGGAGGACCTGTGAGTTCAAGGCTCCATTCAATACCTGCTCATCCCACAGGGATTTGGGAGAAGGAGCGAGGTTAGGCAGAAGGTGACAGGAGCTCTGATTGCTGGTTCCTCTGTGACACCGGAGGAAATCACTCTTGATTTCTCTCTGTCCATCTGTCAGTTTATGCCTTTCTGACTGAGCCTTTATCCGTTTGTAATAATTTTCTTTGTCTTTTGCTATTTATCGCTTAGGTTCTTTTTTTTTATTGTTTTTTTTTCCCAGTCTTTGACTGAGATGGTCACTCTAATCTCTACTGAGCCACAGATTTTTATAATCGGCAGGTGTTAAACCCTTGTAGTGTTAACTGGATTAGCAGTGTAATCCTTTGACAAGTGTTTAAGAGGGATTTAAAGAGTTGGTTGTTATTTCACCTTAACTAGTGATTACTGCTGAAGGTTGCTTAACCGAAAATACAAATTCAGTAGGTAATACTCATAAAAAAACAAAACAACAAATAGGTCCTAATTAGTACTAGATTTCTTAAGCTTATAAATTGCATATTTCAGCTTAATATTTAAACTTTTTAAAACTAAGTTTTTTTTTAAGTTTTAACAAAATAAGCTGTTTTTTCATTAAAAATATTTCTAAACTTTTGTGCATTGTTCATTTGTTTGTCATGTTTGCATATTTCATGAAGCAATAAATCATTAGGTGTACATCTGCAATACAGGAGAGCACAAAGACACATTTAACAGGAAATATAAGACCACAAAGCCATTTTTGGACTGGACATATCTTTTGTAAAACAATGTAAAATATAAATTTTTGATGCTTCTGTTCAGTCATTTGATAAAAGGTCTGTGATAAATCCAGCTAATATCTGGTACCTGCAGTCATCTACATGCATTTTCCAGTGTTTCATACATTTTAAAGATACCAAAAACACATATTTCACCTTTATAGTTAGTTCATAATACTTCCCAAGTCACAAAATTGCATGTGGGTAGCAATATTCTTTTCTAACAAATTATTTAATAATTAATAAAGACTATAGTTTATCTATAATAGATTTTGCTGATGGCTATCTTTAATTTTAGGCCTTTTTTCTAGGTTAACCTTTAGACAGTACCCACATGTGCAATCATCAGAACAGAGGGCCATAAAGAAGGTCAGTTGTTGGGTTATTGATAGCGAGGCCTGAACAGAGTCATGGAGGTTGAAGAGGCCCCAGCGCCTCCGCTCCCCTGCCGCACTGTGCTGAAACAGCAGGCTTAGGTTACACTCGTCCTCAAGCAGCTGAACTCTCTTCCCACCTCCAGCTGCAGCCTGCTTTAAAGCCTGCCCTCCGCCTCTCCTCCCAGTCCCCTGCTCTGTTATTGTTCCACTTTACGCGCCTCTGATCTGCAAGCCTGTAGAGAGGCTTCCCCGACCTGCGCACAAACACACACAACATGCGTGTTTCATCAACGCTGATAAGAGCAGGGGAGGTGGACTACATATGTAGTAACATGGACAGAGGTTCTCGCTCTTGTCAGATGCATACCATTGACAAATCAATTAGCACCTGAACCCCAAGACAAATCTGGTTTGGGTTGGTTTTCAAATGAGATTTTCTGCTCATTCTGCATGGTTCTTTTATTACCATTTTATGGATGTTAAATGGTTGTTTTTTTCAGGTTGTTGCCATGCTTTTAAAACTAAAAAGCACAAGATTACATGATCATTATGAGAGGATTTTCCTCTCTCACTACAGATAGTAACACTCAGTTTTTTACTTTAAAAATGTGAGTAATCAAGCCTGCTTATACATATTCCTGTTGGCTATTTCCTATTCTCCACAGGCTTCTCAGTCACACCATGAAGGACCATCTGGTTCGTGTTGCTAATGAAGCTGAATTCATCCTGAGCAGACAGAGGGCTGAAGACATACATAAACATGCAGAATTTGAGGTAAGATAATACAGTAATTCAGATTGGTAATTATATCTATGCCAGGAAAGTGAATTAAAAGATCAGAATAAATATTAAATGTTAAATAATGTAGGCATATACATTTTTTTACAGGTAAATCAGCACATTTGATCAGATGTTTGTGACATACAAAGACATAAATAAAAATAAAGTTTGCAAATTAAATTTTGTGTGGAGAAAAACAAAATCTGTATTTTTCTCCTACCAGTTGTTACAAACGCTGTTACAGCTGCTGGACCAGCTCTGTTCCGACACCAGCACCACCATGTGCTGCTCTCTTCCCGCTCAAACGTTGCTACCCTCTGTCCTCTGCTTTCTAGATCTCACCAAAATTATTTCTTGTCCCCGCTGAGATCATGTCCATTATGCTCCCAGTGGGGGTGTATTTTGGTAGTGACAAGGATACAGCATCCTCCTCCTCATCCTTTTTATTGCTCCCTCGCTCCGTTCTCAGAAACTTGCCAGCACTAAAAGATGGAGACAGACCTGAGAGGACTGACTTTGTGTAAACCCATCACACCTCAGCCCCCACTTTACTGTAAAAAAACAATGATTTTACCCCACAAGGTATAAAAATGACTGTTGGAAGGTCTTTTTCAAATCTCTATTAATATTAGTATTTATTTTTTTGTATAGGCTTCTTATATTTCATTTTTATTCACTCTGCTTCAGGTTTCCCTTCAACATAAACACTGCTGAAATGTTTTCATTATACGTATTCTACCTATCTTCTTGTCTTTCTGTTAGCAAAATATTTCCTGAATCACTATTTATTTTAGTTAAATCTTAAAAAATTATCATTGAATATACATTAACCTTAAAGTCAACCTTATTAAAGATGGCAGTCACAGCTATTCAGCCTTAGCAAACACAAAAGCACCTCTGACTCAGTTCATTTTACAGATGTTGAGCTAAAATTTGGTGTGGTTGTAGCTGAGGGTCATCCTCATCACACAATTTGCATTTACTGTTTCTTTTTGAGGTGCAAACATACAAGCAGAGGAAGGTCAGTATTTTCCCCTTTCTTTTGTACTTCAGGGTTGTAACTTTTACCTCCGCCTACCTTTTCAGTGCTTCCTCCCTAATCAGATATCGAGCACCGCGTGTCCCAAACTATGTTTCACAATTGAATTCCTCACTTAAATGCAGTTGCTCCTCTGTGACCTCTGAGAAGAAGTGAGCCTCTGATAAGTCTTGCTCTGATATTGCTGTATTGATTTTTGCCTCCATACAAGCTCCGTTTGAGGCTGCTGAAACCAACGGTTTCATTTTGCACTGCCACAATAAAAATAACAGGCCAATGAACCCCCCCCCCCACCCACCCACCCACCCTGAGGGTGGAGGGTTTTGAAAAAGAAAATTTCAGCCATGTCCTGCTTTTAAAATATTGTTCTACTACAGTGAAGTATGAGAGTTTTATTATTGTTATTGTTAAAAAAAACTAAACAGGCCACTGCATTGTCACGTTTTTGATGTCATTGCTCCTGAAGTAAGGAAGATGTGCATCACAACAGGATCTGCAAACAGTGCATGTGAGAAAGCTTGTTGTACAAAAAGCAACACATTTCAACTAAAATAGAAATAATTCAAAACATTAAAGCAAATTTATGTTTGTTTCTTGTCAGATTTCATATCATAGAAGGCGTTGATAGAGGGGCCTTTTGATTTAGATACTGGTTTCCCTCAGAGACATAACATATGCTTTTCCCCTCTCGCTGTCTCCCTCTGTTTCTCACTCACACTCTCACCGGGCTCTCTGTAGAGCCGAATTGAGTTATCTTTGGCCCTGAGAGTAAGTTATTACAGTGAGCTTAGGGTGAAACAGAGATGAAGATAACTAGGGGGGAAATCCAATTACCTTTTAGGGTTCTCTATCTAATAGGATCCTTAATGTGAAGGAGATCTGTAGATCGGATGCTGCGGCCCTGCACAGCAAATGATGGACTGATATCTTTTGCACAGAAGCAGAGAAGAGAGACGGAACCCAAGAGATAGAAAGAAGAGAGAAATCGAACTCACTCTTTTTATGGCGCTGTTCATTAGGGATGAAATGTGGTGGGCTCAGGGGCACAAGGGCAGATAAGAAGGTTCAGATAGGAAAGAGTGAGCAAGACCCAAGTCATTTCTATTCTTGCCTCACCTTTCCTTTCTGCACAGCTTTTTTCTTTCTTTCATATAGCCCCTTGATTCATCCTCTCCTGTTATATGGAGTAATTGAATTGACCATTGGAGGGGTCCTGTGAAAGCCAGATGATAGCAGCTAATTAGTGCACTCTGCCTTAGTGTTTCCTCTGCTGAGCTTGTAAAATGAGCTGGCCCTTCTCCTCGTGTTAATGACGTTAACATTGAGTTGAAACTCAGTATATTGTGTTATCATAGTCCTGGTCATCTCATTTGAAACCAAAGGAAAGTGCAGAGCAAGACAAAAGTGTCCAGGGAAAGAGAAATACAAGAATGTAGCTGCAGTGTTTTTGTTTGTATACAAATGCTTGCGTAACAATTTACACACAAAAAATACAACATATCTTTATATAATTCAGGTTTTAGCTATTTATAGTTAAAAAAAAATACATCATTAGTTTTCTCAGTTTTAAACCTTCGGAAAGCCTTTTAATTTCCTTTTTGAATGGTGCCACATTTGAAAGGAGCATGCTTTTATGGGATGAGAAGTACAGCTGAGTTTGTGGGTTGCACACATGAAAATACTGCCATATCTTCTCTGCCAAACAGCTTATATTTGATATAAGCCAAGAAGTATTGTTACAACAAAGAAATTATCTACCAAACACAAATTTCAATTCAAGTGTTTTTATTTTATTTTATTTTTTTGCTGCAATTGAATTTTTTAGTGCACATATGTCAATATTGCATAAGGATTTTATATCTAAAATGAAGTGGTTAGACCATTGTCTGAAGCTTTATTTTGCTGCATTTTGGTAAAAGCCACTTGTATTTGATTAATCTATGAATTTTGAGTAACAACCAATAGTTTAAAAAAATGTTAAATATGTTCCTAAATTTGTCCTCAAGAATAAAAGGAGGCTACACTCTACAGTATACCATAACACAATGTTAATTTGCAACCAAAAAAATTATGTCAAGGACCTGACGTGAGCAGTTTTTTGATTGAGACCACTTGGCACAAAAAAAGCAAAAACACTTTCTAAGATCCAAACCTAAAGCCAGTTATATAAAAAATGACCAAGAAACAAGGTTTTAAGGAATAAAGCTTACTCAAACACTTGTAGAAAAGACTTAGAAACCACAACTCCCACAGGCTATTTTCACCACATTAAACTGATGTGAGAGCTCAAACTGATAGCTGCCACCAACTGTAGCTTGCTGTCATGTCGCTGTCGCAGCTGTAATGTAGAATGTCAGCGGGGCTGGATGCCTGAGCATCCCATTATAGGCAGATCTGTTGTCAAGAGAATAAAGCAGCAGCTTCTGTATTCTACGGACTGTATTGCATTAAAAAAAGGGACGTAATGTTTGCAAAGAAAAGTGAGACATTTTGAATATTAGTAGAACAAAACAACCCTCAAGCTGAACAAATATAGTTATTCTGCTACGATTTCTTTTGCAATCTGAATTGTTGTCAAGATTTTAAACAAGGAGACATGTTTGGCGTTTTTCCTCTTTTTTTTTTTACTGTGGAGTATGAGCTGCTTTATTTGAGACACTGGGAGGTAGAAAAGGAAAGTAGGCTACAGAGGGTGGTTGGTGAACAGTAGTCTCAGTCCTGCTGTCTTGTCAACATAATGAAGTCCCCAGGTACCTCCTCCACTGCTCCCATCATTATGTGTGACCAGCTAAGCCCGAAATATGACTTCACTCCACAGTTACCTTTGTTTCAATCTGACATGGTCTCTTTAGTCACTGGAAGAATGTTCTCTTGATTTTCTTTTTTGTTCATTCGGGCACCATAAGGTGAGCTTACAGCTCTGAATAAGTGTCATTGTTATAATGAGCAGTGCAAAGCTCTGTCAGTGGTATGTGTTATGTGCTTTTCAGGCATTTTGTCTTTTAATAAGTCTATGTAATGTTTGAACGCATTCTTTCAGCTGTTGTTTCATGCTTTCATTTGAGTATTTGTCATCTCCAAATGACAATTTTTAACACTAACAAACCTTAATTGGTTTTGTGTGTGGCATGACCTTGAAGCTGAGCTTGAATTATGGAGGAAAATATGGCAGCAGTCTAGAGGGATGTGGCAAAAGGAGGGCATGGTTTTGTAGAGACGAGATGTTTCTTTATAGAGAAGATGGAGAGGCTTCCAACCAAACATGGTGAACGATCCGGCCACAGACTGTGTGAAGGGCGCAGCGCAGAGGGAGATAGTTTGATAAGTGTTGTGCCTGCGTTAACCTTGATGGCCACTAGCTTTGCCAGCAGCAGGGATCTGTTTCAACTGGATTAGATTATTTTTTTCTCCCTCTGGCGTTACAAGAGAAGAGAGAAAAAAAAATCAATACTCGAGAGCCCTGCATGACAGGGGCATCGTTCCAGAATTGAAGTGGCTGTCAGACATTGTCATTTGGTGACTTTTGTTCGCCATTGTACTTTTAAGCCCTCATTTTTCTCCCCCTCCTCTTTCTTTTACTCGTTTCTTTTCTAGCCCATTGTCTGAATTCCCCCGGTGACATTTTATGTTGCAATTTGAAAACTCGAGGGCAAGAGATCAAGTGCAAGAGAATCTCTCTGAAACCAATTGCTGGACTGGTTCAGCATCTACTTTTGTTTAGCGACCCCATCCTCCTTTCTCATTTTGTCGTCTTGTCTCCCTGGACCTCCATTGTGTTCCGGGAGGAATTTATTTGTTGTGCATTTGCATTCTCTGATACCAGACAATGACAGGCCTGATGTTTCGCCTTCCTCTGGACAGATTTTCTGCCCGTTTGTAAATGAAACCCTCGGGGAGTGCTTGTCGACGGGTGGGAGAAATTGGAGACTCTTGCAGAGCAATAGCCGAGCCGTGGAGAGCTTGTAGCCCAGATGTGCCACCAGTGTCAAGAGATTGCAAATCAAGCTTTTTAATAATATATCCACTGGTTTTGTTTCGTCCTCCCGCTCTTCTACAGAAGAACCTGAGACTCTCTGTTCTGTCAGGGGGGCGGTGTTGAAGACTCACTGTGGCATGGCAACACCACTACACCTTTCTCTGTCACTCTAATTGATAAACACAGCACTGATATCTTGTAATGAGCCTCCATTCTCTGGTCTATTATACTGGTTAACCCTCTCAACCCACAAAGGGAGAGAGGGAGGTAGACAAGGCATCATCTGACAACAAATTCAGCATTTAGATACCAGCTACAAATGGTACAACACCACTGCCGTTTTCTTGATTTCTAAGCTGGTTATTTGCCAAAGTAAAAGGGCAAAACATGATTGGATGGCAGTTATAAACTAAACATGTAAGCAATTTTATTTCTATTTCAGCCAAAAGGTTCCGTGTGTGTTTTCCCTGATTTGAAAAAAAAAAAGGTTTTGCAATGGCCAGCATGCATTTGTTTCCATATGTTTATTTCTAAGTTTGAATTATTATTTTCTGCCATTATGTGACTTTAGGTGATTATTGTTCTTTCCACTCTGAAGTCACCTCACTGGCAGACCGTTTCCTTCCCAAACTCCATAACACATTCATTTTTTTTTAACCTTGGATGGATTATAGGAGACACGACTCATTGTAATTGACTCGATTAATGCCAGTCATTATAATTTTGTCCACGCTAAGCTGTCTCTCCCAGCAGATCCAGCACCCACACTGGCCGACCCTGTCAGCCAGGCCTTGTAATGGAAGGTGCTGCTCGTGATTACTGTGTCGCGACTCATAACAGCCCTGTTGCCAGCAAGTTGTGCCCTCCTGGCTGTCTGATTAGGAAGCTAACAGAGCATAGTCCGCCATCCTTTTCGCGCCCCGGCTGCATGTTTTTACTTGGGAAAACAAAAAACACCTGTTTCTTTGATATTCTGCTTTTACTTCTGAAATATGCACACTGACTGCTATAGTAACCTTGGACTTGAAAAAGGTTATTATAACTTCTAACATACTACTAAATCACTTCTCATGATTTCAGATTCTTAAAGAAAGGTTTGTTTTAAATAGACATCCATACAAAAATCACATTTTAATTTCTGTCCTGTATTCTGACAGGGATCCTTTGTGAAAATGAATGCAGCGTGCCTGTTTTGCTACAGCCTTCATGATGACATGACATAATAAGTCCTTCATCATAGCGAACACATTTTTTTCTGACCTCACATCAGTGGAATGACCCCTGGCATTAACAGTGACTTGTCTTTTCCACTTATAGGCAAACCTGGCTTTAGCTTTTTAATGGTGCTACTTATACGTTCAGCTCCTTTGGTTGTTATTTTAGCGGTGAGTCTGTAAGTTTGGTCTTTTCTCCCTTAGTCGACTTTGGCTTTGCATATAAGAAAAGCCCATTACAGCATGAAGGGCTTGGGTGTTTGGGCAGGCTATGAACACAGGTGATGAAGTGTTTGTTTATGGTTATGAGTTTGAACCCAGCACTGTTGATTAGTACTCCAGACTTTACATGTCTCACGCCGGCGCAGATGGAAATGGGCTCTGTACAGATCTGCTACTTGCTGAAATGACTGAAATCTTTAATAGGCCTTGTAAAAACAGAGGAGTCCTTTTAATAATGTGCGTTCTTGTGTTGTTTCTTTGTAATGTACGGATTAAAATATATGTTTCCATTGTTGTTTTAGTCTTAGGGTGGCTCAGTGGCTCAGTTGGTGAAGCTGTTTCCCCCAGTAAAAAGGTTGCCTGATCAAATTCCAGCTGGGGTCTTAATTGTTAGCGTTTGCATGTTCTCTCCATGCATTCATGTGTTTTCTCTGGGTACTCCAGTTTCCTCCGACAAACCAAAAACATGACTGCTTGGCTAATTGGTAGCTCTAAATTGTCTCTAGGTGTGAGTGAGAGGGAGTGAATGGTTGTTTGTCTCTGTGTCCCTGTGATGGACTTGCAACCTGCCCAGGGTGTACCCCACCACTCACACAGTTACTGCTGGATACGGGCACCACCTAACCAAGTTATGCCCACTGGTTCCACTGAACCGAGTCGAGCAAATGTTAAGCAGTTTACGTATTTTCTTCAAAAGATAATGTGTAAATTGCTCAATTAATCAACGTGGTTTAGTGGAACCAGTTATTTAAGTAAATGCAACATTCATTGCTTGTAGTGTAATCTGAACAGTTTTCTCAATTCACAATGGAAAGGTGGGGGTTTGAGTTAATAAACTTGAACTGAGAAAGCTCCTCAGATACAAAATGTCTTCAAGAATTAAAGATAATATTAAAAGTTGTTTTTGATTACATTTCTTGGAATTATCATGTCCACATGACTGAGATTTTTCACCAACATGTTATTGTCAACATGTATGTCTGGTTGTACTTCCCTTCCATGCATAGTTTTAACTGATCCAGATGAACACACCCGGATCACACAAAATACCCTCTTTGCTTTTCTCTGCCATTTCTTCAGTCTAAAATTTGAAACACTCATTTGCTGAACCTGCCTCTACGGTCACTTGAGTTTGTGGATTTCTAGTTCATCATGCCAGAAAGTCGAGACCTATTTTAATGCAAAATAAAGAGACATAGATTTATAATTATAGCTGAGCAGAAAAGCCTCTCTAATGTGATTTATACCTATAGATTTTCTGTCAGATATGAAATGTCGTCTTTCATATTGGAGAGGAGGGCCCATTATAAAGTGATTTACTAATAATAACTTAGAAAAAGTGTGGTGCACTTGGTCAGCAGTGCTTTTAGGTGAATAGTTACTGTATCTTTGTTGGACCAGTGGGGAAATATAAGGTTAATGCAAAACATTTAAGCACAATCAATACTACAGTGATGACTAAAGGCAAATTTGCTTTTGGAATTGTGCTCAGAACTCAGAAAAATATAACTGATCAGTTCAAGCCAGTGTGTATAATGTATTGAGTTTTTTTCCCCCTCCTTTTTTGACCCACCTCACAAAGGTCATCAGTTTGAAATGGTTAAACTTCGAGTACAGCTTGAGTATTTGTTTTGGAAAATATACATTGGAAATAAAAACAGTTTGAGATTATAGGTGTTCATTTCAGAAGGTGTTGCAGAGTTCAAAGGTCCATTCTGATAACAAATTCTGACAAAGAAAAATGTCCTTCGTGTGCATTCTAGGTATCATGTGATGTGGTGTGCTGGAGGGCATAAGAAAATTCATGTCCACTGTTATTAATCAACATGACGGGAGGACAGAAATGACCCTCCACTTTTTTTTTTTGGTTTTTGCAAAACACTGGTGTGCCACTGTTCCATATTTTCCCATACACCTGCTTTTCAGGTTCTGTTGATAGGAGACGGTTCTTTCTTTTAGCAAATTTGTGCAAAGAGTTTGCAACCCATATCACCCTCACTTACTTCATCTCTTATGCCTTTCTTTGTCTCTGTTTTCAGTCAAACTGTGCCGAGTACGCAGCAGAGAAGCGGGAAGAGGAGAAAATGTGCGACCACCTGATCAGAGCGGCTAAGTTTCGAGACCACATGACGGCCACGCAGCTCATCCAGAAGATAGTGAATATCCTGACGGATAAACACGGAGCTTGGGGGAACTCTTCCAACAGGTAAAGCCAAATTTGTTTCCAAACTGGTCTCGTTCTCGTGCACATGTCAACTAGTACGAATTGTCCATAAATTACACAGATCCCCCCTCAATTTGCAGATATACAGACATGTAGAGAAATCTCAGATTTTTCCAAAAACTCAGCTTCTAATTTATTTTACGTCTCAGAGCCTGTAGGACATTTTTGAGAGTCAAGGTACAGGTAAACATCCAAAGGGGTTAGCACATATGCTTATGGGTTTTTGTATGCTCAACTCCATTTATGTTAATTTACAAATAATAAAATATCCTGACAAAACAAAACAGCAAACACACCATTTTTATGCTGCATACCCATAGCAGGTATCTTTGTTAAAATCATTGTTAAAGGTTTAATTTCTCTATCTCTCTCATCTTTGAATAATCACAACCTAGCTGGGATTAAATTAGCAAAGGTGGAAATGTCAGCAGAGGGTGAGTGATGTATTGACTTAGACGGGAGATGAAAGCCATTTGAACAATCCCCGCTCCCAAAAAGAACAGAGGGAACCTTATTCTGTGTGTTTGTTTCGCCAAATGGGCAGCAGAATTCAATGCAGCTATTCCCTAATGATGGCTGTTTGTGAAGGTAGTGTGTAATAGTGAGCAGGAGAGACGGCTGCTGGCTCACTCTTGTTAAGCTGCATTAATTCTCCAGAGACTCGTCTGGCAAGGGTTAGTTTGCTGTTGGATCACGAGTCTATCCGAGGCTGCCTTTGTTTTTTTTTTTTTTATTATTTTCATATCTGGATGTGGTTTATTATTGGTCACGTTTTTCCCTCCTTGATGCAATCTCTTCTCCTTTGTTTCTTCATGTGTACTCACAATAGCGCAGTGCCACTTAGTATGGATATTGTGTTCTACGAGCCCCGGCTAAAAAAGCTACCCATTACTGGTCCTTTATGGCGCGGCGCTATTGATGGTTTTCCTAATGGCTGCCGATGGGTGCAGGGAGCCATAGGCACCGGGCCTTGGAGTGCAGCGCTCTTTTAATAAATCACAATCAGTCCTGTGCCATTACATCAATATTTTTGGTCAATTACTGTGAAGGTCAGGTGGTGCACCAGACTCGGTGGTATGCAGGCGCGGGAGAAACATCTGGTGTTGCAGATCCAACAAATACAGGGACACGCACAAACATACACACGTACAACAAAAAATAATAATCCTACAAACCTGTGTACCTGCAGGCAGAAACTTTTCTGTATTGTACACACAAAATGTGGTGCAGCAATATCCATACAATAAAATACTCAAGGTTTGAGCTTTGGAAAAAAAATCCACTACGGAGACAATATGATGCTGTGTCTTTGTAGCAGAACTGTAAAAGCCTGCAACCTCATACACAATAAAAGCGTATTCCCCAAAGTTTCCATTCAATATAGAATCTGAAAATGAAAATATTATTTTCTCGCGAGCTGATGGGAATTGTTGTTTGCTCACGGCAGGTATCTAATATCTTCTGACATGGTGTGACCCGCCTGAATGCAATTTGTGTCTTAATATCCAGCTTACAGCAGCTCTGCCCTCTGGAGAGAAGAGGTGTTAGGTGATTTTTTTTCTCCCCCTTTTCAGTTTCCTGCTTTGTCTTTCTTCTTTCTGTGGTTCTCTTTGCTTCTGTGTCACAACATGTAATGTTTTTTTTTTTTTTCCTTTTTGTCTTCACTCTTTGTCCTTGCATTTTCTTGTTTCACTATCTGCTTCATTTTTATAAGTGAGGAGAAAAGATTCCTTCCAGCAGCTGAAGAGACACACAGGCGACCGCTCATACATGTATTTTTGTCTCAGCACCTTAAGACCAATGGATGCCAACCTGCTGTCTTTTTGGTAACAAATGAAATAACTGGAAGGTATCATGTTTTTTTTTTATTCCAACTCTTACATTTCCACCTTCCTTTACTTTCCTATTTTGAGCTCAGGCCCACTGAGGATGGAGCCGGCAGCAGTGTTTATTTGGGTCAGGAATCATCTCATGTACATGACACCTGGACAAAATTGACAGACAGAAAGGGAAGATGAGGGCAGATGATGGAGAACGCCAACTCACTGTCTCTGGAGACAAACTCCTCTCTTTATTTTTTTGTTTCCATCGTCTCTTTATTACATTCTCATAGGCTGACTAATGTACCGTGGAAATCCACTCTGGATGCAGAATGCAGGGGGTTTATAAAGGGACGGTAGCTGCAGCAGGACGAGTCAAATAATAAAAGGTTCAGGTGTGATGTTGAAGAACTGCATGCACCTTTTTAGCCAGTAGTGTTTTTAGCAATTTTTTGTTACTCTGTTTTCTTGAGACAAACGTAAATGAGTTGTAGATTTTTCCTGTTTACGCCAACAAACCTCACCCACAGCGACTCCTCTCGATCACGCACACACACACACACACACCTCAAGCCCCGGCTCGCCTCCCTCTGCTCCTCCTCCTCCATATAAGCAGCTCATTTTCTGCAGCAGTGCTGCTCTAATGGACACCCTTAGGCTAGAGGCTTCCCAGCCAAGGGACATCCATCTTTTGGCATGTCACACTCCCGCCTGGCAAAAAATCTTTGTGATGTGCACTCCAATTTTTCTTCAGTAAATCAAATCTTCCTTCCCTCAGAAAGACGAATGCGTTGGGGTTGGAGTGTTATAGAGAAAATCAATGGCAGCAAAATTGAAACAGTATGCCTCCATATTGATCGGCCTTGTGAGATCGAAAACGAACAGCTTTGTAACTGTTCCAGCGGACAGTTAGCTGACCTGTAATGGACAAACTATTGATATTAGCATTACTATTTTATTTTGTGCTATGTCTTTTCACCAGTATACTGCTAAGGGGGAAAGGTTTATTCCTGTTTTTATTCCTGCAGCAGATGATACCAAATGGTGTTTAAAATGTAACTGTGAAGGGAATGCCATGATATTTAGTTTAGTATTTTTGCATACAAATTGTTTTCCACAAAATAACAGACTGTCATTTACTCATACAGGTGGCATACATTGAATGTAAAAACTGAACCTTTAAACTGATTTTATTTATTAAAATTTTGATCTACTTTTTAGCTACCATATTTAACCTCGTGTTATTTTGGTAACTGTTAATTTCAGTTCAAAACTAGTCTTAGCTTTAAATTTAACCTGTATCAGAACCATAAAAATATGAATAAAAGCCCTAAATTTGATTGAATTTACGTGATACTAAGTCTCATCTGTAGTGAATATTTTTTAAGGAATTGTTTGTCCCTTGATAAGTTCCATTGCTTTTTCTGGTTTTGCTGGTGTTAATTTTAAAACCTTAATATTTCTCTTTTATTTCATGTTTACAACTGATAAATTCTGGAGAAATTATTTGTGACTAGATTAGATAAATTTATTGAGAAAAATACAATTTTAAGTAACAGTCAGTATGGATTTAGAGCCAATAACTCAACCTCAATGGCTCTATTGGAACTGACAGAACAAATAACAAATGCTGTTGATCAAAAACTATATTGCGCTAGTATCTATGTTGATTTGAAGAAAGCATTTGACACAATTGACCATAATATTCTGCTTGCAAAATTAAATAAATA